>JAOXYD010000006.1:8576129-8589213 GCA_028565735.1 Pinacopodium congolense
TATGTCTCAATAACAGGAGACACCGAAGTATTAGTAACAGGAGACACCGAAGTGTCAGTAACAGGAGCAGTTATAGACCCTTCTAGGCATGCCTATGTACCCATGACTAGGACTTAACAGTATTAAAACAAACAGATTCATTTTAGAATTCTCGCGTGAAGGACATATTACAACACATACAATTTTATTCCATTTTTATTCAATATGACATATTCTTTGATTCACACAAATAGAAAACACTTTCAACACAATCTCAATTATCAAACTTCTCAGACACTTGATGGTCCATAATTAACATAATATCATCGTAGAAATTCTCAATTCACAAAAACCAATATCCAAGTCATCATACATCAATTGTTAGAATTCATTCATTCATGAACACACCAAATAATGTAAGGTTCCTGCACAGGCAGTACTAGGAAAACAAGCATAACTCAAGTTACAGTCATTTGTTTATCAAGTCATTTTCATTTAAATCAACTTAAGACCTACATCTAAAATTTTTATTCTTTGAGTTTCTGCAAATTCATTCTTTAAAGATATGTAAAATATCTCAAAAAAGTGAAACTAGAATTTCACTCTGTACAGGAGTCTATCATAGGTAGTACTAGAAAAATAGTCATAACTCTAGTTATAGTCACTCTTTTATCAAGCCACTTTCACATAGGCCAAGCTAAAACCGATATCTACAAATTTTATTCTTTGAGTTTCTTCAAATTCGTGCTCTTAGGATATGTAAACTAGATCGAAAAACTGAGATTAGGATTTCGTCCTGCACAAGAGTCTATCGCAAGAAGTATTAGGGAAACAAGCATAACTCGAGATCTAATTACTTTTTTCTTAAGCCGTTTTCAATGAGGTCAATGTAAGACCCATATCTACAACTGTTATTCTTTGAGTTTCTTCCAATTCATCCTATAAAGATATGGAAAATAGATTGAAAGAGGAAGATAAATTTCGATCTATCTTCAAACAATTGCTTTTTGTTTTTTAGGACATGTTTTTTGTTCAATTTTGTATGGCCCGTTTGACATAGAAACGGAGGTTTTTCGGCAATAGGTTCTCTAAACAAATGTTCCTCTATGTCTTAAGTTTCTAAAGAAATAAAGTTGATGCAATTTGGTTCATTATTTTGATGGTTATACCCAAAATACTATAAACTACTCTCAAACTTGAACAGTATTTAGAACTCAACTTCAAACTAATTTTCAAACCCCTTAATGACATAAATCAAATTCGATTCCTTCATGAAAGTTGTAGATATATGTATCAAACATAGAAAAATACACGGTATAACATGATACCAAGTTTAGTATTCTCTTACCTTCCTAAAATTGAATCCAACTCCAAGAATCTAGCTAAACTAAGCTTACAAACAATCAACACATACAATGTTTATGATCCAAAATCCAGCAGAAATTGAGAGAAGATGGGAGGTTTTTTGGTGGAGAGAAGAAAAGAATGAAGAGAGCTGAAATACTCCAGTAGAAACTTGCTTCATCACTAGTTAGGTGTGACTAGCTTAAGATGCCACTTAAGACCAAGGTGTTACTTGCTTAATATGTCTCTTAACAGCAAGGTTTGCAGCCCACTTGGTCACCATTTAAGCTTCCATTTGTAATACTTTAAGACTTGTTTTTGGGAGGTTGCTTTGGTGTTATTTTGCCTAGGATTGGTTGAATATGACAAGAGAGTATAATGTAGTGGAATTCTATCTAGGATTTATTTGAGTCAGTCATGTTGTTTGAGCCATAACTAAGCCTATAGACCCCCACATTATATGGTTCTAGTTTCATATAAAACCTGAGACACAAGGGTAAATATCTCTAGAAGAGACTTTGATTTAACTCTAACTCTATGGCCTTCGAAATTAAGGTCGAAAAAGGTGACCTGATGCTGCCCTTTTTTTGGAGCAACTTGTGATCGTTTGTTCATATCGCGTGATTTATAACTCCAAATGGTCTGCTTGTTGATGCTATAAAAACTACATATAGAGGGTAAATTTCTTCTAGAAGATCTCAAAACCTAGTTCGGATTGTTTCTATATGAATATTAAGGAAAAACTCATAGGCTTAACCATTACAATTTCCATGTATCAACTTAACTTGTCATTTGATAATTTTTATGCCTTCCACATTCAAATCATAGCACAATTTGAACTCTTATCTCACATATAATTTCATAAACATGTATCATTTCAGCTAAGGTATATTTTGGGGCCTTACAGTATGGGGGTGTGGTCGACCAGTGTTATGAGAAAGTTGACAAGTGAAAAATCAATAAGATTGTATGGGTTAATGGTCAACATAATAGTACTGTAAAACATTGGTCAACCAATGTGTTTAAGTAATCTACCTATGTAGGTGAGAAACACTAACAAGGAGTTTATATGTGTTAGTGGTTGATAAAGTGGTTAATCATTATAGCATATTGGTCAATCAATGTGTCTAAGTGATTGAGCAGTGCAAGGAAAAATATAGCAAAATTTCTACAGTGAGTTCATAATGGATCACTGATCAAGATATTAGTCGATCAATTTGGCACATTGGTTGATAAATGTGCTTGATTAGTCTATCAATAAAGCTATTTTTTGTTTTTGTAAGCTAAATTTTGTTTCTAATGAATTTTAAAGAATAAGTAATAGTTAGATTAAGTAAGGAGCATCATTTTAAGGTCCGGTCCCTAAGGTTATAAATTCTTTCCTTTAAGGTTACTGAAGAAGTTTTGACGATTTAAGAACATAGTGAAGCATTAAAAAGTTGAAAAAAAAACTATATTTGAGAGTATTTAAAGTTTTTAATTGCATTTCATCAATGCGCTGAGCCCTTAATCAATTTTTTTATCAAAAAAAGATATTGTGAATTATGAATTCTTTTTTAGTAATTGATTTTAAGTTGCTTTGAGAGGTTACTCTTCACTTTACAAGGAAGATCGTATAAGGTTCCTTTTCACCTTTAAAGAATATTACTTGTATTGAGATTTCTTTTCATAACTATAAATATATTTACATTTACTCTTCCCTATATTCCTTATTTAATCTATATTTGTATGTTTGATATAGATTCATATTACGTTCATCATTGTTATATTATAATTGTGTTAAGGAGAATATTTTTAAAAGCACAAATACTTAGAATAATCTGATTACACACCTTTGGGTGCTATAGGGACTAATAAGATTTAAAAGAATTGAGTTTAAAAATAAAAACCTATAAGTAAAAAATCATGGAGTTCAAGAGAAGTCTCTTCAGCTTTTTGGTTTATAAAGAAATAGGCCTAAAAGTCTCAATTCTAAGAGAAGTCATTTTAGATACCTTCAAGCCATCTTTATTTTTCTTAGATAAAGAGTAACCTTTTTACAACCTTCCTTAAAGATGAAAAATAACACAAGCCTTGTTGAATCAATCAAAGAAAAAAAGTCTCCAAATAAATGTTACAACACACTTAATTTGCTTACTTTTTTTAATACTTTACAACTCATAGTCACATTACAATCAGTGCATGAATGTTTGAAAATATTTTGAAAACTCTTTTTAATGTATTCTTATAACACTCAAATGTTATAAAATAATATAACAACTAAAATCTAAGTATTTATAGTCATAACAATTCACAATGTTGTAAGAAACAAAAACTAGCCATTATAATGGCTAGTAACAATAGAATTACTTGATCATTATAATGTATTGGTTGACCATTGACCAGCATGGGATAATTGTCAACCAATATATTGACCTATGCATTAACACAAACTTACAGTATATAACATGCTTTCTTTCAAACCATATTAGTTAACCACATGCATATTAGTTGACCAATGTACCATATTGATTGATTAATATGGTTAGAAACAAATGATATATATGCTTCTTTCTTTTATGAAGCATTAGTCAATAATACACTTATATTGCTCAACTAATCTACCTAAAAACCTAACATTGAATGATAACTAACCAAGATTGGTTGACTAGTGTACCTAAAAACAACATTTTAAAATATGTTTCAAGTTTCTCAAATGCCCAATCTCATTCTCTTAATAGAAATTTGATTTGAACACCTCTTAAAAGATTACATAAATAGTGTTTTAAAAATGAAGAGGGCTTTGTTTAAAGTAAAAACCTTAATTCACTTTAGTAATTGAAAATAATTATATACTAAGTCAAAACAATGATTTTTTTATAGACCAAAAACATTAAAATGGTCAAGTAAAATTAAAATAAAAATATATTAACATTTGTAGACTTTTTATGCCTTAGTCTCCTTTAGTCTTTGTTTTATCCTTCATTTAAATGGATTTGAAAATTTAATCTCTTACATTTCTTTATGGTCTTTATGAGGTGTCTCTTAACTTTAATGGTATATGACTTACATAACTTTAATATTACTATTTTTTAAGGAATATCATAAGTAATTTTGATTTTTTATCATCAAAACATAAATTATAATTTCCCTTAGTTCAACAATCTCTTCCTTTTTTATGATGACAAAATGTGTTGTGATTAGAAAACCAATACTGAAATTGACCATTTAAGTACACATAATTTTTTATACTAGGCAATATGAACAATTAACTCCTTCCTTAATCCATACATCAAAAATATTAATTTTGAAAAAAATTGAGAATTAATCCATTTGTTATTCAAGTATAAAAATAATGAAGCCAACCATAAGCAAAATTTAAATAACATAATAAAAACTTATATGGAAATAAATATTTTTAATAATTACTCTTTTATTAATATCAAGAACAAATGTAATTTCAAGTATAAAACTAATAAAAAATTCTATAAAAAAGGTCCTAGAAAGCAATATGGACTCCCCTTAAACATAAATATCTAATATCATTAATTTTTGCCTCTCTTTTTGAAAGTATAAAAAAGAGATCAATTATCTTGAGGAGGAAGGCAAGAGTGAATTAATGTGAATAGTTCCTTGAGATGATGCATTGTGAGGTCTTTAAAAGAATCAAGTTCATGTCAAAGTAAAGTAAAATAAGACTTAATAATAGCTAAGGTAGAAGTTGATTTAGAGTTATGATGTGGTCTTAAGTTTGTAGCCTTGTAATTTATAAACAAGTCAGCAATCTAGCTTTGAACATGTTCATCATTAGCAGCTCTATATAAAGGTTCTCATATGGAGATATAGAATTTTACTATTGCATCCACTGTCTCTAATAGGGTTTAGTCATTTTTCCATTAATAACCTAATAACTCATATAATTAAAAGTGAAAAATAGAAAAAAATAGTCAATCAAACTCATCTTCAATAGATAGGATATTAAAATACTAGAGAATAAGAATAAGAAATGTTTTGATTATTTTTGGTTTTATTTAATTGGATCATACTGTGAAAAATAAAATAACTAAGATGATTGTCTAACCTATTATTAAAGTGAAAAGAAACCAAAGTTGTTATGGCCTGTAAGAGTGAAGTGCCCAACAAAAGAGAGAAAAACTATATTTAATAAAGAGATGGTGAAATCAAGGAATGGCTTTAAGGCTACAAACATCTTTTGGCTTTTAGGAAACTACTTCCTTACCATCTAGCTTAAAGATGGTTTTGATCCTTTTTAGCGTAAAGTAAGTGCTATTAATATATTCTATAAGGTAATTATTATAAGAGTAAAGGACTGGTATATGAATAATAAGAATCTTATTAATGAGATCATAGGTGAGGTTAATTTACACATCTTGTACATTAGAAAAATATAGGATTGATCACTAAGGATGCATTTCTTAAAATTGTAATATAATAGCCTTAAATTCATAGGAATCATTTTATATGACTTGGTAAATTAATAACTACCTAATTATGTAGTAGGTTGAGTTAAATTCGAACCACAAGGAGCTAAGATGCAATTGTTATTTCTAATGTTGTAAATAAAATAAAAACAAAACCCCTGATGCAATGAAAGCTAAATAAAATAAGATGCAACTAATACAATCGAAGAGATAAACACAATGAAAAATATAATCAAACTAATAACAATTTCAAAGAAATGGACTAAAGGTATCATTAAGATTTCAAGATAATTATTGATCATCAAATCTAAATAAATGGTACTTTAGCTAAAATGTTAGCCTATGGATCCAAATAAGCTTCAAATCCTCAATCCTTGAAAAATAAGTAAATATAACAAGCTCTAGAAGTACCCATAACTTCGTTATAACCTTAAATAGGCTCTTTAAGTTTAATAGCGAAGAAGTATTAGGTAATAAGGAACAACTAACTTATGCCACAAACATGCAAGGTCGGAAAGTGTAACCTGGGGGACTAGAACCTTTACTAATTAGTTAAGTTTGCCTACAAATCCATCTTCTCTATTGCAAATTTCAACAATTGTTAATGACTATTACATATCAAGAACTCAATCGTAGCATTTGAATTAGGAATTACCAAAAGGATTATCAAGTTTATAAATAATTTCTAATTCTTGACACTAAACAAATGTTCCAAACTAAACCGAGCCCTCATATTTTTTCAATTGAGTGAGCAATCTTTAAAAATTTTCAATTAAGTGATTAACCTTTAAACAGTTTTTCACATAAGATAAAATTGTTACCTCCATTAAGTCTATGCTGATTTGGCATGCCACATCAGTGTCCACATGGACAAACCCCCACCTTTAAAATTTTTCAATCAAGTGAGTAATCTCTTAGAAAATTTTCAATTAAGTGAGAAACCTTTAAACTTTTCAATTGAGTAACTAAACTTCTAAATTTTTATTCAATTCAAGTCCAAATTATTTTTTTCCTTATAAAATAACAAGTGATTAATGCATCAATATTTTATTAGGAACTATTGTACAATGATTTCTATATTTAGTTAACAAATATATAACTTATTCCTTCAAAAAATTGAAAACTTAGTTATTAAAATAGAAGTCGTAAAAATATTTACTCTTCTATATAACTATTATTCCTTAATATTTTATTAGGTAGTATTGTACAACGACTTATAAGTTTAGGGATCGTTTAATTCAGTTTTTGATTGTGATTTTTGCATTTTTGTATTTGACTTCTTTCCCTTAACAAACATAGTTTTAGTATTTGATGATGCACTCTCATAAATATATCCTAGGCCATACCTATCATTAGATTATTTTTTGGACTTCTAACATACATTCCAATTTCTATTTTCCTTTATTGAAATTTAGCAAGGAATCCTTATGTTTATCTTTTTTTTTTCTCAATGTTCTTTCTCTTCTATCAACTTTTGCCTATTATCATTTTCTATACTCTTAGAATTTACAATGTTATGTTATTCATTTTTCAATTTCTCATTTTTATAATTTAAATGCACCCAAAAGTTTTAACATTTCCTTGTACTTGAAAGACAATTTTTTTTCTTTTTCAAGGTCATAATTCTAAACATTCAATTAATTCATAATAAGTGAGATCATTATCATAACTATAACCGCTACAAGAGTTAGAATAAGAAGGTATCTCATCGTTTGCCATAAAACACATGTGAGCTACTTTTCCTTACTTTCTAACTCACTAGTGTCATCTAATATGGTAACTTTTAGGGTTTTCTTTTTCTTGCTTACCATTTTTGTCCTTTTTATCATTTCTTTCATTTTTATCATCATTTTAAAAAAAGTGTATTGGGATCTCATATGACTAGGCTCCTTACAAACACATAGTGATATGAGATAATTTATGTTTAGATTCATATTTACCTTCTTTAGAATTCCTCTTTTTTTAGAGGCTATTCTTTTTTAAAAATCTCCTAAACATCCTCATGAGTAGGAAAATATCTTCCATATCACTATCACTTGTAGAGGTTTCATAATCACTTAACTCTTCTTTTGAAATTTTGAAAGCCATATTCTTTTTTTTTAGTACAATGTCCTCATCTTATGTCTCCTTGATCCTCATTTCATAAGTAAGAAGGAATCCTATAAACTCCTATAAGGGTAAATAATTAAAATCATTTGCTTCTTTTATTTATGTCACTTTAGACTCCTATGACATTGGTAAAGGCCTAAGAAATTTTTCTCACCAATTCAACGATAGTATGGGTCTTACCCAAACATTTAAGAGTATCGGTCCCTATATGGTACTCAAGGGAGGAGGGCTGAATTAGAGGATTACAAATTTATTTAGGTCTTTTCACCTAACTAAAAAGTTTCTTCTTAATTTAATGTAGATTATGAAAATTATATTGAATAAATATAATAATATGGAAAAATTAAAATAAACTTGAAAAATAAAGAGATAAAGAAAAGAGTGACCAAGATAATTTGTAGTGGTTCAATGTAGGACTATATACTTATAACCACTCTACAACACCTTTTTAGATAGGAGTTCAAGAATATTTTTGACGAGTTCAAGACCAACCCCTTACAATAACTTCTATTTTTCAATGCTCACAAGAGTAATCCTTTATAATTTCAATGACATAACCTCTTTACCAGACAATATACTTCATAAAATGTCTCATAAGACTTACCCAAAGTGTTTAAGTGACTCACTAGCAAACTCAATAATCTGTGCACCACAAAATTTCATAAAACAAAGCAAATCAAACAAAAATAGATACCCAATTACTTTCATAACTCACTTTGATGTTTCTTAACACTTTTGGATACAAAGAAAAAAAATTCCACATCACTTATTTAAAAGCAAAAATTGTCCTACTACCCATTTATAGCCATTGGGATTCATTAAATTTTTTTTTACCATGGAAACTAGCCATTTGTGTTTGCTGTCTGAAGCCACTAGTCGATCAGTCTCTCCCACTTATCGACTAGTTCTTGCAAAATTCATAACATAATGGTCAAACACTCTGAGACATTGGTTGGCCACTAATTTTTCAAGCAGTCTATCCTACTAGTCAATAAGTCCCTACTAATTTGACACACTAGTTGACCACATTAAACATATTATTGAACTAGTCACTAGTCGGCCACTATTAGTCGATTGGTCTATGCAAAAACTAATTTTTATCAAACTTAACACAGTCCAACATATGAATATTTCCCTAAAACATGTCCCACAATTTTCAAGCACTTCTTTTCAAACCTTAAAACATTCACATAGTCACACCCAAAAACAAGTCCTAACATTTTCAAACATTTTTTTTTCACGGAACCATTAGTACTTTGGAAGGATCAAGATAAGACTTATAATAAAAAATACAAAAAATACATATTCATTTAATATCTTAGTTCTTGATCCTTCATCAAATATATCGATCTTCATATATCTTCACTTTTGTTCCAATACTCTAACTTAGGCTCCAAATTATATCCTCTAAATATCTTTTCTTCATACCTTATCTTTCCAAAATATCAAACATAGTAAAATCACTAGTAGTATTATTTTGTCATCATCAACACTTAGATGAAACCTCCCTTGGTTTAGTAACCTCCCAATTTTTAATGAACATAAAATCATGAGACATTATAAAAGAAATAACATATAATGCAAACCATTTTCTTCCTACTTAAACTAATATCAAACAATTCCTCCCCCTTTTTAGAATTATTAAAAAATTATAAAAATATGCTCCATAAGTCTTTTGGCTCTAATTCACTCAAATGTTTTTAATGCCCTTTAAAATTTTCGAAGCTACTTATACTCTCACAAACATAGTTCCCCTTTATGTAATAATGCAAATAATAGAACAACCACATCTATATTCAAAACACAATATCATTATGCATCCTAAGCTTATTTCAAATGTTCAAAGGACATCAATATCTTTAAAATTTAAAGACCTCTCTAAATACGTTAAAATTTAAGACTCTTCTTAAATTCATGCACCTTAACTTATTAAAAATTAAACACCCCTAAATAAAACATAATATTTTATACTATTCTCTCTCTTTTGGAATGTAATACAATATAGCATATATTTATCAAAAGCATCAAAACTAAAATAAATTATTAAAATATCAAAACTTATTAAAATTATTAAACACTTTTTCTTGATTCGTGCATGAAAACAACTCAACAATCAAATTGTAAGGAGTCAAAAAGTCAAATTCAACCTCAAAACATAAACACATAGGCACCTCTAATTTATGAACCATAAAACACTAATATATGAGCTAATACATTTATTAATCTTTTTTTACCTTTCTACAAGACCAAAATCAACAAAACATATACTTATTAAAATTATCAAAAATCTATCTTAATACAACGATTTTGTAAAATTCCCCTTTTTATAGATTGAAAATATTTTAAATTCATAAAACATATAAAAATTAAATCTCTCATAAAAGCAATTTAAGAAAATGTATAAGCATGTAAATTGATAAGAACTTTAAATGAATCATCCCAATTTAATTCTCATGTATAAATTCAAAAAAATTAAATAGATGTCATTAAAATTCAAATTTTATTTGTCAAGAAACGATCATAAACTAAGGAATTTAATAAGGAGAAGTCAGCATTATTAAATGCATCATGTAAGTCATGACATTCTTTTCATATCATCAACATTATTTAAATGACTATTCCCTCTACACATGCTATGGAAACTTTATAAAATCTCAAATGAAATCAAATAAAAATGTCTTATGCATAATTTAAGAAACAAATGATATCTAATATCAAACTATCATAAGTTAAAACAACCAATACATTTAAATTCTTTGTATCTACAAAGTATTTTAAATCTCTAAACTCTCCCTTTAAAAGGCATATTCACATATAACGTTACATAATTTTCAATTTTCTCCTCATCATACAAGATGTAGTCATGTAAGATTAATATGCATATCATTTTTAATGACATTATTCTCTTCCTTTTTATCAAAGAAACATGTAATTTAATAAATTAAAATCAATAAAATTAACATAAAATCATATTAGACACCATCGTTCATGATTTAAAAATCTAAATAAATAAATACCATGCAATATGATCATTCATAATATCAATAATAATTCAATTTAATTTCCTGTTAAGAGCGACAACTCTTAGAGTTGGGGGAAATTACTTAAGGTTAGGGACCTTATTAGGAACCAATTCATAATTAAGAATGGAAATGAGGTTTCTACTTTTCTGTGGTAGGATTCTTGACATCCTTGAGACATCCTTGTGTATCTCACTACTCTCCAATTAATAAATGGATTTGATTTTCCTATAAGAGCAATAGTCTTTGAAATTATTAGGGATAATTTATGGAATTATAATTCATCAAATAATGAGATTATCTAGAGCCTTGCCTCTAAACCCATGCCTTACTTACCGGACAGCTCTCAGAATGACATGCCGAAATTGATGGCATGCCCTTCAAAAATCTACACAAATGCCTCAGCATATAAATTCTTGAGGCCTCCCCTCACCACTATTCCTTGGTATAACCTTGTTTGGCATAAGAAAGCTAATTCGAGGCATAACTTTATTCTTTTGTAGGTTTTCTTAAAAAATTTCAAACTAGAGATAAATTACCTTTCTTCTAATTTACTAATTTTTGTTCCTTATGCTTATCGGATATATTTTTGTAATATTCTTATTCAAAAACAATATGGCTGTCTATCCTACACCATTTTCAAATTAGCTTAAACTCCCTTTTTACCCTTTCTAGCCATCCTCCACTAGTTTAAAAACCCTAACCTTTAGAGAAACATATATATTAACCTATTCAAATGTATTCGTTCAACCTTTATTTATACCCTTTGGCATGAACGCAATAATTGAATCTTTAAAGATTCTATCACATATGCTTGGAGCATTGCTACTAGGGTAGTCTCTCAAACTACTAAAATTCTCAGTTTAAACACAAATGAGAAGTAGTAGTATTATTTGAGTTTTATTTTATTTGATTATAACTTTTTTCTGCATGTTTTGTTACAAAATAGATGTTGATAATTTTAAAAATAAAGTGAAATAACTTTTTTTCTGGATGGCATAAGGAATAAAAAAAAATAAAGCCACTGTAAGAACTAATAATAACTAGATAAATGTTCAGTCAATCACTAGAAACAAAAGGAAGGTCCCAAAAGATCAAGTTGAAGTGTACCAGAATAAGCCTTAAGTTACTTATTTTAATAGCATTTGGAAGACAGTTAGGAGAACAAAAATTATAACAAGTTTGATTCAAGTAGAATCCATCAATCTATCTTTTGATCCACTACAATGATTATGGATTAGTAAGATTAAAAATCTAGAATGCTTCATAGACAAGGTCTAAAAAATGTAAATAGGAAACCTCAGATAATTATTCTTCAATAGAATGCCCTTATGACAGAACGGTTTTTGAAGAAGTTAAAGACCTCATCAACTTCACAAAGAGGAAAAAGGCTAAATATGCAAGACTTGCCCAACAACATCAACTCAAAGGAAATGGATCTGAAGCTTTAGTTTAAGGTTCTTTACACATAAACAGAAGCCCTTTCTCTTTACGATTATTTCTGTCATCTTGCTGTTTTGTCTTTTTGAATTATGAGTTTAGTTCGGACGAAGAACTATTGTTCACTGCCCTATTTTATAAGTGTTCATCGCTTTATTGCCTCCTCTTAAGGAGTTTTTTTTTTCTTTAAGCGATGTTATAAAAGGTTTTCCTTGGTAGAACGGGTATTGTTTTTTATATCTTTGTACAAACTTTCTTTTGATTAATCAAAAACTGATTTACCAAATAAAAAATCCAACATAGCATCAAAGTATACATTTAAGTCCCTTTTATGCATCATAAATTGCCATTTCATTTTCGTCAACCAATCTCTACTATTTCATATATATGATCAATAGTATATTAGAGAGCATAAAATACATAAAATTTAACATAGCTAAAGCAAAAAAAATGTAATTAAGCAAAATGAAAATGTACAATCATAGAAATCCTAAGTATTAAGCTCGAAGTCTCTACCATCCTACTCTCCATCCTTAAAATAATATCTAAAAAGGTGTTGATAGGTGACTCAGAAGGTATAGGAGTAGAAGGGATGGATGCATAAGGAGGCTGGGAGCCAAAAAGTGCCTCGAAAGATGTATCCTTACCACCACTCTCCATAAGAGTAACACCTAGGAAACAAAATCCTAAAATCCATGATCCTCACGTAATGGGAATAACTACATGTTACACGATCATCTTCAAATATGTGCATATTTCTATAGCTTAAGT
>JAOXYD010000006.1:8622107-8640777 GCA_028565735.1 Pinacopodium congolense
AAATGCAAACAATTTGATTCAAAACTTGAAAATTGCTAAACTAGTCTAACTTGGTTTAAACACTTAAAAAATGATTTGTAATTGCATCAAAAAAATTCCAAAAATTACCAAATGTGTAAATTAGCTAAGGATTAGGTGACTGATGATTTAATTGATTTTTAAACACATTTAAGGGCTGATTAAAGTTCCTTCATATAATCAAAACAACGCTATAGTTAAGAACTTGCTTTTTCTCCATTAAATCTTTCTTAAAGTTTTGTTATGCTTCAAATCAAGTAAATTGGCTTTAATTTCAAGAAGGTGAGTTCTAAAAAATTAATCTCAGGTCCCTAACTTTCCCAAAAAATCTAGGTTTGGTCATGCAACGATTAATTCATGTTGTTTATTGATTTTTCTAACAATTTAAGATGATTTCTCAAACTTAACTTGTCTTAAACACTAATCTTAAGTGGCCAGCTCAAAATCAGTTCATTTAATCCTTCAATAAACAAAGTCTAGACCCGTTAATAAGTCTTTAAGTGCTTTGAAATCACACAAACATCCATCCTCAGCAATAAAAATGATTTAGCCACACATATTGACCAAAACAGTCAAAACATATAACTTAAGCAATATATCTTGATAGATATATATATATATAAGACTAAAATAAAAAGTTTAGAGTGTACAAAATAGGTTTGAAAGACTTCTGGACATGTCTTGTAACTCCCAATTTGATCTGAAATGCAACACAGCCCCTAAATTGATTCAAATTTGCAGAAAATCAAAGAACATATAAGGTTATAAGCATAAACATAAGTATTTTGATTAATTAGAAAAATGGAACAAAATAAGTCTTATTCCGAGTTTAGAAACCCCCTTAGATGATTCTTAGACTCAAATATGAGTCTTAACAATAAGCTCCAAAGTTCAGAAATTTAGAAAAAAACATGCAAATCCTAAACAAAGTGCTTGAAGCCTAGATGTTCTAATAACAAATCAAGAGATAAGGAACAATGTCTCTCTCTTGTTCATATCTGTTTTCTCCCTCTCTACTTATGTTTCTTCTATGTTCTTAGTTTTTTACAGGACCTCAGGACCTCCACTTGGTACCAGTAGACAAAGGAATTAATTAAAGACATGCCACAACAGCAATATTGGAGATTTAAAGTAGATATTGTTAATTGATGCATTTAATGGCACCCTGTCGAACTATAACGACACCCTAATAGCTGGTCGTTAATGCATGTGTCCTGACTCCTTAAACGACATCCTGTTCTTCCATAAACGTGACCCTAACAACGTGTCGTTTATGGACTAAAATATGGTGATTTCTTCTAATTCTTGCTCTAATTTCCATCTTTAAGCTCTATCCCGTAAATTAAACATAATAACACATAAAATTAACAATTAAGCACTGAATTAGGGGTCATAATTTAACAAATTAACCATTAAAATTAAATCAATTTGATCCCTAACAGGAAAAATCAATTTCACAATAGGATATAAAAATAGAAAAAATCAATTCAAAATTAATGCCGCAATTATTGAAAATTCTTTCTTTAACCTTCAAAAATATTGATGCATGGAAATATTATAAGATTAATAAACTGTATTAAATCGGAAATGCATTTAAATCATTTCATTATTTTTTAAGCTTCAACCTAAATCTTAAAAAACAATTTCGTATGTAAAAGGCAAATAACTGAGTTTAATGCATCATCTTTTCGACACTTGGACATCCTTGAAGTAATTTAAAGCATAAATTAATTAATCAAACAATTAATTAAATTCATAAGCAATTTAGTTGAGAAGTCACTTCATCATTTTTATGCGAAGGTGAACATTTTGTAGTGAACAACCTTCGGTTACTCAGCTATGTCACAATAGCTAAACCGACTATTAGTCCCACTCAAAACTACAAATCTTTTTTTTCCTTTTTCTTTTTTTTCTTTTTTTTTCTATACATACACAATATTAGAAATCAGAGGAGTATTCGGCTTACTTATTTAACTACTTAAGTCATTAATGTTAATTTTTAATATATTTTTCTTTTTAGGGTTAATTCCGATTCTTTTTTTTTCTTTGAATGATAAAAGTGCCTTAAAAGAAGTTGCAAAATTACTCTAGAAGTTGCATTTTATATGTTGAATATCATTCTAATCGTTAGGTATCAACATTCCAAATTATGAAATGATTTAGAGGTATTTAGTTATTAATAGTCAAAATTATTCATATAACATTTCAAATTGTCAAAATAATTGAATTCAAATGAAAACATAGACAATAAAAAGGATCGAAATCGAAAAAAAATTGTTCCACAATTTATAAACTATGATGAAAGTGATGATAAATCAAATTACCATTAAAAAAACAACACTCAAGTGAAGAAACAAAACAATGTGATAATATATATCCCTCCCCCACACTTGAACGAAACATTGTCCTTAATGTTTAATAGAGAAAATGAAAAGAATAATGTAGGAGAATAGGGAAAGAAATAAACTCGTTTGATATAGACTTAAAGATCTGTTAGTGTAATTGAATGGACGTGCAAGAACTGAAATCATTAGGAAAAAAAAACACAGAAAAATAGCCAAAATATTCTCCACTCATACAAATATGGAAGTCAAATACATCAACGACAAAATATACCAAAAGCAGTCAACAGATCTAGTAGAAAAAAAAAACAGTAACCTACACTATTAAAGGGAAACCTACGCAATAAAACCGAAACTAAAACAACTAAATTATTAACCAAATGAACTAAGAATAAAAATCATCAGCATTAAGGCTTCATACTCGTACAGTCAAATCGTTCACCTAATGTTGAATACTATCAAACTGAGTATCAACAGCACCCTAAAAAGTAAATAGCTTAAAACTTAAGGTGATGCGAAATTCATATAGATCAAAAGTAAGGCGACCCTCTTTTTTAATCATATATTACATCATAGAAACCTGAGAATCATTAAAAGCTGATGGTGGGGCGACACCAGATGAAACACGTCTTGGACAAGGAAAACTTTGAGTGGAGTCAAATGAGCCCTCGCCTATCTCCTCCTCAAGCTCCTCAGGTGGTGTTGCCTAAAGTGCTGGGGCATCTGTAGGTGCATCATGTGCACCATTCCTAATCCATTGCCCTCTATGAAAAACAAAGCTCCATTTCTTAAGAAGGGTTGCATTAATCATGGTCTTAGAAGACCAATCCACAACCTCCTCTTAGTCTAAAGGAACACTAGTAAGCGAGGGAAGCTAAAAGTCTTGATCGCCCTGTTAAACATAACAACATCCCGCATACCAAAAATAATGAAGTATGATAGTGGTATCCCAGGAATAGCCACAAAGACAAATAGGGTCTTGTGCAATAGATAAATATCAACAACGCGCATCTCATTCAACCCAATAGCTCGTGGTGTAACATTAGAACTAAATATGGTGAATCACCATGCAACGGGTCCTTAGTCTTAATATAGACATCTCCCTCATTAAGTATCCCTAATAATTCCAAAATAAAATGGTGAGTGATAAAGATATGAATACCTAGCACCGAAGATTGAATCTCAATCGTCTCAAAATCTACTTTGTAACCGATGTTTGGATAAAACTCATGAACCAAGTCATGATAGAAAGGACCAGAGAAGGTCCCAACCGTCTCCTATCCGATGCTTCTAAATGTGCCTAAGAGGTTAAATTGACCCTTAATATCCGAATGGTTTAGATGCTCTACAATGAACTCATTGGTACGGTGCGACTGATACCAATGAACATTTTCTACACTAGTAAACCTTGATAGATCATAGGCCAATCTTTTTCTCAGTGGTGCCATTGAATTAAAAACTATTTAAAAAACATCAAAATAAGTTATAAATTCAAAGAAAATCCAAAAATTATCTAAAAAGTCCCCATTTTTTAAAAAATTCTAAAAAATTCGAGGTTAAAGTTAGGTTGAAAAATTAGTATAAATTTAAAGGTAATGAAATTTCAAACACAATGATACAAAATTCCAATTGAATGGAAGCCTATATTAAGAGAAAATTGAAAAAAGAAATACCTGGATGGCGAATAAGGATCTAAATATTTCAGAGTAGATTCTGAAACATTTGTTGATTTTCAGAGCGATTTGAAGACAGAATATTGTAAAGGACTTAAAATGAGATAAATGGACACCAAGAACGCTAATTTTGGTTGACAAATGAAGAAGTTATAGAGATTTGAAATTAGGGCAAAAAGAGAAGATGCGAAGAGAAGACATTGAAATGTCTGAATTTTATACCTTCTACGTCTTTCAATGATGCCTTGTTTTTCATTCAACAGGGCCATTGATAGATGAACATGATGCCATTAAAGCTTTAGAAATATTTTAAATCACGTCACCCTCTCAACAATCAACGTGACCCTACTAAGGTGCCGTTGATGGTTTGCCTAAAGCATAATTTGACAATTTTCCTTCCAAAGTTCCAACTAATATCTTCTAAATTCAATTCCAAATAACATGGGTTGGATTATCCATCAATTTGCTTAAGAATCAAGCCTAAAAACACTCCTAAATTTAACTTAAACACACCAAACTAGGGACAATCTATGGAAGATACGTTAAACTTAATTCAAAAACACTTAAAAGGCTTCAACACATTATTCAAAAGATCCTAGCACACAAAATAAAATAATATCACACACAATTACCTAAATCACTGGGAGAATTCCTAGTTCAATAAGGATTAAACAATGAAAGTCTTAGAAGACTCCTCAACTAAACTAGGCAAGTACAACTTCACTCTTTGCCCATTAACCTTGAAAGATGAGTGGCCATTAGCTACTTCAATTGTTCCAAATGGATAAATCTTGGTCAAATCATAAGGGCCTATCCATCTTAACCTTAACTTTCCTAGAAACATTTTCAATCTCAAATTATACACCAAGACTTTGTCACCAACTTTGAATTCTCTATGAATGATATGCTGATCATGCTATCTCTTGATTCATTCCTTGTATAATTTAGAGCTACCATAAGCTTCGAGATGAAACTCATCCTACTTATTCAATTTCAAAAGCCTTTCTTCTCCCACATTCTTTGAGTAAAAATTTTAAAAATTGATAGTCGAATAGGCATGATGTTCTAATTCAATAGGCAAATGACAAGCCTTACCATACATCAACTTGTAAGTAGACATTCCAATTCGTGTCTTATAGGCCATTCAATATACTCATAGTGTATCATCCAACTTCATTGATTAATGTCTTCTTAAATAACTAATGGTCTTTTCAAAGATTCGCTTGATTTATTGATTAGATATTTCAACTTGACTATTATTCTGAGGATGATAAGGTGTAACAATCTTATGGGTAACACCATACTTGGATAAAAAGGACTCGAATTTCTTGTTATAGAAATATGTTCTCCTATCACTAATAATGGCTTTAGGTGTCCCATATCAAGTGAATATATTCTTCTTGACAAAATCAACTACACCTCTTGCATCATTGGTTGGAAGTGCAACCGGTTCAACCCATTTACTCACATAATCAACAGCCACTAAAATGTATTGGTTAGAGTATGATGAAGGGAATGGTCCCATCAAGTCAATACTCCAAACATCAAAGATTTCACAAACTAAAATGTTGTTTAGTGGCATCTCATGTCTCCTAAAAATATTGCCAACCCTTTGACCATTACCACAAGACTTCACATAATGAAATGCATCCTTAAACAGTATTGGCCAATAGAAACCATAGTCCAACACCTTGTGTGTAGTCCTAGCAGGGCCAAAGTATCCTTCAATCTCCCTTGAATGACAATGGCTTAGAATTAAAGGAAATTCTTCAGCAAGAACACATCTTTGAATTATTCCATCTTCACATTTCTTGTAAAGAAAAGGATCGTACCAAAGAAAGCGCATAATATAAAAAAAGAACTTCTTCTTTTATTAGTATGAGAAGTTAGGAGGAATCACATTACCAGACAAGTAATTCACTATTTCCACATGCCATGGTAAGGTAAGCATGGCTAGTAAGTGTTCTATAGGAAACACCTCCTTTATGTCTTCTTTTTCTCCTTTATCCATCACTTCTTGATTTAGATGATATAAGCGATCTACCATAAAACATTTTTTTAGCTTTCTTATGTCTAATTTTGATGTCAAACTCCTATAAAAGGAGAACCCATCGAATCAATCGTGGCTTGGCATCCGGCTTGTTCATGAGGTACCTCAATGCAAAATGGTTCGCATAGATTATCGCCTTGGAAGAACCAAATAGGACCGAAACTTATATTATTGGAAACAACACATGTAACATCTGCTTTTCAGTGGTGGTATACTTATTTTTAGCTTTATTCAAAGTGCGACTTGCATAATAGACTGGATGAAAAATCTTTCCATGTCTTTGTCCAAGTGATGCACCAACTGCAAAGTCACTCACATCATACATCAACTCAGAAGGAAGAGATCAATCAGGTGATACCAAAAGAGGTGCACTCGTAAGGTTTTCTTTCAAAAATTGAAAACAAAGCATACACTTATCATCAAAGTTGAAAATTGAATCCTTGGTCAAAATCTCAATAACGGGCTTTGCTATCTCAGAAAAATCATTGATAAGGTGTTTATAAAATCAAACATGTGTAAGAAAACTATGAATTGCTCTAACTAAATTTGGCGGTGGAAGTTGAGTAACGACTTATAGTTTTGTTAGATCTACTTCAATGTCGTTACTTGAAATCTTATGTCCTAAAACTATACATTCTTGCACTATGAAATGACATTTTTCCCAATTCAAAACCAAGTTGATTTCTTCATGTCTCCTTAACACTTTCTCTAGATTCTCTAAACATGCATCGAAGGATGTACTAAATACAAAAAAATCATCTATTAAAACTTGAATGCAAGTCTTAATCATATCTGCAAAAATTATTATCATGGAACGCTAAAAAGTAGCAGGGGAATTACATAAGCTAAAAGGCATAATTCAATATGTAAAGGTGCCATAAGGACATGCAAATGTTATTTTTTCCTTCTCTTTAGGGGCAACAAGAATTTGCAAAAATCCACTATATCCATCTAAAGCACAATGAAAACTATGCCCAGCTAACCTTTCAATTACCTGATCAATGAAGGGTAAAGGAAACTGATCCTTTCTTATGGCATTATTCAATTTACGATAATCGATGTAAATATGCTAACCAGTTACTTTCCTTGTAGCAATAAATTCCTCTTGCTCATTCTTCATCACTGTAGTCCCTCCTTTCTTTAGTACTACTTGAACTAGACTGACCCATGTAGAGTCAGATGAATATTAAATGGGTACAAGTAGAAGGACTTAATCCTTTGATATTTGCTAAGGTCTATCATATAGCATTTTGATGCTCTCTAAGAACTCTCAGTAATATCTCTTCCATCGTCTCACTTAATGATGATGAAAATAGGCAATTAAAATGGAGGCCGCAAAAATGTATACTTTAAATTAGAGGAGAGATGTTTTAATTCAAGAGTGGGAGGCTCCTCAATTGATGGCCTGGGAAGGGATTGAATTTACCTGTCCAAAGACTCAAACCTTCTTGATTGTATCCAATTAGAAGACTCCTTTCCAACAGCTAATTCCCTGAACGATTCCTTGACTTCCTCTCCCTCATCTTCTTCAAAATTTGAATGAATCAATTACAATGAATATGAAAAAAGGTATTCAAATGAATCAATTGGAGTACAATGAAATCCAATGAAGTTACATGAATTTATGGTGGATGGATGGTCCATTGCTTATAAAATATTAAACTCAATCTCTTCATCTTGCAGCATTAGAATGAACTTTCCTCCATGTAGATCAAACGGTGCCTTGGCAGTAGCCATGAATGGTCTTCCTAAAATGATAGGCACAATACTATTGTTGATTATAAAATAAACTATTAGTTTTACCCTCAAAACAACAAGTATACATGTCATATTTGTAGTAAAGAACGGATTTCGATCTCACGAGGATTGTATCTAGACACCCTATTAATTTGGCTTATACTTTGTTCAAGAAATCTATTGAAACAATTCAAGTAAAAATAAATAAATAAGTCACAAACAACTAGGAAGTAAAAGTGTGCAACATAGTCAATCACAAACGTTACAAACGGAAATTAGGAGAAAATGAAGATTAAAAAATAGGACTTATTGTTATTCCTATTTGTTCCCCTTCTAATTAACTGATATAATTAATATTTGGGCCAAGATTTCCTAATATTTTAGCTATCTTATCTCAAGGTGCAACTAAATTTCACCAGTTCAATAATCTAGGATTAACTTTGGGATCTCTTGACATGTAATGCCTTTCCTAAATATTCAACTAGATATGAAGTTATCCTATAGGTAGTCTATCAATTTATCAAAATCTCTTCCTAATAAATTAGTAAGTTGTTATCTATAGATCTATTAAATACCAACTCTCGTTGTACATCTAACACAAATTACCCATCTCACTCTCTTGATTTGTTATACAGTTTAAGCTTAATAAACAACACAAATATTCCTAAAATTAAATCAACTACTAAAGGTTCATAAATCATTCAAAAAAAAATTCTTAGAAATATTTTAACCACTCATAATAAAAATAAGTTCAATCAAGGTCATTAGCCTGACCTTTGGCATATCAATACTATCCATTGTCAAATGGATGTTTGAGCCCAATAGGAAGCATGTTCAAACTATATAAGGAACTTGGAGAAACTTCTCTCAAAGTAGGCTCCCAATCAGCATGATGCTTTAATCTTCAGGGAAGTGGAATCGAACTGCTTCATCGTCGAACTCTAACGCCCACTCTCTTTTTTGAACATTGCCCTTTTTTGAAGGGCTGTCACTGTGTCAAACGGGATCATCGCCTTTTGTTGCTTAAATCCTTGCATTACTAAGCTCGTCAGACCATCTCATGCCCCTTGTGTTCATAAACCTAAAAACACACAAGGAAAAGTATAAAAAAACTCTCAAATCAAGGTCAACCAAACTAAACAAGATGCTAATCAAACCATCCCCGGCAATGGTGCCAAAAAACTATCCTCTTCTATATCCAAGACAAGGAAATCAATAGGGAATATGAATTTATCAACCTTAACCAAAACATCCTTGATGATTCCTCTTGGATAGGTGACTGATCTATCTGCCAATTGCAATGAAATAGTAGTGGGTTTAGGTTTTTATAATCCTAACTCCTTGAAAATTGATAAGTGCATTAAATTAATACTTGCTCCGAAATGCATCAAAGCCCTATCAATTTGTAAGCTACCAATTGTATGAGGAATGGTAAAACTACTAGGATCCTTAATCCTTATAGGTAACTTCTTCAAAAGGATAGCAGAACATTCTTCATTAATCTTAACTATCTTATATTCTTCCAATCTTCTCTTCTTGGACAGTATTTCCTTAAAAAAATTTCATAAAAATGCATTTGAGTAATTACCTTAGCAAATGGGATATTGATATGCAATTTCTTAAACATCTATAAGAATTTCCCAAATTTCTTGCCCAAGTGTGTATTCATCAAACATTGAGGGCATGGTATCCTTGTCTTGTAAGGTTGTACATTTGGATCAGCAAAAAATCTAGGTGGTTTATCTGAACTTATACCATCATCATCCTTTTGTTTCTTCTTTTACTCCTCCTTAACTCTCTCTCTTTTTTCATGACTTCTTGTTTTCTCATCTTCTTCACTCTCTACCATCACTTGCTTTCCCTTCTCTTCTTCCTTCTTCCTTTCATTCTCAACATCCCTTCCACTCCTTGAGGTAATTGCATTGGCATGTTCTCTAAGATTGGCTTTGGTTATACTAGGAAGCTAACCAAGTATCATTTCCTATAAGATTTGAGCAATTTGTCCAACTTAAGTCTCCAAAATCATAATTGATGAATCATGATTTTGCATTCTAAACTTAATGGATTGGATATACTTAAGAACTATTTATTAAAAATTGGGTGCCTTTTTTTTTTGGTTGGTTAGCTCTAAAGCCAGCTAGAAGTGCTCTTTGAGGATTAGCTTGAATTTGTTAAGGTGGTTGCAAGTAGTTTTGATTATTACTCTATGAAAAGTTAGGATGGTTACGCTAGTCAGGATTATAAGTATTTGAAAAAGGGTTTCCTTTTTGCCAATTGAAATTGCTAACAAATTGGACTTATTTTAGTTCTCGGACAAAATGACTTCCTTCTTTACACTTTAATGATGTATGGGAGGTACTACCACAACTTCACATTCTAACTTATGAGAACTATTACTAGCACCAATCAGAAAACTGTCAAGCTTCTTATTCAGTACTTCCAATTGAGTTATAAGAGCAATTTTGTCATTAATTGCATGAACACCATGTGGCTTCTTCAGATGGCATTCTTAATTGTACTGAAAACTATTTGTATACACATCCTCAATCATATTGTAGGCTTCAGTCATAATCTTGCACATTAGGTTGTCTCTAGCTGCAACATCAATGGTGCTACAGGTGGAAGGTGCCAATCCAGTGTAAAAGATGTTAACTTGCTACCACGTATTAAATCCATTACTTGAACACTTTGCAAACATCTCTCCAAACCTCTCCCAACCTTGTATAGACTTTCATTTTCGTACTACTTGAATGAACTGATCTTAGTTTTCATTTTT
Source organism: Pinacopodium congolense (assembly GCA_028565735.1). NCBI lineage: Eukaryota > Viridiplantae > Streptophyta > Magnoliopsida > Malpighiales > Erythroxylaceae > Pinacopodium > Pinacopodium congolense. Next base: position 8,632,704 of record JAOXYD010000006.1, read on the forward strand.
TGCAGTTTTCATATTTTGCTATCTTAGCATATGGGAAAATTTTAATAAGGAACAGCTTCATTAATTCATCCCATGTAGTAATGGAATTGGATTGAAGTGTCGACAGCCAGGCTTTTGCCTTGTCTCTTACAGAAAAAGGGAAAATTCTTAGCCTAATTTCATCATCAAAGACCATGTTGGTTTTAAAAATATTGAAAATGTCAAGAAAGTTTTGCAAATGTTCATTGGGATCTTTTAAAGTTGAACCTCCAAATTGTGAGGACCTAACCATTGAAATGATACTATATGGGATTTCAAAGTTATTTGCATTAACTCTAGGTTGTAAAATGCTAGCCATAGGTCTACCTCTATTTCCTAAAGCTAAGTCTATTATGGTTGGTTCTCTATTTTCTTCTTAAAGTCCTACAACTACATGTTCCTTAGGATCCATCTCTACAGGTTCTAATTCATTGTCACTTGATGTTCCTACTTGTAAAGGATCACACGTGGTTGCACGAGATTCTTTATTTTTGTTTCTTAAAGTGAGGTGAAGTTCTGGGTCAAAGTATACTGGCTCTGGATTACGTCCCTAAATATTCATACAAATTTAAATAAAATACTAAATGAAAGAAAATAAACAAACAGCCTAAGTAAAAAGCAATAAAAATAAACCAAATAAAATAAATGGAGAAAATTCAGAAAAATTATAAAAACAGAATTTGACATGTCTTAAAGTAATTAACAATAATTTTCCTAATATTAAGGCCATGATTCCCTAACAATAGTGCCAATATCTTGTTGCATTGGTTAGGTGACTTATAAACTTTAATGATTTTGAAAGAATTTTACATTGAAAATCAACGTAATTAAGGCAAGTTCACCTATCACAAAAGTAATACAATAGAGTAAATTTAAGACTCTAGATGTTGATCCCATGTGGAAAATGGCTTAATTACTAGGTTAATAGATTAAAATTTTTTAGGAAAATCCAAAAAATTTGATTCAAAACCTAAAAATTGCTAAACTAGTCCGACTTGGCTTACACATTAGAAAAATGAGTTTTAATTGCTTCTAAAAAATTCTGAAAATTAACAAATCTGTGAATTAGCTAAAGATTAGATAATTGATGATTCAATTGAGCTTTAAAGAAAGTTAAGGGCCGATTCAAGTTCATTCACAAATTCAAAACAAAGCTATGGTTAAGACTACACATTTTCTCCATTAAATCTTCTTTAAAGTTTGGTTATGTTTCAAATCAAATAAATGGGCTTTAATTTCAAGAAGGTGACTTCTATAAAAATAATTTTAAGTCTCTAACTTTCACAAAAAAGAACCCCAGTTTTTTTATACGAAGATTAATTTGTGTTGTTTATTGATTTTTCTAACAATTTAAGATGATTTCCGAAGCTTAACTTGTCTTAAACACTAATCTGAAATGGCCAGCTCAAAATTAGTTCATTTAATCCTTCAATAAAAAAAATTGACACCCTTTAACGTGTCTTTAAGCTCTCTTAAATGATAGAAACATCAATCCTTAGCAATAAAAAAGATTTAGCCAAACATATTGATCAAAACATAGAAAACACACAAATTAAGCAACATATCTTGATAGATATATTAAAACAAGCTGAAATAATATGTTAAGAGTGTACCAAATAGGTTTCAAGACTTTTGGACATGTCTTGTAACTCCCAACTTGATCTAGAATATAGCACAACCTTTGAATCGATTCAAACCTGCAGAAAAATCAAAGAACATACGAGGTTGTAACCATAAGCTCATGTACTTTGATTAATCCAAAAATTGGAACAAAATAAGTGTTAATTCGAGTTTAGAAAACACCTTAGATGATTCCTAGACTCATATATGAGTCTGATGAGCTCATCATAAGCTATCAAATCATAAATTTCTAATTATCCAAACTATTATGTAGTGGTTAGCTAGGGTCGAACCACAAAGAGTCGGGATGCAAATGTTATTTCTAATGTTGCAAGAAAGAGAAAATAAAACATCTTAAAAAAGATGAAAAGTAGAATAATTTAGATGTAATGAACATAAATAGATAGACAAATGAAAAAAGAAATTTTAGAAAAGATAAATAACAATAGCAAAGAAGTGGGTTGGAGATATCTTCAGGATGTCGGGATGATCATTGATCCTAGAATCTAAACAAGAGATACTCTAGTCATGGTGTTAGCCTATAAGCTCCAATAAGCTCACAAGCCCTAAGTTCCTCTAACTTAGACAAATCTAACAAGCTCTAGAAATGCCCCTATCCCCATCTATAACATAGAAAAAATATCAAGATTTAATAGTGAAGATGCTTTAGGTATTAAGGAACTACTAACTTAGCCCAACTACTCATAAGCTCGAAAGGTGTAACTTAAAGGTATGGAACCCTTTGTTAGTTGATTAAGTATCCTAACAAATTCAATTAACCTATTGCTACTTTAAGGAATTGCCATGGACTATTATGTATCATATTCTCAACCCTAGTTTTTAGATTAGGAAATTACCTAAGGGTGATCAAGCCTAGAAATAACTCGTAATTCATGGCATTTAATCTAAGTTCCAAACCAACCTACACAAACAAGCATCTAATTAAGCATAAATTTAACATCATTCTAACAATTGTCAATCTTTCATCCATTTAACATCTCCAATCCCCTAAGAGAACTAGCCACAGATTTTAAACTACTTAAAACAAAGATTAAATGAATATAAATCTTACTTGACTAAATAACTTAAAAGCTAGAAAAGTAACAACTAAACTAAAAAATAAAATTCAACACTTAATCTTATGGAAACTTAAATTACTACAACTAATAAGCAATTATATAGAATTTCATTATCTAAGACATAATTTAACATTTTAAATAAAAAATCTAGTTTTAAAAATTAAACAAAAACTGAAATTTAAATGGACTAAAACTTAAGAACATGCATAGAAATTAACTATTAAACATAGGTGAATCAAATGCTATATAGATAGTTGAAAATATAAGAAATACCCTTAAATAACTTAATAATTAATCAAAATAAATCTAAGATTATCATCAACATTTTAAAGAAAAACAATGTTCAACAATTGGATAATAGAGTAATAAAAAGGTTAAACCAAATAATAGAATTATCTTAAGTAAAACAAAGATTCGACCAAGGCAAGGAAAGCAATACAAGACACGGATTTCCACCTTGTAATTAATAGGAAATCAACACCAGAACCAGAACAAATATAAGGGAATTAAACTTCAAACTCTTAGTCATGAATCACATCCAAGAGAGCTGCAATTCCAAGCCATGAAGTTGAAGACAAAAATAGCCCACCATACTTCTCCACTCTACCATGAATTCAGCTCCACCAATCAATTGCCTTCGACAAATTTATCTTCAACACTTGATATTGTTTAGCCGAAACTCACTCTAAACCAAGTGAGGAAGAAGACAAGAGTAACCTAATATGCCAAAAGAGGGAGAGTCCCACCTTTGTTGTTGGAATCGTCCACCTTTGCTCCAAATATCATGACCTCCTCTCTTCCTCTCTTATTATTTTTCTTTTGTTTTGTGTTCAGTCGAATCTCATCTATTCTCTTCCCTTTTCAGCTGCCACTCCCCCTTTGTCTTATTCTCTCTAGGTCTTTTATTTGATAAGTCCTTCACATGCATGTCCTTTGCATGTTTTGTGCTAATAGATAGGTCATTAATACATGTGCACCTCGTTTCCTTCTTAGTTGCCGTATGCTTTCATGTTAAAGTCATTTTTGCTCCTTTAAAATGCAAGAATTCTTAATTTAATTGCCAAACTTCTCTTCAATGCTTCCAATCCCTTTTAATCTTCTTCTTTTCAATATAAATTTGTTTCTAGTAATTAAACCTGCATCAAAACAAAATATAAAAACAAAATAAGCATTTAGGAACTAAAATAAAGTTGAATTCATAATGAATTAAATATGAAAATATCTTATTATTCAACTCTATCCAATACCCCCACACTTGAACTATTTCTTGTCCTCAAGCAATTTAAACTCAACCAAGAAATTCTATCAATTTATTTTCAAAGAAAATTAAGTTTATGCAATCATTTAAATTTCGGCAATCTCAGGTATCAAGCTACTAAATATATTATAATTGCTTTTCATCAATATACATAAACAAAGGCAAATGGAGACACAATTGATCAAAAGCAAGCATAAAACTAAGATGGAATTTCCTCACGATGTTAACTTAAATCACTCAAGTATATGAGGGTTGGTGTTTTACTCATAACTCCCTCTAAGAGAATACACTATCATAGGCTTACAGATTCATTAACTCTCTACCATATAGATTACATGCTATCATGGATCAAAAGGGGCTTTTACTTGGTTGTAACGGGGTTTAGGTTAAGGTATGGCAACAGAGGTCAAAGGAGTTATTCACAAGTATTCATAAAGTACTAAGTAAAAGGTATAACCTAATATCAATTATGAGATAAAAAAATGAACATAACCAATTACAACTACTCATCACTAACAAATGCTACTTTGTTTGATTTTTCTTTCTTTCTTTCTTTCTTTCTTTCTTTTGTTTTCTTTGTTTTCTTCTTTTTCTTTTTCTTCTTTTTTATTTTTTACTTAAATAAAAACAAAAATAAAAGAAAACAATAGTAGCACATCTTAACAATTACACGAGTAGAAGTATCTCTAAAAAACATCTCAGAATAGAGTATAAAACAAGAGTCTCTAAATCATAAATATAAACTACTTACTTAGTACTTCATTTAACTTGTGATAGGGTAAGGTTAAAGGGTTTTTGGGTTTTTATGCAAGGTGATTAATATCGAAACAAACATAGTCAAAAGGCACAAAGGGGTTTACAAAGGGAAAAATGACATGGTGGGTCATTTAAGCTAAAGGGTTCAAATAAAGAAGGCCTTAAATCATATCCATAAAGCATGCATCTCCTAGTTTTAAACCGATTCCATGCAAGTTCTGAAGGTAATCTACCAAGGCGTGCATAACATACAACGAAGAAGATAAAATGACTATGAACTGCAGTCATATAGGCTCAAAACCTCACATGTGCTTATGTGAAAATCCATCAAAATTTCATATATTGCCTCATCCCGCAAGTATCAAATATTTAACTGAGTTTATGCAATCAACTACTTCAATTATTCTACATGATTCACCTTCTATTCAAGCTACCTAATCAAAATACAAGCATAAAACTTAATCTTAGTCCAACTATATGATATAATAACTTGGTTAAACATTTAACACAATAATCAAGTGTACAAATGCAGAATTTTCAAATTTTACAATTCAAACTAGCCCCACCCCCACACTTATAATGGACATTATCCTCAATGTCCAAAGATAATAAAAACAAAGATAAGGGCATGAGAAAAGAAGAACTCCTTATAAAGAGGCGATATAGAGCATAACAATAGAACCTAAAGCTACCTTCTTTCTTTCCTACAAAAAAAATAAGCAAACGAGAATAAGTAAAACACATAAAGAAAACAACCAAAAGATATTTACAAAAGACAAAAAACAATCAAAACTAAAGGATACGAATGGGGTGCCTCCCATTAAGCGCTTGTTTAGGGTCACAAGCTTGACACCTCTCAACCAAAATCAACCAACATAAGTCAAAGCTTCAAGCTCTAACACCTCCACTTGTTGCACTTGAAAACCCTCAAAGTAAGGTTTAAGCATATGTCCATTGACTTTAAACTCTTTTCCCGTCTTGGCACTTCGGATCTTCATTACTCCATGGGGATATACCTAGGTAACCTCAAAAGGACCTATCCATTGAGAGTGTAACTTACCTAGAAAGAGTTTGAGGCGGGAATGATATAGAAGTACCTTTTGTCCTACCATGAATGTCTTCCTGGAGATGTTGCGATCATGGAATGCCTTAGTCTTCTCCTTATAAATTTAAGCACTCTCGAAAGCTTCATGTCGCAATTCCTCGAGTTCTTGTAACTGTAATCTTCTATAGGTACCGATGGCTTCTAAGTCCATATTGCATTTCTTGTTCACCTAATAAGCCTTGTGTTACAATTCCACTGGAAGGTAGCAGGGCTTCCCAAAGATGAGCCTGTAAGGTGACATCTCTATTGGAGTTTTGTATACAGTTCTATAGGCCCATAAGGCATCATTGAGCTGCAAACTCTAATCCTTTTTTTAGGGTTCACCGTCTTCTCTAAGATAGACTTGATCTCTTAATTAGACACCTCAATCTGGCCACTCATCTGAGGGTGATAAGCTGTCGAAACTCGATGTACCACTTGATATTTCTTTAAGAGAGCCTCTATTATGCGATTGCAAAAATGAGTCCCTTTGTCACTGATGATGGCTCGTGGTACCCCAAACCTAGAGAAGATGTTAGATTTCAAAAAGTTTGCAACCACTCAAGAATGGTTAGTTTGGGTAACTTTTACTTCCACCTATTTTGACATATAATCAATCGCAAGTAAAATATATTGAAATCCAAATGAAGAAGGAAAAGAACCCATGACGTCTATACCACAAACATAAAAAATCTCAAAAATCAATATGGGAATTTGAGGCATTTCCAAATGGGGACCCAGCATACCTATTCATTGACAGTTGTCACAAGTCCTATAAAAATGATATGCATCTCGGAATAGAGATGGCCACTAGAATCCACACTCTAGAATTTTGTGAGCTGTTTGATTTGGGCCAAAACGGCCTCCACATGCATAAGAATGACAAAATGTTAAGATAAAAACATATGCACTATCAGGTACGCACCTTCTGATAACTTGATCCATAAAAAATCGCCACAGATAAGGATCATCTCACACATGTAACTTCGCTTGGATCTTCATCCTTTCCTTCTGTGCCTTGGTGAAATCTACAGGAAACTGATGAGTAACCAAGAAATTGACTATATCAGCGTACCAGGGGGATGTCAACAGTAATGCATGTAGTTGTTCATCTAGAAAATCATCATTTATAGGACCCTTGTCAACACCATGCTCTACTAGATGACTCAAGTGGTCTACTACTCCATTCTTCGAGCCTCTCTTATCTTTGATCTCCACATCAAACTCCTGAAGTAGGAGTATCCAATGGATGAGCCTCGGATTTTCCTCCTTCTTTGCCAATAGGTACTTCAAAGCTGCATGATCAGAATAAACAATAATTTTAGTATCCAATAAAAAAGACCCAAACTTATCCAACGCAAAAACTATTGCAAGAAGCTCTTTTCTATGGTAGTGTAGTTTGTTTCGGCATCGTTTAAAGCCTTCAAAGCATAGTAAATGGCGTGAGGGATCCACCCCACTTTCTGGCCTAAAAAATGGCATGGTTAGAGGCATCACACATAAGTTTGAATGGTAGACTCCAATCCAGGGGTTGTAAAATGGGTGCTGTGATCAACTTCTCCTTTCAGGCATCAAACGCCTTCTTACACTCATCATCAAAAATGAATTCCTTATCTTTCTGAAGCAGCCTACACAATGATTGTGTAACTTTGGAAAAGTCTTGAATGAACTTGAGATAAAACCGTGCATGGCCAAGAAAAGATTGAACTTCTCGCACAGATGCGGGGTAAGGCAAAGAAGAAACCAGGTCTATCTCAGCTCTATCCACCTCAATACCCTTAACAGAAATAACATGTCCTAAAACTATCCCTTGTTGTACCATAAAATGACATTTCTTATAATTAAGAATAAGGTTAGTTTCAAGGCATCGTTTAAGAACTAAAATGAGTTGATCAAGGCATTACTCAAATGAATCCCCATGCACAGTAAAGTCATCCATAAATACTTCAATGATCTTTTCAAGATACTCATAAATAATACTTACCATGCACTTTTGAAAGGTAGCAGGGGCATTGCACAAACCGAAAGGCATCCTTCTGTAGGCAAAGGTCCCATATGGACAAATAAAAGTCGTCTTCTCCTAGTCCTCTAGAGCGATAGCTACCTAAATATAACATGAATATCCATCAAGAAAACAATATTAAGCACGACCAACAAGACATTCTAGCATTTGATCAATAAAAGGCAATGGAAAATGGTCCTTTCTACGCATTGAGTTAAGCTTGCGATAGTCCACACAAACTCTCCATCCATTCTTCA
>JAOXYD010000006.1:8640877-8659933 GCA_028565735.1 Pinacopodium congolense
GTGAGATTGTACCTTAGGCTAGTCGTTCTCTAGTTGTTAATGCTATCACGTCGTAAAATCTAGAGAGCTTATTCTAGGTTGCCTCGTGATTAGGGATAGGTTTTCTATTTTATAGGACCTATCTAAAAATGATGGACCTGAGGGTTTGAGAGCTTGTTTAAACCTATAGGCTAGCATCTTACACCAATCACAAGTTACCTATTTCGATGATCGATTATAAGTCTATAATTCCTAATATATCTTCTACCTAGCTTTCGTCTTTCTTGTTTGTTTATCTTTGTTTTGTCAATTATCTTTACCACTAAGGTTTTTAGGTTTCTTTTTGGAAACATTAGAGATATCAATTCACTCTAACTCTCTGTGGGATCATCCTTGACTTTCCCTAGCTACTTAGTTAGGTAGGTTAGGTAATTTTATTATTTGGTAGCTTACAATGAGCTCACCACATATCAATAGCAACAATAGCAAACTGGATTCCATGCAACTTCGGGTTTTCACCAGAGTCCACCATAGGTTTAGCCAAGGCCATCGCCATTACAGCCACTACAACAAAAATGAGGTATGTATTTTAAAGAAATTATTAAGAACTTAGCTACTAATACTCTTTAATTCCAATAGGAAGAGAGGAGTGGTTTGAAGAACTTGGAAAACCAAGTAAGTCAACTGATTGATATATTAGGGAAATTGAGAGCCTAGAGCTCGACAAGACTACTTAGTCAATCCAAGAAGAACCTGAGAGAAGATGCTTGTACCATTACCTTGAGAAATGTCAAGGAGGTAAAAGGTCTAATGAAGATGAAGGAGAAGAAAGGAGAAGGAGAAGAAGAAACTGAACCAACAAAGAAGGAGAAGGACCATCCTTTTAAGGTGAGTGATAGCACCTAATTACACATATTTCAGGAATGATTTCATAATGATTATCTTAGGATTAACAATTAATTCATGTGATTTTGGTATATATTTTATTAGTTCTTAAATAAGATGTTGTTTATGCAATTATGGATGATTGATTATGTTATGCAAAACTTTGGTAAGCATTTTAAGGCACTTTTAGAGATAAAAGAGGTGTTGGATAAATTTTAAGACTTATAAAATCATGTTATGAAGTTTCACACTAATTTTAAAGATCATATGGCAATCTATTAAGAATGCATCAAGAGAAGAACAAAAGAAGTTCAAAACAACATTAGCTTTGGTATATACAACTTTGATGATCCATTAGGCATAATTATAGAGCTCAAATCATTCTAAAATTTTATATGGTGTAAGAAAAACATGTGAGAATATACATACCAAATTTCATGGCTATTGGAGGTGCATTGAAGGAGTTAGAGAAAAAAAGAGAAAATAGGGGTAAAAATTTCACAACAATTGGATGTGTGTAGAAGAAGCTATAGTAAAAATATCAAGAAGAGAAAAAAGCGGGTAATTCCAAGTCACGATCGAGACTTAAGTTACAATCATGGCAAAGATCATCAAAGTAATGATCATGACCTAAAACTTCCTGATCTTGACTTACTCAAATTCTATATTAGGTGTCTTTTCAAGTTTTTTACGAGTTTGAGGTGTTTGGAGCATATTTAAGGGTCTAAAAACCTTAGGAGCTGCCATCAATCATCAATATACTTACCCTAAAAGGTAAGAAACATATTAAAGATGTTTTCAAGAGGAGAAACAAAGGTCATCCACTAAGATTTCAAGAAGTTCATCGCTTTTCCAGATTTTCTAGCTTAATGGACTAAAGAAAAGAGTATAAAATTAACTGATAAACTATCGCCAACTACTAAATAATAAATTTCCTAACAACCAAGCTATGCAATAAATGGAAAGCTAGGGACGAACCACAAAGAGTTGAGATGCAATTGTTATTTCTAATGTTGCAAACAAGATAAAAGACAACACCTTGAAATGATGGAAACTAAACAACTAAGATGCAACAATATCAAATAACATAACAATTACAAAAACAAATATAAAGATGAATAACAGTAATAAAAGATGGGTTGGAGATATCTTCGGGAATTCGAGATGCTCATTGATCCTTGAATCTAAATAAAAGGTACTCTCATAATAGTGTTAGCCTATAGACTCAATTAATCTCTCTAACCCTAATTTCTCAAAAATAGACAAAACTAATAAGTTCTAATAATGTCCCTATCTCTACTATGACTTAGAATAGGCTCTCTAAGTTCAATAACAAAGATGCATTAAGTACTAAGAAACAACTAACTTAGGCCACCTACTTATAAGCTTAGAAGGTGTAGTACAAATGGATGGGATTCTAAATTAATTGATTAAGCAACCTAAAAAATTCAACTAACCTATTGCTACTCTCGGGAATCACTATAGACTATTAAATGTCAGAAATTTAACCATAGCTTTCATATTAGATAGTTACCTAAAGGGTGATCAAACTTAGAAGTAATTCATAATTCATGTCATTTATCCTAAATCTTAAACCAACCTAGACTTTCAAATACCAATTCAATTGCATTCTCATAATTTCTATCCCTTCATCTTTTTAACATCTCTAATCCTTTAAGTAACTAGCCAAACATGTTTATATTGATCCACATAAGCATTAAATAAAAAAAACCATATCTAAATTGAAAAGATCAAAGATGGAAAATTAACAATCAATCAAGGAAACCAAGATTCAATATTTTACCTAATGAAAGCTTAAACTATCGATCTTAATAACCAAAAAATCATAAACTAATCTCAATTCTCCAACTAATTACCTAAAAGACAAAAATTTCACACCCTAAAGACAGAACAAAACTAAAATTCAAGCATTAAACAATCTGGAAATAAGTAAAAGTTCATCCATAAATCAAAACCCAATCAAAAATATTAAAAACTCAGGTAAAACAAGGAAATAATCCGATCAATATTAGAAAATAAATAGAAATAAAACAAAGGCAGCTCAGGATCGAAGATTAATTACTGAAATCTATGCAAAAATTGTAAATCAAAGCTGCCAATTAAATTAAATTTGTATCCATACATTGTTCTTGAAGAATCAACTCAAAACCCTTAAAAAAATTCCTTTAAACATCCAATATTAATCAAATCAAAAAATATCTATCTAATAAAATCAAATAACTACTGACAAGAAGCTAAATAAACTGAAAACATCAATAGAACAAATTATTCAATCAGTAATAACAAATTATAACCCTAAAAGCTTAAAAGAATGACTAAAAATCAAGGAGAAAATCAAGAGAAAACTATATACGTTATGTTTTTGTGTATATGTGCTAGCTCTTTTCTCTACTTTTCGCCTTTTATATGCCTCCTCCATTAGGTTTTATTTGCTAACAAAAGGATGCCTCTTTCTATTTTTTTTCGCTGTTAGAGTCGAATACGGTGGTCTGGGACTCTAATATGGTGGGTTCCCAGACCGCCGTATATATCCTTGAATTGAAGGGTTACGATGGATTGCTAGAATCACCAAGCCCATCGTATATAATTTTCTTACCCGCCATATGCAGCCTTAAACAACATGCTTCTAACCAAATTTTGATCCAAATCCCTCCAAAACGTGTAATATTAATCCATAACTTGTGCTAAGAGTTTAAACCTTCCAACAATCACAATTTAACACAATTTAAGTACTTGTACATAAAAAATGGGAATAAATTCACATGAAATAACATCTAAAAACTTAACCAAATTCATTCCTATCAAATTCCCCTACACTTGAACTGAAGCTTGTCCTTAAACAATTTAAAAGCAATGAAAATATTCTGTTACTTCATTTTCAAAGAAAATTGAGTATATGTTATTCTTCAAACTTCAGCAAACCCAAGCATCAAGCTAATACACATATCATAATCTTTTCATTAGTGCACATAAATAAAATCAAAGGTAGACACCATTGATCAAAAGCAAATATAAAAATAAGATTGACTTTCCTTACGGGATTAGCTCATTTCACTCAAGTGTTTAAGGTTGGTGTTTCACTTAAGACTCCCTTTAAAAGACTACACTACCATAGGCTTGCAAATTTACTAATTCTCTACCACATAGAATACATGTCATTATATATCAAAAAGGGCTTTTATTTATGGTTATAATGGGGCTTGGTTTAAGGTGAGATAAAAAGGCCAAAGGGGTAATTTACAAGCATTAAGTAAGAAGGGACAACTAAACATAAATTCTGAGATATGCATATAAATATCACCAACTACAACTACTCATCTCATCGCTAAATAATACTACTACGCTTTATTCAACATCATAAACAAAGGCGTTTTAATCAATAATGCCAAAAAAAAGATTCTTTTCTTTTCTTTTTTCTTTTTTTCACTTAAATAACACTAAAAAGAAGGGGGGGGAAATAGCAACATAACTCAATAAATGCATAAGTAGAAGAGCCTCTCAAAACATCTCAGAATATAAACAAAAAATCCCTAAATATCGTATGCTTACTCAATACTTCATTAAACTCGTGATAGGGTAAGGCAAGGTTTTCAGGTTTTAATGTAAGGTGATTAATTAAAAAATAATAGGATTAATGGCTCAAAGGGATTTGTGAGGGAAAAATAACTTGGTGGGTCATTTAAGCTAAGTGTTTTGAAGACAAAGAAGGCCTTAAATAATTTCCATAAAGGATGCATCTTGTAGTTTGAAACTAGTTCCATAAAAGTTCTGAAGGTAATCTTCTTAGGAGAGCATCACATACAATAAAGAAATAGAATGACTATGAAATGCAGTCATATAGACTCAAAATCTCACATGTGCTTATATGAAAATCCATCAAAATTTGATGCATCGCCTAATCTCTTAAGTATCAGTTATTGACTAGGTTTATGCAACCAACTACTTTAATTAATCCATATGATTCACCTTCCTCTCAAGTTGCCTAAACCAAATTCAAGCATACAACTCAATTCTTAGTCCAACTACTATGACAAAATTTCTTAACTCACATTCAACATTCATCAAAGCAATTTAAGTGCTCAAATGCAAAAATTTTCTAATTGGTCCCACCCTCACACTTAAATGGGACATTATCTCCAATGTTCTAAAATCAATAAAAGCAGAAGTAAAGGGATGAGAATAGAAGGACTCCCCTTATCAAAGAGGCCACAATGACTTGAAAGCAAAAGTCACAACTCTGTTCCTGCATTCCTAGAAACAAAATAGATAAAAAGCAGATAAGGTACTAAAATAAGGCAATAAGAAAAAATGAAATATAAAAGAATCAAAATGATAGGATAAGGTTGGAGTGCTTACCAACAAGCATTTGTTTAGGGTCACAAGCTCGACCCCTGTCATCCAAAATCAACCGATATATGTTGGAGCTTCAAGTTCCATTACCTCCGCATTTTGTGCGTAAAATCCCTCAAAATAAGGTTTAAGTCGATGTTTATTGACTTTAAACTCTTTTCTCATCTTGGTACTTAGGATCTCCATTGCTCCTTGGGGATGTACCTGGGTAACCTCAAAAGGACCTATCCATCGAGAGCGTAACTTACCTAGAAAGAGTTTAAGGTGGGAACAATATAAAAGTACTTTCTATCCTACCACGAATATTTTCTTGGAGATGTTGTAATCATAGAATTCCTTAGTCTTCTCCTTATAAATTCGGGCATTCTTAAAAGCTTCATGTCACAACTCTCGAGTTCTTGTAACTATAATCTTCTATGGGCACTAATGCCTTCTAACTCCATGTTGCATTTCTTGATCGCTTATTAAGCCTTGTTCTACAGCTCCACTAAAAGGTGGCATGGCTTCTAAAAAATGAGCCTTTAAGGTGAGATTCCTATCGGGGTTTTGTATGCTGTTTTATAGGCCCATAAGTGGTCGTTATGGCACAAACTCCAAACCTTTCTATTAGGATTCACCGCCTTCTTTAAGATGGACTTGATCGGTTGGACACCTCAACATGGCCACTTATCTAAGGATAATAAGCGATCGAGACTCGATGCATCACTTAATATTTCTTCAAGAGAGCCTCTATCATCTGATTGTAAAAATGAGTCCCCTTGTTGCTGATGATGGCTCATGAGACTCCAAACCTACAGAAAATGTTAGATTTCAAAAAATTTGTAACCACTTGAGAATCGTTAGCTTGGGTGACTTTTGCTTCTACCTATTTTGACACATAATCAACTGCAAGTAGAATATATTGAAACCTAAATAAAGAAGGAAAGGGACCCATGCAGTCCATGCCCTAAACATAAAAAATCTCACAAATCAATAAGGGAATTTGAGGCATTTTCCCATGGGGACCCAATGTACTTGTTCACTGACAGTTATCATAAGTCCTATAAGAATTATATGTATCTTGAAATAGAGATGGCCATTAGAATCCACACTTTATAACCTTCTGAGTTGTCCACTTTGGGCCAAAATGGCCTCCACATGCATAAGAATGACAAAATGTTAAGATATAAATAAATTCACTGTTAGGTATGTAACTTTTGATAACTTGATCTGAATATCCTTACATAAAACTTTGCTTAGCTCTTCATCCTCCCCTTTTGTGCCTTGGTGAAATTTACAAGAAATTTATGAGTAACCAATAAATTTATTATATCAAAGCACCAGGGGGCTGTCAACTGTATTGCATGTAACTGCTCATCTGGAAAGTCATCATTGATAGGGTCCTTGATAGCACAATGCTCCACTAAGTGACTCAAATGATTAGCTACTCCATTCTCTGAGCCTCTCTTTCCCTTTATCTCCACATCAAACTTCTGAAGTAGGATTATCCAACAGATGAGCGTCCACTTTGCCTCCTTCTTCGCCAGTAGCTACTTCAAAGCTACATGATCAAAATAAAAAATAATTTTAGTACCTAATAATAAGACTTAAACTTATCCAAAGCAAAACTAAAAGAAGCTCTTTTTTTTATTATACTGTAGATTACTTGGGCATCATTTAAAGTCTTTGAGGTATAGTCAATGGCGTAAGGAATCTATCTCACTCTCTGACCCAAAACTTCTCCAATGGCATGGTTGGAGGCATCACACATAAACTCCAATGGCAAATTCCAATCTCGAGGTTGTAAGATGGGCGTCGTAACCAACTTCTACTTTAAGGCATTAAACGCCTTCTTACACTATTCGTAAAAAATGAACTCCTTGTCCTTCTGAAGCAGCCTACACAATAACTATGCAACCTTGGAAAAATCCTAAATGAACCTGCGATAAAACCCTAGATGGCTAAGAAAAGAGCGAACTTCCCACACAGAAGCAAGGTAAGGCAAAGAAGAAAAAGGTCTATTTTGGTTCTATCAACCTCAATACCCTTAGCAAAAATAATATGTCCTAAAACTATCCATTGTTGAACTATAAAATGAAACTTTTTATAATTAATCACATGATTAGTTTCAAGACATCTTTAAGTACCAAAATGAGGTGATCCAGGCATTGTTAAAATGATTCCTCATGTACAGTAAAGTTATCTATAAAAAATTTGATGATTTTCTCAAGATACTCCAAAAGGATACTTACTATACACCTTTGAAAGGTAACGAGGGCATTGTACAATCTAAACAACATTCTTTTATAGCCAAAGGTTCCATGTAGGCAGGTAAAATTCATCTTCTCTTAGTCCTCTGGAGCGATAGCAACTTGAATATATCCTGAATAACCATCCAAAAAATATTAATAAGCATGATTACTAAGACGTTCTAACATTTGATTAATAAATGTTAAAGGAAAATGATCTTTTCTACTCATCAAGTTGAGCTTGCGATAATCCATGCAAACTCACCATTCGTTCTGCACTCGAGACGGAACTATCTCTCCTTTCTTATTCTCCAAAACTGTAATGCCTAACTTCTTGGGAATCACCTGTAAAGTACTTACCCATTTATTATCAGAGATGGGGTATATGAAACCCACATCTAGTAACTTCATCAGTTCTTTCTTCACCACCTCCATCATCGGTGGGTTAAGATGTCTTTGCACTTCACGGACTGGGGTAGCTCCTTCCTCAAGAAAAATCCTGTGAATACACAAAGAAGGACTAATACCTTTGATATCTACGATTGTCCATCCCAATACAGTCTTATATTTTCGTAACACATTAATGAGCTTCTCTTTTTACACCTTTGGTAAGATCAATTGCTATGATACTAGAAGTATGTTGTTAGTGCCCAAATAAGTGTACTTGAGGTGAGCATGTAAGGGCTTCACCTCCACTTTTGGTGCCTGTATGATAGAGGGTAGCAATTGATTAGTACTAATGGGTAATTTTAAAAAGTGAGGGACATACCTATCAAAAGAACTATTCTCAAGTGCCCAAATTGCTTACCTTTAACTCCTCTCCAAACTTGAACTTGCTCTGCCAATACCCAAACATTTTTTGCTCCAATTGGGTAATCAAAGCTATCTTTAAAGGGTCACCTGTAGAAAGGAAAGATCACTATTCTATTAAAGAGTCAAGAATATCTATCTTGGCGACCGACTCACAATTTAATGGATAGTACATGGCGTCAAAGATATTAAAATGAATGACATCGCCATCAAACTCTATAGTTAACACCCTACTATATACATCGATCTTTGTTTGAGATGTCTTAAAAAATTGTCTTGCTTAATAAAATAGTTAACGAACTTAAAGAGCCCTCATCTTGCATATCTAACACATAAAAATATGCAGGTAAAAATACCTTGATCCTTACAATTAGGTGGTAGCTTCCTTTGTAAGATTTCTGACACATTACCAACTACATTGATCTTCTCATCTCCCCTTAGCTTCTGCTTGTTGGTATATAGCTCCTTCAAATATTTGGCATATCACAGAACTTACTTAATAGCTTCCAAAAGAGGAATATTAACTTCCAACTTACGAAAGACCTCCAATATTTGCTTTTCCTTCTCTTGTTATTTATTCTTTGCTAACCTACTTAGAAATGGAACAAAAGGTGAATCATTAACAACATGATGTGAAGTATTTACCTAAGGAGGGGGATCCTCCTTCTTCTTTGGTACATTGGTCTCTTCCTCTTCTTCTTTTTCCTTTCCCTTCCTTGGCCCTTGTATCTCTTTGCCACTTCTCAAAGTGATGGCACAAGCATCTTCTCTTGGGTTCCTTTTAGGCTGATTAGGCAATCTTATGGAACTTTGGCCCTGTAACTTTCCCACTATATCAGCCAGCTGACTTACCTAGTTTTCCAATTTTTTTAAACCACTCATCACTTCCTGCTAAACTTGAAGAGTAGTAGTTTCCAAGCTCTTAACAATTTCCTCTAAGGGCATACCTCCAGTTTGTTATGGTTGTAATGGTTATAGAGGCGGTGCCTTTTGTTGAAACTGGGCTGATTCTGGTGGAAACCTGGTGGTGCGTGGAATCCTTATTATTGCTACTGCTAAAAAATGGGGTGGCATGCATTAGAGCTACTTCCTTATTATGGGTTTCCATACTTGAAATTAGGATGATACTTCCAACCTGGAATGTAGGTAGGGTACAAGGATCATACCTCCGCTGTTGTCTTTGGAACCCTCCAAGTGTATTAACCTATTGTTCATCCTGTAAAGAAGGACATGCTTTAGTAGAATGATCAGATAAAGCACAAATGCCACATACCTTAATGGGCCTTTTGCCCATCACTGTTTACTGGACCAAATATGTTAAGTTGGTAACATGTGGCTCCAACTTGGAAATGGAAGCATCCTTCATTTGCTTTTCAAGGATGAGGCACTGTTGTGGTTCCCCCAGTAATGAGAGTTGCCTACTATTATTGCTATTAAATTCTTCACATCCTCTAAGGTTCTATCGACTAGAGCTCCATCACTCACAACATCAATCATATTCCTGTCTAAGGGAAGCAAACCCTCATAAAAATATTGAATTAATAATTACTCACTAATCTGATGGTTTGAATAGCTGTTGCAGAGCTTCTTGAAGTGCTCCTAATACTCATGTAATGACTCCCCTGTATCCTGTCTCATACCATAAATCTCCTTCCTTATGTTGGTGGCTCTCGAAGTAGGAAATTATTTCTCTAGGAATGCCTGCTACATTTGCTACCATGTGTTGACTGAACCTGCAGGCAAATCATGTAACCACTCATTGGCCGCATCTGCTAAAGCAAAGGGAAATGCCTTTAGCTTGCGTTGTTCAACAATGACTCGTGCTTGCTTCATACTTGAGCATGTAATGTGGAAATCTTTCAAGAACTTATTAGGATTTATGATATAGCCTAATCCTAGTGAGCTGGTCTCATGAAAACCTGTAAAAGTAGGTAATGCATGTATTAGTCCAGGTTTAATCTTAACTTCTGTCTCATCATCCAGATAATTGATAAAAAGTAGGTTAGGATTGCAAGAAGGAGTTGTAAGCTCTTTTAAAGTGTGATGTTGATGTTCCATAGTCTCCTTTGCTTCCTCTAAACTCTCTTCAATCTCTACTTCAAAAGATAAGGAACGGTGCGACACCTCTTTCTATTTATTTTTTTTCTCCATTAGAGTCGACTACGGCGATCTGGGACTCCAATACGGTGGGTTCCTAGACCGTCGTATATATCCTTGAATCTAACGATATATAATGTTCTTACCTATTGTATATAACCCTGAACAACATGCTTCCAACCAAATTTTGATCCAAATCCCTCCAAAACTTGCAATATTAATTCATAATTTGTGCTAAGAGTTTGAGATTGCCAATAATCAGAATTTAATATAATTTAAGTACCTGTACATAAAAAGGGGAATAAATTCACATGAAATAACATAAAAAACTTAACCAAATTCATTCCTATCATTAACCTTGATTCTTTTCATTTCTATCCTTTTGTATAAAGAATATGGTTATTATTGTTGAGTTCTTATAATTGTCTTAAAATTCTTTTAGGAATTACTTTTGGAACTATTTTTTAAAACTCTTATTATTAATGTAATGAAATGATTTTTGTTATGATTATTGTGTTGAGTATACAACGAGAGTTGGCATTCAATAGACTTATAAATATCAAGTTTATTAATCAAATGAAGAGAGATCTTAATCAATTAAGAGATTGCCTATAGGATTGTTTCACAACTAGTTTGATATTTAAGAAAGGTTTTATAGGTTGAGAGATCGCAAGATTAATTATATTTCTATTCAACCAAGGAAAATTAGTTGCATCTTAAGAGATGGTGATTAAGACATTAGGATATATTAGGCCAAATATAATTGAATCAATAGACTAAGAAGGAAGCAAAATAGGGATAAATGTGATACCTAGGTTTTTTAAATCTTGAATTCTCAATTTCCTATACTTTATTCTTCAAACTGTTAAGTAGTTTTACTTTAGATAATTTTTAGTTCTTACTATGTTTTTGTGCCTTAAACAGAATATTACTTGAATTGAGTGGTGAGTAAACCTAATCTTTGTCAGACGATATCTGTTTTTATTACCAGTTTACAACCCGTGCACTTGTGATATTAATGTAAAAGAAGTTAGTGTTTGCATTAGAATTTAATAAGTTTTTGACATTATTAGTGAGGATTAGTAGCTTTAGCATCTTATTCAGTTTGAGTGATTTTGATTTAAGGATTTTTTATTTTTTTCCTTTTATATTTACAGGTACATGAACTCAAAAACACTAGAAGGTCCAATGAAGTAATCGAAGAAGAGTTTCTAGACATCACTAGGCAAGAAAGAGAGTTAAGAAGGGCAACATGCTAAGAAAACATTCAAAGAAATATAGCAAAACAAGGAGAATAAGGAGAGGGACAAAGGACACTTATGGAATTCATGAGGTCAGGTTTCAATGCCAATTAACAAAGAATCACAAGGCCTCCTGTACAAGAAAATAACTTTAAAATCAAACCAAAACTACTCAACATTCTTCACTCAAGTGTGCAATTCCATGGTTTGGTGAATGAGGAACCCCAATGCTCATTAGAAAATTTCTTAGAGATTTGTAACACTTTTAACTACAATGTATTATTAGATGATGCAACAAAGATAATGATATTTCCTTTTACTTTGAAGGATAGGGTTAAAGCATGGTAGAATTCTCTTAACCCAGAGAATGTCATCATATGGGAGAAAATTGCACAAACCTTTTTGGCTAAGTACTTCTTATTAACCAAGAAAACAACAATTATCAAAGAGATCACAAAATTTCAACAAGGTGATGGGGAGTCATTATATAAAGCATAGAAAATATTTAAGGAGCTATAAAGGAGCTATCCATATTATAATCTGCCAAGGGAATTCCAATTGTAAACTTTCTACAGTAAGGTAAACCAAAGTACAAGAGGCACCATTGATGCGACAACTGAAGGATAATTAATGAGAAAAACCATTGATGCATCTCATGATCTCTTAAAAGAAATGGCGAATAATAGTTGTCTATGGTCGAGTGAATGACACAAGCAATGAGTAAAAAGGGGTGATTCCCGTTAATTCAATGACAACCCTCCAAGCTATGTAAGCATAAATTTCTGCCCTATCCAACTAATCAGGCAACTTACAAGGTATGTCTTCTTCTTCAGAAGCTATACAATTCAGATGTGAGTTATATGGCTAGAATAGTTATGTCACCATCTATTACTTCATGATGAAGATCAATAGAGCTGAGTAAGTGGGCTATATGGGGGGCACAATTAAGAGGTAACAATCCATATTCCAATACTTATAATCTGGGGTGGTAAAACCACCTAAATTTCTCTTAGATTAATAATGTAAGCAATAAAGCAATATCACAAGGCCCACTCAGTTTCCGACAAGTAGACTAGGATCCATGGAGAGTAAGATGGACAAGTTGATGGATGTCTTAGGTTCCATGTTTCCAAGTCAAGAGGAAAGCCAAAAGAGGATAGAGGTGAAGTTTGACCAAATAGTGAAGTATCATGTAGCTTCCATCAACAACTTAGAAGTTCAAATGGGCTAACTTTCCAATGCCCAATAATCTAGATGGGTAGGGAGCCTTCTAAGCACCATAGAGCCTAACATAAAAAAGCAGCTAAAGGTTATGAAAGTTATAATTAGAAAATAACTAAAAGGGCTAATGGAGAAGGCTAAAAGCTTAAAAGAGAACAATCAAGTGAAAGAAGAAGAGAATAAGGAGGAGAAGCCACATGTGATGTTGCGTTGCTTAGGTGACTTAGAAAATTTTTATGATTTTGTAATGATTTTACTTTGAAAATTAACGAAATTTAGGCAAGTGCACCTATCTCAAAAGTAATAAAGCAGAGTAATTTTCAGACTCCGGATGTCAAACCCATGGGAAAAAAGGCTTAATTACTCGGTTAATTAGATTACAATTATATAGGAAAATCTAAACAAATTGATTAAAATCTTAAAATTGTTAAAATAGTCTACCTTGGCTAAAACACTTCAAATTTAATTTTTAATTGGTTTTAAAACTTTCTAAAAATTACCAAATTTGTAAATTACCTAAGGATTAGGTAATTGATGATTTAATTGAGCTTTAAAAAATTTAAAGATTGATTATAGTTCCTTCATAAAATCAAAATAAAGCTATGGTTAAGACTTTGCTTTATCTCCATTAAACTTAATTTAAAGTTTGGTTATGCTTTAAATCTAGTAAATGGATTTTAAATTTAAGAAGGTGACTTCTGGATCTTTAAATTCAGAACTCCAACTCTCACAAAAAAATAAAATTTTGGTCATTCATTGATTAATTTGTGTTAATTATTGCTTTTTCTAACAAATTAAGATCTTTTCTCAACAAATTAAGATCTTTTCTCAAGCTTAACTTATCTTAAATTATAATCCTAGGTGGCCAACTTAAAATTAAATCTTTTAAACCTTTAATAAACAAAAGTCAGACCCTATAACTTATCTTTAAGCTCTCTTAAATCATACAAACACTAATCCTTAGCAATAAAAATGATTTAACCACCCATTTTGATCAAAATATATAAGATATACACTTTAAACAAAATGCCTTGATAGATTCGAAAATATGAACTATAACATAAAGTTAGAGGTTACAAAAATATCTAAGAAAGACTTTTGGATGTATCTTGAACTTTCAACTTGATTTTGGACTCTAACAAAGCTCTATTTCATCAAGATCTTGCAGAAAAATCAAAGAATATTCAAGAACATAAGCATAAGAACACAAGTTTAATTAATCTGAAAATACAAGCAAATTTATAAGTAATCTAAGTTAGAAACCCCCTTAATGTGATTCATAAACTCAAAAACATATCTTAATAACAAACTTGAATGCTCATAAACTCAAAAAACAAAAATCATTTTGAAAAGAAAGTGTTGAAGCCTATGAACTAAGAGAGAAGGAAAAGCTTCTCTCTCACACTCTAAATATGATTTCCCTCTAATCCGACTCCTTTTGTAGTTTTTTTTTGTGTTTTGTAGGTTGTTTGGATTCCTATGTGACACTAGAAGACAACAACATTAATGAATTTCACACCCAAGTCGTAATTATGGAGATTTGGAGCTAATATTGGTTGATTGCTCCTTCAATAAGACCTTGACCGACATATAATAGTACCATGTAGCCCACTATTTATTATCGAATTTTGACTCCTTCAATGTGGGGTTGATCATCTATCAACATCACCTTATTCATCCTTAATTTACCTGGGGCTGTAGACCCACTTTATAGGTTGAAAAATGAGTCAAACTTTGATCCTTTTGTATAATTTCTCCAATTTTAAACCTCATCATGCAAATTAAACATGACAACACATAAATCAACCATTAAAACACATACTTAGGGGTATAAATCATCAAATAATCAATAAAAATGCAATCAATTTAACCCCTAACAATTCCACCACACTTAAGCATTTACTTGTCCTCAAGAAAATTAATTCATCATCAATTTCATAATAGGGTATAAAAATATGAAAATCAATTTAAAGTTAATGATGGAATTATTGAAAATGCTTTCTTTATCCTTCAAAAATAATGACACATAGAAATGTTAATAATTAATCACATCAAATCGTAAATGCAAATCATTTCATTCTTTTTTAATTTTCAACCTAAATAAAAAAATCAATTCCATATGGAAAAGGCAAATATACTGAGTTTAATGCATCATCTTTTTGACACTTTCACATCCTGGAAATAATTTTTAAAAAAATTAATTAATCACATAATTAATCAAATTCGAAAGCATTTTAGTTGAGAATTCACTTCATTCTTTTTATGCAAAGGTAATCATTTTGTCATAAATAGCCCCTAGTTACTTAACTATATCACAGTAACTCAATTAACTATTAGTACCACTCATAACTTCAACCTTATACATATATACACATTACTCTCTTCTTTTTCTTTTCTTTTTCTTCTTTTTTTTAAATTTTTCTCATCTTTGTCTTTCATTTATTCTCTCTTTCTTTGTTTCTTTGTTTTTTTTAACATATACATACATATAATACTAGAAATCAGATGAGTGGATTCTACTTACTTATTTAACTAATTAAGTAATTAATGTTAATTTTAATTAATTATTTTCTTTTTATGTTTAATTCCAGTTCTTTTTTATTTTTCTTTGAATGATAAAAGTGCTTTAAAAGAAGTTACAAAATTACTCAGGAAGTTGCATTTTATATGTGGAATATCATTCTAATCATCAGCTATCTGTCATCTAAATTATGAAATGAATTAAAGACATTTAGTCATTAATAGTCAGAATTAATCATATAACATTTCAAATTATTAAAATAATTGAATTCAAATAAGAGCATAGATAATAAGAAGGATCAAAATCAAATAAATTTTCACAATTTATAAACTATAATGAAATTGATGATAAATCAAATTACTGTTAAACAAACAAAACTCAAATGTATAAACCAATATGATCCCTCCCCCACACTTAAACTAAACATTATCCTTAATGTTTAAGAAATAAATTGAACAGCATATTGTAGGAGAGTAGGGAAAGAAATACACTCATTAGATATAGGTTTGAAGATCCGTTGGTGAATTTACAATAACTGAAACAACTAAAAGCCACAAATATAGAGAATAACAAAATAATGCTTCACTCGTATAAATATGCAAGCCAAATATAATCAAAGAGCCATAGTACATCAAAATGTAGAAGACAAATCTGAAATCAACCTACACTATGAAATGTAAATCTATACTACGAAACTAAAATTAAAGTAAAATAAACAAACCAAAGGTCCTAAAAAAACTGTGTAAATAACCAAAATAACTAGGAAGCAGGACTATCCTTATCTCGAGCTCTCTAATGCTCCTCAACTCATGGTAATCATGAATCCACACCATTTAAACCAAGGCTGAGTGCATCAAAACAAGCATCCATCACATCACGTAAATTTGAGATCTCTAAAGAAAGTCAAAACTCCATGTTGGTCAAGAAAGTCATAAAACCAACCGTAGGATCATTAGTCAAAGGTGGAGGTGGTACGACAGGTGAAGATTGACGAGGTGGATGCATACTAGGTGTGTCCTCAGAAGAACCCTAGTCCACAACTGCGTCTGGGACCTCATCAGTAGGAGCATATGGTGCAACTGTTGAAGCCGCATGCTCACATTTCTTGTGCCACTGCCCTCAACAATAAATAAAACCCCACAGCTTAAGGAGGGTAGCATTAATCATTGTTTACTGAGAACAATCCTCAACCTCCTCAATATCCATAAATGTCCTTATTAATAAACAAGGAAAGCTGAAATTATTAGTAACCTTCTTTAACTTGACTACATCCCATATACCAAGAATAATAAAACTAGACAATGGTAACTTAAGAATAGCACCTAACCCAATCAACATCTTATACAAGAGATAAATATCTACTAGGCGCATCTCATTCAATCCATTAGCTCGAGGCATAACATTTTTACTAATCAATGCAACAATAATATGCTCTCTAACTCTTGGGTTAGTAGTATAACATCTGCTATTCTTAGTCTCTAGCAGTCGGAATCGAAAATGTTAAATCCGTAGTCACTTAATCTCTTTGAAATGTGTCCTTACTCTTAATATAGACATCCCCCTCATCAAATACTCCTAAAAGTGCATAAATGGAACCACAAGTGATAAGAATAGGAATACCTCTTACCAAAGCCTAAATCTCAATCGTCTCGGACTTAGCCTTGTCTTCAATGTTTGCTTAGAACTCGCAAACCAAATCAGGGAAGCACGGTCTTAAGAAAGTGACAATTGGCTCCCATCCGATGTTCTAAAACGCACTCAAGACGTCAAATTAAGCTTCAAGATTGGAATGGATCGGACGCTTTACGATAAATGCATTTGCCCGATATGACTAATACCAATCAAAATTCCCTATTAGTGAACTTTGATGGATCATAAGCCATTCTCTTTCTCGGTGGTGCAATTTGATGAGAAACTATTTAGTACACATGCACAAAAGAGTCGAAAAATGTTAGAAAAAATCAAAAACATTTCTGGCGAAGGTCATTAGAATATTCCCTTTTGATTGGAATATTCTTGATTCTTCGACAATAATAATATTGAATACAGTTGGTATCAATTGAAAGCTAACAAAATTTTTAACGCAATGATATCAAAACCCAATCAAATGGAAGTCTATATCAAGAGAAAATTGAATAAATGTACATTAAGGGTGAATAGGGATCTAAATAGTTCAGAGTAGATTTTAGAAAATCTATTGATTTTCTAAATGATTTAATGCTAGAATCATGTAGAAGACAGAAAATGTGAAAAATGGACACCAAAAACACATGATTTGGCTAGGAATTAAAAATTTATGAAGATTTGAAGATAAAGGGGCGAATGAGAGGTTTTAGAGAAAGGGAATGAGAAAGAAGATGATAAATAGTAAAATGTTGTCATTTTTAACAAATAATCACCCTTCAACAGCACGCTAATCATCTTATAACGGTGCCATTAAAGGATGATCAGCACGCCGTTAATGTTCTAGAATTGAAGGATCAACGTTGGATTGTTCATCCATTAATGGTAGGCTCCTATACCATCATTGATGGTCTACCTACTCTTTTAAAAGTCTAAATTTAATCCAATTTCACCTCAAAATCCTTCCAAACTTAAGTTCCAACAACATGGATTGGATTATTCATCTATTTGATTCAGAATCAAACCTAAAAACACTCCTAAATTCAAAACAAACACACCAAACTAAGGATAAACTAAGGATAACATACTATACTTAATTCAAACACTTTAAAAAGGCTTCAAACTCTAAATTAAGGTCCTAACACACAAAATAAAATAAAATAACATAAAATTACCTACCTAATAAGGGCACTTCCTAGTTCAATGATGATTAAATAGTGAAAGAGTCTTAGAAGACTCCTCAACTAAACTAGGCATACAAACTTTCACTCTTTGGCCATTAACTTTGAAATTTAAGTGACCATTCGTAACTTCAGTCATTCCAAATGGATAAATCTTGATCACTTTATAGGAGTTAGTCCATCTTGACCTTAATTTTCCTGGAAACAACTTCAACCTTTAATTGCACACTAAGACATTATCACAAACTTTGAATTATCTCTTAATGATATACTTATCATGCCACCTTTTAACTCGTTCCTTATACAATTTAGAGTTATCATAAGCTTCTAGGAGAAACTCATCCAAATCATTTAATTGCAACAATCTTTCTTATCCAACCTTCTTTGAGTCAAAATTCAGAACATAAATGGCCTAATAAGTGCGATGTTCCAATTCAACTAGCAAATAACCAACCTTACTATACACCAAATTATAAGGAGACATTCCAATGGACGTTTTGTATGCATTTCCATAAGCCCACATTGTATCATCCAACTTCATTGACCAATCTTTTCTTAAAGAGATAATGGTATTTGTCAATATTCGCTTGATTTCTCTATTAGATATTTCAACTTAACTGCTAGTCTGAGGATGATAAGGTATAGCAATTTTAGGGTAACACCATACTTTGAAATGAGGGAATTAAATTGCGTATTGTAAAAATGTGTACCTCCATCACTGATAGTGGATCTTGGTTTCCCATGAAATCAATACCCCACACATTAAATATTTCTGTAAGCCTTATGGCACCCAAGAGGGAGGTAAATTGGGTTTTTAAAAACTTTTTGCTAATTCAAACTAGCAACCTAAATCAATTGGAAACTAGATGCAATCACTAAACCAAGATTCAACCTAAGAT
>JAOXYD010000006.1:8660033-8686067 GCA_028565735.1 Pinacopodium congolense
CTGAAAATCTCCTAAGACATTAAGTAATCTAAAAACATCAAAATTGTACTTTCAAAAACTGATTAAGACTCAAAATCAAAGTCAATAAAGAAACTGCAGAGAAAACACGTCAGTTTGGACATTTTTAACCAGTCTGTGTTCTTTGAGCTCAGATACACGATTTGAGTGCTTAAAATTAAAGTAAAAGATCCTATGCACTTTTAAGACCTTAAGCAAAATGTCTGTAGTAATTTTAAATCAATAAAAATAGTTTTGCAAGCTCAAAATTGAAAAACACAGAAGTTCAGTGAATTTTAACCAAAACAGAGACAAGGAGGCATCCCTTGCATTCAAAGATGGTCTCCAAAATTAGGTGAAGATGGAGATACAACACCATGGAGCTCAAGACCTTGCAAGTGTCAATGTCATTTCCAAATCCCTCTTCAAGTTTCGAAAGTCCGAGAAGCCTAAGTCCCATAAAAACGAGGGTAACAAGGAGATAAGTGGAGGAGATCACTCGCACGGTAAGGACAAATCTTATAAGCATGTCAAGTTCAAGAAGGGCAAGAGTACGAAAGAGGACAAAGGCAAGGAGAAGTTCCAACTAAATTTTTTTCTTTGTAATGGTTCACATAGGGTGAGAGATTTCTCGAAGAAGAGAAAGCTCTTGGTATTGATCGTGGAGAAGGAGGAGAGCGAACCTGAAGAAGTGACAATAAGATCGCTTCAATTCTTCAATGCCATCAAGAAGATTCCTAAGTCCGAGAAGAAGGGCTGCTTTTTCTTGGAAGCCAAAGTTGGTGGCTAAATGGTGAAAGCGTTAGTGGACATGGGAGCTACCAACAATTTCTAGAAAAAGCACAACGACTAAGTATCAAGTATATCGAGAAATAAAGGTGGATCAAGGTCATCAACTTTAAGCCTACTTCCATATATAAGAGTGCTCAAGGAATTAAGGTACGTTAGGTGATTGGTGTGGCTTAATTAACCTTTTAGTTATTTCAATGAATGACTATCATATAGTGCTTGGCATGGAGTTCTTCGATAGTGTGAAGGTAAAGCCAATCCCGTTTGTCAACGCTATATGCATCTTGGAGGAAGACAAGACATGTATGATGTTGTTATCAAGGGAGGCCAAAATCCCAGCCAAGCACGTGTCGACAATCCAATGCTTTGAAGGGAAGCCATCCAACATGCTAAAACTTCCACTAAGGAAGAACGTGGATCATGAAGGCAAGATGGTGCAAGACAAGGTACCTCCCAAGTTTGATGAAGTGATGAGGCAATCAAAGGAGTCGATGAGTGAAGACTCCAAGTTCATGAAGAAGGAGAACTTAGTGACATGGAACCAATTCCTCAATCGTTCGAAGACCACATTCAAGCAAATAAGTTAGCGAGCATTTGTGGCATCGTGCAACTTAGTGATGAAGCCAAAGCTTAGAAGAGTAATTGTGGAGTAGGATGCTCGTGGGAATGCAACTTTGAGAGCCATCACAAGTCTAAAAAATTATTTGGGAAATTCCTTCAAGGAGAAAAAAGAACATAGCCCACAAGCCATGAGTTTAAAAGAATTGGCAAGTCGAGTGACGATACGCCAATTTAGGCATAAATGTGGAACATTAAATACCAAAGGCAAGCAATCATTCAGATCAAAGAGGAAAAGGTTGAGGAAGGAGAATATGGAGCAGCACAACAGATGTATAAGACCGAAGCAATAAAGGCATTGCCAGGTTAAGTGGGGGAGAATGTCATGGTATGACAGTTCGTGGCCGTAAGATGCGAGGTTTGATGGAAGACCCTAGCATTCTCTAGAAAACTCTCAACACATCTAGAATTATGTGGAAGATTCTAAATCCATAACTAATGCCTTGA
Source organism: Pinacopodium congolense (assembly GCA_028565735.1). Taxonomy (NCBI): domain Eukaryota; kingdom Viridiplantae; phylum Streptophyta; class Magnoliopsida; order Malpighiales; family Erythroxylaceae; genus Pinacopodium; species Pinacopodium congolense. The sequence goes on from JAOXYD010000006.1 coordinate 8,661,885, forward strand.
TTAGTGGGTGATAGGTGGGAGTAGATGGTAGAACATTTTAGAGATTCTTTATAGCCATTAAATCAAATAAATCTTAATCATCCATTGAAGAGGTGGAGAATTATAAATAGATTAGTGATTATCATTTGTAAAACATCCTCTCATTTGTATACTTCTCCCCAGTTGTATAGATCTCTTGATTAATAAGAGCATTCCCCAAGTTCTTCAACTTATTATGTTATCTTTACCATCATTCTTATTTCAAATAGTTTCTATCAAATGTTCGATCAAAAAACTCTTAAGTAGTACTTATGAGAAGTTGAACTAGCATTTAAGCTATAGTAGACGTTTCTAAATTAAAGAATTTGTTAGTACCGCACGGTTCGTCGGTAGGAAAAAATCCAACCCAATGAAGTTGACGTTTTGTTTTAATTTAGCCATTGAAGTTATTAAACAGTCAACATAAGTGGAAAAGATATGGAGCAACCCGAACGTTAATTAAGGGTTATTTTGGTATTCCTACAATTTTTTATTTTCGTTTTTTATTTTTTAAAACACAAAAACTAATAAAAACAGCACAGAAATCGAAAAAGACAATATACTAATACAACACAGAAACCTAAAAAATAACACATAAACTAATAAAACTATCACAAAAACTAATACATATACATAAAAATAAAAATAAAAAATAATACCAAACGTACTCTAAGCAAATTGTTTTGGCTTGAAGACAATACCGCGGCCCTAATAATTTTTCTGTAGTCGAACATTGGTTGATGCGACTCTTTTTCTGGTTTTTCTCGCAAGAGATGGAAAACTTTTTCATTGTACAAGCGTATTGATCTGTAGTCAACGATTTTTTATTCCTTTTGGTGAATAATTTTTAACCATTACTACTAGTATCCTAAATGAAAGTAGACATTTCCTTTCTCTCCTCTTTCTTAACGACGACAAGACTCAACTTTTCCAGCATAATAAGCCAAGTAAATGGTAAGGAAATGCAGTAATTGTGGAAAAACCCTATTAAAAACGCAGTATATCTCTCTTTCCTAGCATAAAAACCCTGGGTAAAAACGGAAATACACCTTCCATTTTCCTAACGTAAAGCCGAAACATACAAGAATTATTGATCTGTATTAAGCACCAAATGAGCAATTCAAATCAGCATATAAAGGACTGTTAGGGGCACAATTCTAGAAGGTATTCCTTTCCACATGCAAACAGCAGCTTTGTTACAACTGTTTCTATGAACCACATAGCAAAGCGTTATGACAACTTGCACTTGGAAACAGCTAAACAGGGAGCAGTAACTTGTACCCAGTTGATAACAATCTCAGTTAAAATGGTTAAATGCAAACCTAAACTAGAGATGTTTGGATGTCACCGCCAAAATGGCTCTTTCTACCTCCAAAGAAGCTTCGGGAAAATGTATATCCTGTCAAGGTGGTCAATTGTCTTCGACATAATCGTTCACTTGGATTCCCAAAAGATAATCTCACTTTGGTCACCAACTAGACCAAGATCCTTGAGCCTCCTTTCTTGATAGTACTCCAACTCATCCAATTCCAGTTCTCTTTGACTGAAAATTCCATCAATTTGTTGTAGCACCTTCTTTTCCCCTAGTCTTATCTCTACTGCGATCTCAAGTTTTGGATCCAAATCTGCTTCTTTTAGCTTCTCATCCTGGAAGACACAACAAACATGTTAGTTGCGTGGAGCTATCTGCTCTGATACAAAAGTAAGCATTATAAGGCAGTGAAATTAGAATTGTTTCAAACACTTCTGAAGAAGCACAGAAGGAACAAACTGAATTAAATTTGTTGGCTATTTCAGTTCCAAAAGGTTAATATAGCTATGCTGTCCTTTCGTGACATCCAGTTTATATGCTGCTCAAAGAACAAATTGATGGGCATGGAAGAACTCTTAAGCTGCCTACTATATTTTAATTTGTTGCCACCAGTAATTCCTTAGTTGCATGGATAAGTCCGTAACCTTATAAAGTAGTGCAGCTTATTTTAGGTGGTATGATTACTATATTTTCCAAATGGAAGTCAGGTATATAAGAATTGATAGAGTACAAGGAATAATGGAAAGGTATTGACTTGCAAATAAGAGAATAATATTACCTCTTCTATGCTAGTTTGATATCCAGATAGAGCAGATTTACAAGCATCTCGAACCACTCGACAGATGAGCTCTTCATTGTCACGGCTTACTGGCAATTCAAGGTGGCCCCAGACAGCATTTCTGAAGAGAGCTTCCAGGAGGAAAGCATCTGTACCCCCAAGTGCCACAAGCCGAAGATATGGAAGCATTGCTGGAGGAAGAGAATCGCCTAAAACAATGTTAAACTCTGCAGTCTCACCCAAACCATTTATCTCCGCAATATCCAACTTGTCCCCAAAGAATGGGTCTGACTCTGATATCTGAAGTGTCAAGGTGTATGAATTCCGTTCAGCCTTCTTTTCTATGAACCCATAGTCCAGAGCTAATTCAGCATTACTCTTATTCAAATCGTACTGTATTAGGACCTGTTGAAATGTCATCCGAATGAGTCATCAACAATAACCAAATTCGCATGATCAAAGCCCAAACACCTTCTTATAGAATTGTCCTCTGAATAACCTCTGGCTATAAGAATTTTGAACTCATGGTGTTTATGAGATTACCTTTTTATTCCGGTGCATTGATATGTGAAAATAATTCACTTAAAAAAATAAAATTCACTACTTGTTTGTCACGATCATTCCCCAAGTCGTCTTACACTGCAGCAACTATAAAATTCATGCTTTGAAGTTCCAGAATATTGCAATTTATCATACTCACGGTACCTAAAATCGTTTAGCATGTGAATTAAGGAGGAATCAAGCTGCAAGCTTCTAGACCAGACTGCATTGATAGGAAGTTGAAAAAATTTTGGACACTATACACTTTCGGAACAAAAACCGAAAATTTTGGAGTGACGTTTTACCTGGTTGCCAGCCTTCACTGAAACAGGGGACCTTAGAGAAAATAAGAGATCTCTGGAGAGTAGGCCTGCTCCTTTAATCTCATATGCATAATCTTCTGTGGTTATGTCGGGGCTGTGGTTGATCTGGTCCAAAAACCCAAAATATGTTTGGAAGAGTAAGGGAATAAGGAGAACTCAGTATAGACTTGCTAGCATTAATCATGAATTTTCCAATTAACAGTTTAAATATCTGGGACAAGGAGGGAAAACTGTCAGAGATTTAGGTCTAGTTTTTAATTTTTTAAAATATAAAAATTAATGCGGGATTTTGTCATTAATTTTATTTATTTTATATTAATTTATGTATTTTTATCATTAGTTATCGTATTTAAAAGAATAAAAACAAAAAAACCAAAATTGCAGACAAAATCAAACAGAGCCTTAATTTCCAAAAACTATTAGAGATCTTCTTATTGAATTGAACTTTTCTTAGTTGCCTATTCTTTCAAAATTAAGGTTAAAAATTTAGTATAATATAAAGATCATAAAATTGACCCAAAAATGATTTAATTAAGTAGATTAAAGTTAAGTGAACAAAATGACACCTTACTATTGTGAAATGTGTAATTATTGAACCTAGTGGGTCCAATATATATATATATATATATATGTCTATTAGGTCTCCTCCTTATGTTTAAATAAGTTTTCCAAATATTCACTTTTGTTTTAAAAATTAGACCAATTCAACCTATTCAATCCGGTTAAATCTTTTAATTGATCGGTTCGATTTTGTATAAAAATCCGTTAGTACTAGTTTTTGTTTAACCAATCGATTTAATTGATTATAAATCAAGTAGTTTGACCAGTTAATTATCATTTATATTAATTATATTGAATTTTAAATCAAAGAAGAAGAGAATTATTGCTTGATCTTGATTGTAATGAATTTGAAATAGTAAGTTATAAAGAAAATGTATTTATCACAAACATGAAATTAAGAACATCTACTAATAGTTAGTTATTATCATATTTAAAAATAATTTCATATTTTACTTATCTATAATTTATTTAAAAGTAACAAAAAATATTAATACAAATATGTTAAATAAAAACGTAGTTTAAAACTCTTTATATGACATCATTAAGGGAATGTTTGGTGTGGCTTTCGTTTTTTATTTTGGTTTCTTGTTTTTTTAAATACAGAAATCAAGAAAAATAGCACAGAAACCAAAAAAAATAATACACTAATACAATACAAAAATCAAAGACAACAACACAAAAATCGAGAATAACACAAAAATCAATACAAATATACAAAAACCACAACTAAAAACTACAATCAACAATAATACCAAATGACTCCGAAATGATTTAAATTTTTTGATGAAGATGAGATAAAACCTCCTTCAGAAGTACAATTTTAATTATTGTTATTGTTTTAATATTTATATTACATTCAATTTTAGTAAGAATTATTACTAATTGATTGCATAGTCATTGATATTAATATTTTATTAATATTTTAATTATTCATTTAATTTTATAATATATTATTACTTATTTTTATAATTTATATATTTTATTAATCTATATCGATTTAATACCGTTTTATAATGAATTAATACCGGTTGAACCTTTAAAGCTTAAACCTCTCCTTTAACCGTTTTGACATCTGGTCCTATTTTAAAAACATTTCTCTTATCTATTAAGAGTTTTGTAAATTAAAAAATTGTTAAACAAAATATCTATGTTATTTCTAATTTTTTTAAAAAAAATTTGCACAAGTTCACGGTTTGAAAGTGAATGAGCTAAACTCAAAAGTGCAACAAATTACTTATACAAAAATATAAAGCAAAACATGTATATTTCCCCTATCTTTGTTTAGATAAGTCTATATGATTGATCTTAAGTCGAGGAATGAAATTTGTGTTAAATTTAATATGTGGTTTAAAGGGGTTTCATGTTATCATTTAAATGAAAATTTATAACATCACCATAAGGAAATAAGAGATTTTAATATGCTTTCACTTGAATACACAATGTATTTATTCCTTTGATTGGTTTATGTTTCAAAATTACAAGTAAAAAGGTTGTTTAAAGGATTAGTTTCTAATGGCTTCCTAAAGAAAATGTCAAAATTTGGTGGAACACCAAAAAAATTGTGTTGCTTAATAATGTTGGGTAAATTAGATAGTTTTTATATTATTTTCTTAGACTTTTTACCCATTTTCAGGTATAAATTTTTTCTATTAATGAATTATTTTGATAAATTTTCAAACACACTTCAGATTTAAGGATTCAATTTAAGAGATATTTCATGCAAAAAGTTAGAAGTAAAAAGCCAAAGTAAAATAATGTTGTTTTACTCAGATAGGATGTTATTCTACTTTATAGGGGAAAAGTTTGAAAATAAGCGATCCAACATAACAACACTATTTTATCCCTATTCAAATGCCATTTTATTCTTGGAAAATATGTGATTTGATGATTATTTTAGGTTGAAATGATAGAAATACCCTAAGAAAAAATATTAGAGATTATTCTTAACAATCATTAATAATAACAAAGTAACCATAAACTTATAGAGATTTCCAACAAAAGATAAAAAGAAAAGGTGAAACAAAAGCAATAAGGAAGATTAGTTGGAGAAAGAGAAGTAATACGAATGCTTAGGATTCAAGGGGATATCTATATGTGATTGCTTTATTCTTCATTTTCTTTTTGTTTTTTTGTTTCTTCTACCTTAATCATAATGAGATGAGCTTTAGAACTTGATGTATGGAATGATTATGTGAGCTTTAATCAGATGTGCTATTTTCTTAAGAATTATCTATATGTTTTAATGGCATGAATCAATATGTATGTACTTGATAACAATACTCATTATCAAGTATTGTTAGAATTGAGAAATTAGACTATGGCATATATAATAATAGTTTTATGGAGTCCTAGAGATATACTTACATAAATCTTTAGGATTATAGTCAAATCTAATAAATGAATTCATAAAACTAGTCATGCATTTTTAAGGTTTTTGATTAGAAAGAAATTTCAATCAATCAACTTGAGAATAGGTGTTAATATCTTGAAAAATAATTCAATATAAATTAGGATTTTCCACCATCTAAGAAGATAATTAACCTTAGCTAAGTAAATTTTCATAAATACTCAAAAATTCTAAGAAGATTCTTCATCTAAATAACCGCATTCATCTGGTTATTGCTTTATTTTATTTGTGTTCTTAGTTGTGAAAGTCCCTGTTTTTGTCTGTTTTAGTGAAGTTACACTTTGATCAGTTATTCAAATCTTATATTGGTTAGATTAGATAATAATTCAAAAGTTTAAACTAATATTCAATCCTCATCGAAATGATATATATTATACTTGTTAATATACTACATAGGTGCATTTGTCTAGAGGTTTGTAAGATATACAAACAACTTATCACTTAAGCACATGTGCTAGAAGTAGTAATGTCCTCCAAGACAAGTGGGTGTGTGCCACATGTCAAACATGTGGAGAGACATGTATTAAGTGTATGAAACACATGCATTATGGGTTAGAAACATATCATTGTGCATAGCTTATAGATGGACACGTACATTAGTCGTTCCATACAGATGTACAATGCTCAAGTCAGTGTGCTGCACACATCTACTCATATAGCTAGACATGTGGGGATGAGTCCTTGCAACGTACACTATGCTCCTTCCCACATGCATGATGGCATCAGACATTATAGGATAGAAGAATCTAATAACCTAAAAATTGCATGTTGGTTCCTAAAAATGTTTTTTTGATTATTTTTGGGTCTTATGATGAATACTTTAGACTAGTTTTTTTATACTAATAATAATGAAGGTTTAATTCTAAAACATTTTAAATAAAAATTCTAAAATTATAATAGAGAGAATTCATGCAATTAACTTGACATGTATAAGTTAAAATGATTTTGTTATCTCATATGGTTCATCTATTGACTTACAATGACCTAGAGATATGTTGGGTGCTGTAAAGGTAAGTTACCAAAATCAAGAAAAAGTGGTCAATTCAAAATACTAGTCTTCTTTAAACTATTCATTTTGGTAATTGTGGAACATATTCATCCACTATTTGTGATTACAAATATTCTTTAACTTACTTTGATTATTATTCTCAATATGGATGTGTAATAAATTAAAGAAAGTCTAAAGTTTATGATAAGATAAGATTTTTAAGATAAAAGTTGAGAACTAACTAAGAAATCAATCAATATTATCAATTCTGATTGTGGAGGTGAATATTATAGCAAATATATAAAAACCTTATGAAAAAAGATCCAAACCTTATGAAATAGTAGTTCAATTTAGTATGTTATGAATATAAGAATAGGGCTCAAAGGCAGAATTACACCTTAAATAATATGATGAGGAGTATGTAGAGTAAGACTAACCTTTTAAATTACCTCTGAAGGTAAGACTATTAAGATTACTTTGTACGCTTTAAATAAAGTTCCAATCAAATTATTGCCTAAAACACCTTTTAAGTTGTGAAAATTCTAGAACCTAGTTTCATTTACCTTTATGTTTAAGGCTGCTCCGTTGAGGTACATCCATTAAATAAAGATTATCCATGTACATCCTTTAAATAAAGATTATCCCTACCACTATATAAGTTATAGCTTTATCATATAGAACGTGGATCTATAATTATGAGTCACAAACAATTAAAAATTTTGAATTTGGTGTGTCTAATGAGGTAGGTCATTCTTAAACTTCAGAGGATAATAAAGTACATAATATTATATTCTTCACTCATTGAATTATGGTTATTGGATTTTGTACTCGATGTCTTTCTAATACAAAAATAGGAATATACACAAAAACAAAATAAGGTTATTGTGGCATAGAATATTTTGAATATGTTCAATTAAAAATATCTACTAGAGTGAAGAAATGTGCTAAATCATTTAATTAAATAGTTTATCTCACTGAGAATGAATATAAAATTGAATATATTGTTGATCTAGTTACTTTTTTAAATATTGCTTTTGATTCTCATACAAATTAGTAGTAAGAGTTAATGAGATGAAATGTAGTCCATAAAGCACAATCATATACAAAAACTTATGGATTTACCTAAAAACTTTAAACATATTAATTGACAAGGACTCATGAGTTAGGATTGAGTGGTTTAGATCCAAGTTGGTTACTGAGGGCATGTTTAGTTGGGTTGTTGGTTGTGATTTTTATGATTTTGTACTGGTTTTGTATGTTTTTTTAGGTTTTTATGCTATTTTTTTCGTTTCTGTATTGTATTAGTATATTATTTTTTTGAGTTTCTATGTTATTTTTTTTTCTTCTTCTATGTTTAGAAAAACAAAAAACCAAAACCAAATATAAAAACCCAATTAACCAAAGCCTAAGGATTTCACTAAAAAAAGAGAGATATAATATAATATGATTTTCTCTCATGTACCTTAAAAACGCATTTAGAATGCTCATAACAATAATAGTTTATTATGGTATGGAGCCACATCAAATGAATACTAAAACTATCTTCTTTAACATAAAATTTTATTAGAAGGTTTATAAGATATAACCCAAAAGGGTTTCAGGAGGTTGACAAAAGTCATCTAGTTTGTGAATTGAAGAAATTCGTATATAGATTAAAACAAACTTTTTGGCAATGGTACATGGATTAAAATAAACCTTTCGTCGGTGATACTTGAAGCTTGCTAAGATAATGAAAAATAAAGTTGAATTACAAGATTAAGGGGAGTAAGTTTATTTTTTTACTTCATTATACAAATGTCGTAATTCTTGCATAAAAAAACTAGAATATATTGTATGAGATTAAGAAATTCTTACGCAAAGTATTTTAGCATGAAAGATCTTAACGAAGTATCCTTCTTCTTACTATGGAGAAATATTAAAATTTGTTAGGTTTCTTTTAAAGAGCACATATTGAGCGATGCTATAAAGATTTAATATGAAAATTTGTAAAATTTATGCAACATTAATCTCTCACAGAGAGGGATTGAATTTGGCATAGTGTCCAAAAAATAAAATTGAAAGAGAGGTTATAAATAATGTTCCTTATTCTAGTGCAATTGATATATGTTCAAGTGTGTACTAGATCAGACATTACATTATTATTATATTGTTATATAGATATTTATCTAACTGAGATGTAGACCATTAGAAAATTGTTAAACGAGCTTTAATATATTTTCAAAAGATCAAGGATTATATATTAACATACAAGAAAACTTAATGATTATATCTACTTGGATATTCAAATTCTTATTTTATTATGTGTGTAGATGATAGTAAGTTCAAATGAAGTTACACTTTTATATTGGCAGATTTTTTTGATTGTTGGAAATGTGTTAAGAAGACATTTATGACATTTTTTATTATGCATGCTGAACTTATTTTATGTTATGAAGTTGTTTTATATGTAGTTCGGTCGAGAAATTTAATTTTTGAACTATCTATAGTTGATTCAGTAGTTAAATTTATTCGATTATACTGTAATACTCCTTTATAGTGTTGTTTGGTAACAACAATAAAAATATCATAAAATCTAAGTATTTAAAAGTAAAAAACTTAACCACAAAGAAACTTATACAAAAATATAATATTTTTAATTGAGATATGTTAATTGATCTTCTGACTAAGGATTTTTGCCTTACTATTTTTTATAGATATATCTATAGTATAGGTGACTTAAGGTCCTTTAACATCGTTAATTAGAGATAATTATATATTTTGTATATATAAATTTGTTCTCATTTATTATGATTGTATTATATAAATTGCTAATCACCAATTCCTTCTCAATCATACAGGATTCTTTTACATTATTACAGTATAAGTGAAAGTCTTAAAACTTGTGTCAGACTTAAGTATAAAACAGGTCATTAAGTATATTTATAGTTTGACCTTCACTATTTTTTTCTTGATGCATATTTTTTTTTAAGTATCTCAAAATATATATGAGTTTATAAAACGTAGAGATATAAGTTTTTTTTATTGCATAAAATATTTTTCACTTAAAATTTAGCGTGATACAAATTAGATCTTACTATTGTATTTCAGCTTAAAGGTTAGAAAAATTAAAATATAGTACATAATAAATCTTTTAGGTATATTTGCATTTACTACATTATATTTTTTTAATTTATGATGTGACTACGGTTGACATGTATAATTATATTGGATTTGTTTCACAATATCACGCATGTCTGCTAAACTTTCCATTATGAAAATTCTTATTCTAATGATTCGTAAATTTTCTCTTGGGAAAACTCGAAAATTGAAAAGTGATTTCACGCCCGTAGATAAGATATTCCTCCAATACGTCATGTAAATCCAGTTAAATAGCAAATTACTATAAGTTTAAACTTTAAAGTAGCTACACGAAGTTAAGTAGAAGAAAGATAAGAAGGATCTTACCATGTCAGCAAGAGGAACCAAAACAAGATTTTGACCGCGGAGACGCGAAAATGCCCGAGATCTCAAAATCCCAAAAGCCCAGAAGAAGTCATCCAACGATATAGGTGAGGAAAAGAGCTGCTCATTTGGGAACAAAATCTCTTCTTGCACTTTGGAGAATTCGCGCTTTAGAAATTCTTTTACACTCAATGTCATGCTTAAGAGTTGAGTCCCTACACAAATTTACAAAGAACAACATAATTCACCTCTTCAAAATCTTGATCACTTCGGGGTTTTCACACAATCAATTCTAGCATGTGAAAAGAGATACATTGCCAACTTAACATGAAAACAGCAGACGAAAGAGAGGACGGCGAAAACTTAAAAAATACAATAGTTACCTTGAAGCTCAGAAAGCTCCTCTTCTGACCTGCACTGAAACCCATAAAACAATACTTCATCAACCCCTAAAATCTCAAACTGAAGTCTAATCGAGAACTAAAAAGTTGGAAAAAAAAAAAGCCAAAAAGGCCAGAATAACTAAAAACGAAATAAACCCACCAATATATGGTAGAATTAGTACTCTGAGGAAGGACATCCAAATAAGGCCGCCAAGTAGAACCCTCCTTCAACTTTTCTCTGATCAAGAAAAGAGCCACGGAGACCCAAGGCTTCAATCCACTACACACATTCCCAATCTCAGAAGCTGAAACCATATCAGGGTTTATCCATAACTTCTTGGGTACCTCCAAAACCACTTCATTCCTCCCAATGTCTCGCTGTGCTATCAACCCCATGCCCTCCGAAACCACACCCAGTTTCACTGTAGACCTGGCCGAAACCACTCCTTGGTCACTGAGCCATTGCCAGAAGGTTTGAACAGGTACCCCGGGTGATTGACTTGGTGAATGGATGGAGGTTACGGAGAGAGGTCTTCTGAAGTTGACAGATGGGCAATTGCTAGAGTAAGAGGAAAATGAGAGACTATAGAAAGCAGCCATTATTGATCTGATAGTGCACTATGTGAGGTTGGCTTAGAGTTCCACGGAAGAAGAGGATAAAAAGATTATATCTCTTGGGTTTTGGTGATTTTGCTGTTTGTGGTTGAGGATATGCCTATGTACGTAATACAATGGTAGTTGTGGTAATATGACCGTTGTGGATTATTTGTATGTTTCCGTTATATCCGTTAAATCACTGTATTAGGGTTTTCCTCTATTTTCTTGTTAGTCATTATCTATTTTTGGCCTAAAATAAAGGATAAACTCGTAAAAAAAGGGCATTGGGGAATTTAAATCTTATATATCGGTATGCTCAAACGAAGATGATACGTTTTTCTCAATTTCTTTATTTTTCTTTTGTTTTCTTATGAGATTGTTGTTCAACGCAATCATTAAAATGAAAAGTAAATGACAGTAATTAATTAATAAATATATCAATTCTATTGTAAGTAAGTCTGCTTTGAAAAAGATTGAGAATTAGCTCTATGTGATTTAGTAAACTATGGTTAATTATTTGATCTAGAGCATGTAAAAAAAAAAAACAGGAGTACCAATATGAGATGAAATTTGAGAAACTTGGAAATGGCTTCAAGGTGGCTTTGACTTGGGTTCAGAAAAAGGATACAATATCTTTGAATATTTAGAAAAATCATTCTTCAACATAAAATAGTTAGAAAGTATAATTCACATTCTAAATTTATTTTTAATGTATAATTTTCATAATTTTAATGATCATGTCTTTTTAAAAGTCAAGATTAAATGAACTAATCATGCTTTAGGATTTAGGGCTTTAGCAAAATCTAAAATTTGGACTTGATAAGGGAGTTCATATTTAAAGCAAGATTAAGCATAATATTGATTATTTTGTGAATTCTAGTATAACTATATGGGCTCTAGTAGCCCAACTTAACTCAAAGTGAATCTACAAGAGATAAGTAGCAAAATATTCTAATGCTCCTCAATTTCTGGTCAAATGTAGTTAATTTGAAGAATTGGTCTCGAGTTAATATGTTAACATAAAAATTGATCAAAGTTTAATTCCTTTTAATCCTTTATGTTACAAGAAAAATAAAAAGAAAAAGAAAATTAGGTAGAAGATAAATAGAAGCCATAAAAGACAAAGTACGTAGAAAACAAAGGTCAAACATGCTAAATGTAGTTTTTTCAAAATAAAATCATTAATAAGGAAACAATATACAAGGAAGTCTCCGGACAATGTTCATGTGAATACAATAAAGATAAGGTCAAGAAACAATTCACTACTAACTAGGTAACACTTAACCTAACTACGCCTCACCTATAATTAGGTTAATGCAAATAGGGGAGTCGCATCAGTCAAATCTTTAATCATGCATCTTCACCAAGAATCCACATGCTTTGAAGCCTTCCATCAATTGGCAAGCTTATAGCACATAAGACTATATGATAATTCATACGCTTCTCTTATTAAATTTATGGTAAGTTGGCTATATTCCCTTGTATGTGTTTAGAAACCTCTAATCTTAGTTCTTACCAATTAATTACATGTTTAGAGACGAATGGAGCTCTCAAGTGGAATACATTGACACCCTATCAGTAAGAAGCCACCAAAGGACATAATTAAGAGAGCCACCTTCCTATAGGTGATCCAATGCTTTAACACAGGTAAGTTGAGTACCGATCTTTTGAATGAACCATGCATGAAATTACATAATCTCTTTTTTAATTGAATCCCTAAATTGGCATATGTTTCGTACTTCGATCCATTAATCAGTGTTATCTGGTTCACCTGTAAAGACACTAGCTTCTTGAAAATCACTAAAAAGGAAAAGAAAAAACTTTTCTACCTATAATTAATCTCTATTGTTAATAACAATGATGACTTGTTCTTGGATCTTACTCTTAATCTCATTTAATAGGCTATTGGCAAAGCTCCCTTTGGTCCTTAAGTTCCTTTCCCTCCAAACCAAATATATGATAGTGTCAAAAGTTAAGTATAATTAGATGCCTTCCTACTTAGAGCACCGTCTATGATTGGTAACCCATTTAACAATGTATCCTATACACTTCCAGAGTCTATTGTTAGATAAAATTAGTCTAGCCACAGCTAAAAAATAAATGATCATGGTAGACTATCGCCAAGTACCAAATAATAAATTTCCTAAGAACTAAACTATGCAGTAAATGGCAAGTTAGGGTCGAACCACAAAGAGTTAAGATGTAATTGTTATTTCTAATTTTTCAAACAAGATAAAAGACAACACCCTGAAAAGAAGGAAACTAAACAATTAAGATGCAATAATATCAAATAATAGAACAATTGCAAAACACATATAAAGATGAATAACAATAGCAAAAGATAGGTTGTAGATATCTTCGTGAATCCGAGAAATTCATTGATCCTTGAATATAAATAAAAGGTAATCTCATCATAGTGTTAGCCTATGGACTCAATTAAGCTCTTAAATCCTTAATTTCTCAAAAACAAGAAAACTAATAAGTTCTAGCAATTTCCCTATATCTATTATAACCTAGAATAAACTCTCTAAGTTCAATAGCGAAGATGCATTAAGTACTAAGAAAAAAATAATTTAGACCACCTACTCATAAGCTTGGAAGGTGTAGCCTAAAGGGATGAGATTCTATATTAATTGATTAAGCAACTTGAAAAATTCAACTAACCTATTGCTACTCTCGGGAATCACTATAGACTATTACATGTCACAAGTTTAACCCTAGCTTTCAGATTAGATAGTTACCTAAAGGGTGACCAAACCTACAAGTAACTCCTAATTCATGTCATTTATCCTAAATCCCAAACCAACATAGACTTTCCAATACCAATTCAAGACAAATTCAACTCCATTATCATAATTTCTATCCCTTTATCCTTCTAACATCCCCAATCCCTTAAAGAAACTAGTCACACATGTTTATATCGATCCACATAAGCATTAAATAAACAAAACCCATATCCAAGTTAAAAAGATCAAAACTGGAAAATTAACAATCAATCAAGGAAACCAAGATTCAATATTTTACCTAATGTAAAATTAAACTATCTATCTTAATAACTAGTAAATCATAAACCAATCTCAATTCTCAAACTAATTCCCTAAGACACAGAAATTATAGCACACTAAAGATAAAACAAAATTGAAATTAAAGCATTAAACAATATGGAAATAAGTAAAATTTCATCCATAAATCAAAACCCAATCAAAACCATCAAGAACTAAGGAAAAAACAAGTAAATAATCCGATCAATATATAAAAATAAATAGAAATAAGACAAAGATAGCCTAGGACAAAAGATTAAATACTGAAATTTATGCATAAATTTTAAATCAAAGCTTCCAATTAAATTAAATTCATATATATATATTGTTCTTAAAGAATCAACTCAAAACCCTTAAAACAATTCCTCTAAACATCTAATATTAATTAAATTCAAAAATAACTATTTAATAACATCAAATAACTACTGACAAGAAGCTAAATAAACTAAAAACATCAATAGAACAGATTATTCAATCAGTAATAACGAATTCTAACCCCAAAAGCTTAAAAGAATGACTAAGAATGTTTGAGAATCAAGGAGAAAATCAAGAGATATTAGAGAAAACTATATATGTTCTGTTTCTGTGCATAACTATCGGCTTTTTTCTCTTCTTTTTGTATTTTATATTCCCCCTCTCTTAGGTTTTTGTTACTGACAAAAAGACGACTCTTTCTACTTATTTTTTTTGCTGTTAGAGTCGAATATGGCAATTTGGAACTCCAATACAACGGGTACCCAAACCGCCGTATATAGCTTGGAGTTGAAGGGTTATGGCGGGCTACTGAAATCACGTAGCCCGCTGTATATAATGTTCTTACCTGCTGTGTATAGCCCTAAACAACATGCTTATAACTAAATTTTGATCCAAAACCCTTCAAACCTTGTAATATTAATCCATAACTGCCAATAATAATAATTTAACATAATTTAAGTACCTGTACATAAAAAAATGGGAATGAATTCACATCAAATAACATCTAAAAACTTAACCAAATTCATTCCTATTAAATTCCCCCGCAGTTAAACTGTTAATTGTCCTTAAGTAATTTAAAAACATTCAAAATATTTTGTCAATTATTTTTTAAAGAAAATCAAGTATATGTTATCCTTCAAACTTCAGCAAACCCAAGCATCGAGCTACTACACATATCATAATCTTTTCATCAATGAACATAAACAAAGTCAAAGGTAGACACTATTGATGAAAAGCAAACATAAAAATAAGATGGACTTTCCTTACAGGATTCACTCATTTCACTCAAGTGTTTAAGGTTGGTGTTTCACTCAAAACTCCCTTTAAGAGTCTACACTATCATAGGCTTATAGATTCACCAGTTCTTTACCACATATAATACATGTCATTATAGATCAAAAAAAGCCTTTATTTAGGATTGTAATGGGGCTTGGTTTAAGTTAAGATAAAAAGGTCAAAGGGGTAATTCACAAGCATTAACAAAGCATTAAGAAGAGACAACCAAATATAAATTCTGAGATATGCATATAAATATCACCAACTACAACTACTCATCTCATCACTAAATTATGCTATTACGCTTTATTCAACATCAGAAAAAAAAAGTCACTTTTAATGAACAACACCAAAAACAAATATATTTTTTTCTTCTTTTTTCTCCTTTTTCTCTTTTTTTTTCACTTGAATAACATTAAAAAGAAGGAAAAAAAATACCAGCATAACTCAATAAGCGCATAAGTAGAAGAGCCTCTCAAAACATCTTGGATTACAAACAAAAAGCCCCTAGACATCAGATGCTTACTCAATATTTCATTAAACTCATAATAGTGTAAGGCTAATGGTTTTCGAGTTTTAATGTAAGGTGATTAATTTAAGAACAATAGGATTAATGGCTCAAAAGGTTATGCATGGGAAAAATAACTTGGAGGGCCATTTAAGCTAAGTGGTTTAAAAACAAAGAAAGCCTTAAATCATTTCCATAAAATATGCATCTCATAGTTTCAATCCGATTCCGTGCAAGTTCTGAATTTAATCTTCCTAGGGGAGTATCACACATAACAAAGAAACAGAATGACTATGAAACGTAGTCATATGGGCTCAAAATCTCACATGTGCTTATATGAAAATCCATGAAAATTTCTTACATTGCCTAATCTCTCAAGTATCAGTTATTGACTAGGTTTATGTAACTAACTACTTCAATCAATCTACATGATTCACCTTCCTCTCAAGTTGCCTAATCCAAACTCAAGCACACAATTCAATTTTCAGTCCAACAATTATGACAGAATTTCCTGGTTCACATCTATCATTCATCATAGTAATTCAAGTGCACAAATGTAAACATTTTCAAAAATTCTCAAATCGATCCCACCCCCACACTTAAATGGAACATTGTTCCCAATGTCCTAAAATCAATAAAAGTACAAGTAAAGGAATGAGAACAAAAGGACTCCCTTGAATCAAAGAGGCCACAATGACTTGAAAGTAGAAGTCACAGCTCCGTTTTTGCATTCCTAGAAACAAAACAGACAAAAAGCAAATAAGTTACTAAAATGAAAGCAATAAAAATAGAAAATAGAAAAGAATCAAAATGATAGGATAAGGTTGGGGTGCCTCCCAACAAGTGCTTGTTTAGGGTCACAAGCTCGACCCCTAACAACCAAAACTAACCGATAAATGTTGGAGCTTCAAGCTCCATCACCTCCACATTTTGCACTTGTAATCCCTCAAAGTAAGGTTTAAGCTTATGTCCATTGGCTTTAAACCCTTTTCTTGTCTTAACACTTCGGATCTCCACTGCTCTAAGGGCTATACCTGGGTAACCCTTTTTAGGCGTATCCATCAGGAGCATAACTTACTTAGAAAGAGTTAGAGATGGGAATGATATAAAAATATTTTCTGTCCATCCTTAAATTTCTTCCTAGAGATGTTGCAATCATGGAATGCTTTAGTCTTCTCCTTATAAATCCGAGCATTCTCAAAAGCTTCATGTCGCAACTCGTAACTATAATCTTCTATGAGAACTGTTGGCTTCTAATTATATATTGCATTTCTTGATCGTCTAATAAGCCTTGTGCTGTAACTCCACTAAAAGGTGGCATGGCTTCCCAAAAATAAGCTTGTAAGGTGACATCCCTATCGAGGTTTTGTATGTAGTTATGTAGGCTTATAAGGCATAATTAAGGCATAAACTCGAATCCTTTCTGTTAGGATTCACTACCTTCTCTAAGATGAACTTGATCTCTCTGATAGATACCTCAGCCTGGTCACTCGTCTAAGGGTGATAAGTGGTCAAGATTTGATACATCACTTGATATTTTTTTTAGGAGAGCCTCTATCATCCAATTTAAAAATGAGTCCCTTTATCACTAATGATGGCTCGTGGGATTCCAAACCTAAAGAAAATGTTAGAATTTTAAAAATCTGTAACTACTTAAGAATTGTTAGTTTGGGTGCTTTTTTCGTCCACCCATTTTGACACATAATCAACTGTAAGTAGAATATATTGAAACCCAACTAAAGAAGGAAAGGGATCCATAAAGTTCATTCTCAAAACATAAAAAATCTAACAAATCAATACGGGTGTTTGAGGCATTTGCCTACGGGGACCCAATGTACCTATTTACTGATAGTTGTCACAAGTCCTACCTATATCAGCGTACTAGGGGCTGTCAGTTGTACTACTTATTTGAAAAATCATCATTAATAGGGCTCATTTCAGCATGATGCTCCCCTAAGCAACTTAAATGATCTACTACTCCATTCTCCAAGCTTCTCTTACCCTTTATCTCCACATCGAATTCCTAAAGTAGGAGTATCTAATGGAAGAGCCTCGAATTTGCATCTTTCTTCACTAATAGGTACTTCAAAGCTACATGATTAAAATAAACAATAATTTTAGTACCCAATAAATAAAACCTAAACTTATCCAAAGCAAAAACTACTGCAAGAAGCTCTTTCTCTATGGTGGTGTAGTTTACTTAGACCTCGTTTAAAGTCTTCAAGGCATAGTAAATGGCATGAGGGATCTGTCACACTCTCTAGCCAAAAATTGCTCTAATGGCATTATTGGAGGCATCACATATAAGCTCGAATGATAGACTCCATTCTAGATGTTGTAAGATGGGTGCCGTGACCAACTTCTCCTTTAAGGCATTAATCATCATCTTGCACTCCTCGTAAAAAATGAAATCCTTGTCCTTCTGAAGCAGCTTACACAATGGTTGTGCAACCTTGGAAAAATCCTAAATGAACTTGTGATAAAACTTTGCATGGCTAAGAAAAGAGAAAACTTCCCACACAGAAGTGGGGTAAGGCAAAGAAGAAATAAGATCTATCTTAACTCTATCAACCTTAATACCTATAGAAGAAATAACATGTACTAAAACTATTCCTTATTGAACCACAAAATGAAACTTTTCGAAATTAAGAACAAGGTTAATTTCCAGACATCGTTTAAGAACTAAAATGAGATGATCAAGGAATTGCTCAAATGTGTCCCCATGCACAGTAAAGTCATCCATAAAAACTTCAACGATTTTTTCAAGATACTCAGAAAAGATACTTACCATACACCTTTGAAAGATAGCAAGAGCATTGTACAAACCAAAATCATCCTTCTATAGGCAAAGGTCCCATATGAGCATGTGAAAGTCATCTTTTCCTGGTCCTCTAGAGTGATAACTGCCTGAATATAACCTGAATAACTATTAAGAAAACAAAAGTAAGCACCAGCAAGAAGTTTTAACATCTGATCTGTAAAAGGTAACAGAAAATGGTTCTTTCTACTTATCGAGTTGAGCTTATGATAGTCCACACAAACTCGCCATCCATTCTGCACCAGAGTTGGAACCATCTCTCGTCTCTCATTCGTCATATATGTAATGTCTGACTTTTTGGGAACCACTTGCAAAGGACTTATACATTTGTTGCTAGAGATGGGGTATATGACACCCACTTCTAATAACTTCATCAATTCTTTCTTCACCACCTCCATCATTGGTGGGTTGAGGCTTCTTTTCACTTGACAGAATGGGATTGTTCCTTTCTTAAGAAAAATCATGTGCATACACAAAGAAGGGCTAACATCTTTGATATCCATGACTTTCCAATTTAATGCAGTCTTATACTCTCATAATACATTGACGAGCTTCTCTTTTTGAACCTTGATAAGATCATTTGCTATGATGACTAGAAGTGTGTTGTTAGTGCCTAAATAAACGTACTTAAGTTAAGAAAGTAAGGGCTTCAACTCCACTTCTAATGTCTGTATGATAGAGGGTAACAACCGATTGGTACTAACAGGAAATTCTAAAAAGCGAGGGACATACTTGTAAAAAGAACTAGTCTCAAATGCCCAAATTGCTTCCTTTAACTCATCTTTAAAATCAAATTGGCTTTGTTAAAATTTGGACATCTTTTGCTCCAACAAGGTAGTTAAAGTTACCTCCAAAAGGTCACTTATAGAAAAAAAAAAGATCACTTTTCCACTAAAGAGTCAAGAAAATCTACCTTGGCAACCAACTCACAGTCTGATGGATAATGCATGGCATCAAAGTTATTGACATGAATAACCTTGCCATTGAACTTTATAGTTAAGACCCTACTATGTACATTGATCTTTGTTCGAGATGTCTTTAAAAATGACCTGCCTAACAAAATAGTTGAGGGACTTGATGAGCCTTCATCCTACATATCTAACACATAAAATTCTGCAGGGAAAACAAGTTCATTAACCTATGCCAAAACATCCTCAATAACCCCCTCAAAGTATGTGTTAGATCTATCAGCCAATTGAATGATAACATAAGTACCCTTTAGTGAACCAAGATTAAGAACTTTAAAAATAGATAAAGGCATAAAATTAATCGAAGCTCCTAAATCTAACATGCATCTCTCTTACCTTATATTACCTATCTTGTAAGGAATGATAAAAAATACTTAGATCCTTACACTTGGGTGGTAGAATCCCCTATAAGATTGCTGACACATTACCATCTAAACTGAACTTCTCATCTCCTCTCAACTTCTTCTTTTTAGTATACAGCTTCTTAAAAAATTTAGCATATCGGGGAAACTTACTTAATCGCTTCCAAAAGAGGGATATTAACTTCCACCTTGCAAAAACCCTCCAATATTTCCTTTCCCTTCTCTTATTGTTTATTATTTTCTAACTTATTGGGAAATGGGATAGAAGGTAAATCAGTAACAATTGGGTGTGAAGCCTTTACCTGAGGAGGGTGATCCTCCTTCTTCTTTGTTAGCTCAGTTTCCTCCTCTACTTTTTTCTCTTTCCCTTTTCTTAGCTCTTGCACCTCCTTGCCACTTTTTAAAGTAATGGAATAAGCATCTTTTCTTGGGTGCCTTTCAGGTTGACTAGGTAGCCTAGTAAAACCCTGGCCCTATAACTTTCCTACTACATCAGTCAGCTAATTTACCTGATTTTCCAAATTTTTAAAACCACTCCTCGCTTCTTGCTGAAATTAAAGAGAGTTAGTCAATAATCTCTTAATAATTTCCCTTAAGGACCTACCTTTGTTATAGTTGTAATGGTTGTGGAGGTGGTGCCCTTTGCTGAAATTGGAGTTAATTCTGGTGGAAACCTAGTGGTGTGTGGAATCCTTACTGATGCTGCTACTGATAAGTGGGGTGATGTGCATTAGAGCTATTTCCTTGCTGTGGGTTTCTATACTTGAGATTATGATGATCCTTACAACTCGGATTGTAGGTGGGCTAAAAGGATCATACCTCCAGTGTTGTCCTTGGAACCCTTCAACTGCATTAACCTATTGTTCATCTTATAAAGAAGGGAATGCATTAGTAGAATGATCAGATAAAGATCAAATGCCACAAACCTTAGTGGGCCCTTTTCCTATCACTGCTTATTGGACCAAAAATATTAAATTGACGACTTGTTGCTCTAGCTTGGAAATGGAAGCATCCTTCACTTACTTTTTTGAGGATGAGGCACTATTGTAGTTCCCCTAATATTGAGAGTTTCTCGCCATTGTTGCTATCAAATGCTTCACATCCTCCAAGGTTCTATCTACTAGAACTCCACTACTCATAGCATCAATCATATTCCTGTCCAAAGGAAGCAAACCTTCATAAAAATATTGAATTAATAATTGCTCACTTATCAAATGGTTTAGATAACTGTTGTAGAGCTTTTTGAAGCGCTCCCAATGCTCATGTAATGGCTCACCTGTATCCTATCTAATACCACAAATCTCCTTCCTTATATTGGTGGCTCTCGAAGAAGGGAAGTATTTCTCTAGGAATACCTGCTGCATCTGTTCCCATATGTTGACTGAACCGACAGACAAATCATATAGTCACTCCTTGGCTGCATCTATTAAGGCAAAAGGAAATGTCTTTAGCTTGAGTTGTTCAACAGTGACCCCCACTGACTTCATACCTGAGCATGCGATGTGGAAATCTTTTAGGAACTTGTTGGGATTTGTGATGTAGCTTGATCTTAGTGAGCTGGTGTCACGAAAACTTGTGAAAGCAGGCAATGCACGTATCAGTCCAAGTTTAATCTCAAATTCGGGCTCATTATCTAGATAATGGATACAAAGCAAGTTAGGATTGAAAGAAGGAGTTGCAAGCTCTTTTAAAGTGATATGTTGATGTTCTGTAGTCTCCTTTTCTTCCTCTAAACTCTCATCAACCTCTACTTCAAAAGATAAGGAACATTGTGGATAACTTCCTCGCTCCCTCTGACGATGCCTGGTGCAACATACAATAGGAGAAAAAGAAAAAGGGTTAACTAGAGAGAGTAGTGAACCTCTGTTTTCTTTAACAAATTTTTTTAAAAGAATATATTTAGAAGAACTATGTGAAATGAAAAACTATTGGAAGAATGATAAAGATCAATAAATAAAAAATAAAAATAAAAACAACATAAGAAACCACAGTAAGCATATGCCAACTGATGAGCTTTTAGATAGTTCAAAATATGACGAATATGGAGATGTTGTGGACATCCTTCAATGCTCAAGAAGATCACGTTTTCTGTAGTCCCTTCATATGATTTTGCACTATCTTTTTGTTGATGGAATGCAGCTCCAAGTTGATAAAGATGAGCACGTTTGTGCTACTTTTTGTTGATGGAATGTAGCTCCTTTTGTGTAAGTGGTCGGTAGCACCTCCAATGTGATTTGCAGCTGTTCCTTTATCCAAATAGCCATGCTTTCCACCTTCTTTTGTCTCTCCCTAAGGCTGCATTCTTTTGACAACAATTACAACTTATGAAATGTCCAATTAAAGCTATATTTTGATGTCCCTTTAACTCCAATTGAGCTGTAGTATTTTGGCTGGATATGAGGCTCATTATGATGTGGTTTTATGCCTCTTAAAGTGCTCTAATAGGCTATCAATTTGGACAATCTTTAACTAAATATGAGCTTTATTTTTAGACAACCTTCTAACTCCAGATTGCTGATTTTTGCCTTACTTGTAAGACCAACGGGCTATTCTTTTTGACATCCTTTGCTGTTACATTTTGATCCTCCAAATGGCTGTGTATAGGCTTAGACTGGACAACTCGAAGTGATTTTTTTTACTCTTAAATATTGCTCAAATTGATGTCATTTTATTTATAGATAGAAGCTCCTAAGTGGC
Source organism: Pinacopodium congolense (assembly GCA_028565735.1). NCBI lineage: Eukaryota > Viridiplantae > Streptophyta > Magnoliopsida > Malpighiales > Erythroxylaceae > Pinacopodium > Pinacopodium congolense. The sequence continues at coordinate 8,684,878 of JAOXYD010000006.1, forward strand.
TGAATTTTAGACAGCCCTTAATACCTTGTTGCTGCTGCATTTTGCCTCCTCTTTAATGCCAAGAAGCTGCATTTTTGGATAGCCTAAAAGACCTTCAAAGATGCCACTTAAAGCTGCCATATTTGATGGATTTTTGTTGTCCTTTTTAATGCCAATCAAGCTGTGTTTTGCAACTATATTTTTGGCTAGATGGGGGCTCTTGAGATGCTATTTTATGCTTCTTAAAATGCTCCAATTGGCTATGAATTTAGACAACCTTCCTAACTCAAAATGTGCTGCATTTTTTTCATGCATGGAAGGCTTTATTTAATTTATTTTTACTGCCATATCAAGCGTCCATTCCTAGACATTTTGGCTTTAAATTTATACTCCAATTACTTCTAATTCCTCATTCTTTAATCCAAAATTTGTATTCCATCATTAAATCTACATAGAAAAATTAATTGGAACATAAAATGAGAATTTATCACAAAAATAAGATTGAAATGACATTAAAATATATGAAATTTCCATATATTTCAATCCTATCACCAATTCCATGGCAACGACGTCAAAAATTTGGTAGACTATCACCAACTACCAAAATAAATTTCCTAACAACTAAAGTATATAGTAAATGGAAAGTTAGGGTCGAACCACAGAGAGTTGAGATGCAATTGTTATTTCTAATGTTACAAACAAGATAAAAGAACACATCCTAAAATGATGGAAATTAAACAACTAAGATGCAATAATATTAAATAACAGAACAATTGTAAAACTAATATAAAAATGAATAACAATAGCACAATATGGGTTAGAGATATCTTCAAGAATTCGGGATGTTCATTAATCATTGAATCTAAATAAAAGGTACTCTCATCATGATGTTAGCCTATAGTATAGTGACCTGATTCTATATATAGGAATCCCCTATTTAGAGAGTCATTTAGCATGTATAATTGTGTCTTGTATTTAATCTACATACTTACACTGGAATTTGGAATAATGGTAAAGGTGTTAGATGCATTCACTTGATAATTTTCGGGAATACATGATTCTGAGGTGCTTCTAGTGCAAATGTGAATTTATTTGTTACTTATGAATTTGTGATTTGGAATGATTAAAGGGATAAAAATTGAGGGATTGGTGTGATGATAAATGTTTTAGGAAATGGAAAATGGTGGATTGATGAATTTTAAGATGTTGTA
>JAOXYD010000006.1:8699482-8709816 GCA_028565735.1 Pinacopodium congolense
AGTTGGCTTCTAATAGACTTATATATATTCAGGTTTTTACAAGTAGTTGAAGAGAGATCTTGGCTATTTGTTGAAAATTACCTATAAAATTACTTAATATCTAATTTAATGTTTAGGAAAAGTTAGTAAGGCTAGAGATAGCATAATTAGTCCTAATCTATTTGGATAGCGACAGTTAATTGCACCTTGAGAGAGGGTAATTAAGCATTAGCAAGTCTTGGGTCGATCAAAATTGGATCATTAAGTGAAGAGGGAAGCAAAATAGAGATAGAACGACTCGTAATCTTAAGCTTTAGTTATCAAATTCCTGCACTTCGTCTTAATTAGCAGTTATTATTAGTTTAATTTAATTTAATTTATTTTCCTGTTTGTTAATATCTAAAATTGTTTCTTAAACAAAGTAAAACCTAAGTTAAGTGGTGACTAAACTCAATCCTTGTGAGATCGATATTTGTTCTTTACTACAAATTACAATTCGTATACTTGTAGTTTTAAGCGCCTAGATTCAAACTCTAATAGATTCTTTAAACTAGTATTGGCCTCTAATTTACTACTCTCAACTGTAATTGGGCTTAAAACACTCACTTAGGCTAACTTTATTTCCTTTTTTAACTTGCAAGTAGTTGGTTCAATCTCAATATTTAATACTACTTTCTTGAGTTTTTGATAATAAGTTTGCATAAAAGAAATAACTGAAAATATAAAATAAAGATAAATAAGAAAATAAATAGGATAATATAACAATTGAAAAAGAAAACAATTAAATATCGAAAAAAGAAATAATAACGTAAATTTGAAGTAATTAATATCAATTTATTTCTAATGTTACTAGGATAGATCTTCGATAACAATACTAAAAAATTATTGATCCAATTTCCAGCCTAAGACATAAACGAAAGTATACCTTGTTAATAAATAGTATAAATTAGTAAGACAAAATATCAACTTTATAGGGATGTACTATAAGTATTAGGTCACTTAGTATTTAATTATCTAGAAAACTCTTAATAACTAAATGATAAAACCTAAAGAATAATATAATTAAACAAATAAATATTCAATATAAACACAAGTTAATGAAAAAAGAGTTTTACTAAATGACAAATCTAGTTAAGGCTTAAGATTTCAATAGATTAATCAAATTCAAATATTTAATGGTTGAATAGATTCAAGGTATATTCACTTAAACAAGATAAAACAAACAATTATAGAAATACTTTATCTCTTTTAATCATAATTTATTTATTTAATTCATAAACAAATTGGAATAGAATGGATAAAACTCAAGAATCTTAATCCTAAAAAATTTAGATCTAAGAACCCTCACAAAAGAATTATCCATTTAATATCCGTGTAAATCTTAATTACTTTCAAAAGTAGACATGGGAGCCATTGGTACAGAAAAAATCTGTGTCTATGAAGATTGTGTTGAATTTCTATTCCTTTGAAAGCGATCGTAAGCAGGTTTTGTTCTGAAAAAAAGGGCAGAACTTGAGACTAGGCCTATCAAGGAAATGCAACCCCAGATTAAGAAAGTCTTCAGATAGCAACGCCTACCCATGCACACCATTTCTTCTCCCAGCAACGTGGTGCCTTCTGCCCTGTCATCATAGAGTATAGCTGCTAGAAGGCCATAAAGAAGTGATCCAAGTGGAATGTTGGTAATGAGAAGGTTGTGGTTGACCCCAGCACTATTAGGTCCAAATAGCTCAGAAGTAATTGAAACGGCTGCTGAGAAAATGAAACCGGAGCTTAGTCCAATGAGAGCTGTGCTAGAACGCAATGCTGCTTCACTGCCGGATGCAACAAGCAAAAATAAGGCAACTGGTGTCGGCACAAGTGCAACGGCTAGCCACCCGGTCCTGGCAAAGTACGCCTTGCTGCATCCATGGAGTGTCCAGCATTTAGAAACAATATATATGTATATATATATATATATATATATGAAAAAGGCATGTGATAAATACTTTTACGTACTCATGCATGAAATCTGGGGCAGCTGACAGCAATCGACCAAAGAAGGAGCATGATGAGTAGAGTGTAACAATGGAATCAACTTTTGAAATGAATCCAAGAGATTGTGCTATTTGTCCAAGATTATTACTATAAGCTAGCCCCAATGTCCCTCCACACAAATATGCAATGTAGTAGAGCCAGAAATCCAGCCTCCTCACCAGCCATCGCGCAGGGTGTTCTTCACCAAGCATCGTCAATCTATCCTTGTCCATTACCTTCCCTAAACAACGAAAACAACTGAAGCAGCCCTCGTTATATGAATTTCCATTAGATCTGGTATCAGCTTCACGACCAGTATGATCCATTAACAGCTCAAGATTATCCGTATTAACCAGACTGAAGCTCAAGTGGTCAAACAGGAAACTCGTACGGATGCTTTGCCAAGTCCAGTCTCTTGCAGACACAATTCCAGGCAAGCACAAGGGAAGTGCAAGTAGAAAAATGGCACCTCCAAGAAGGAAACGTGCTGTTGATGCAACAGAAGATAGAGAATTCAATAGGAGTAGATAAAGGCCTGTGATAACAGCTAATATGTTGAGGGCTAGGAAAATGAGAGGATCACGGCTGGTGACATCGGTGGTGAGTTGCTGTGGAGGTGGTTGGCGTAGGATGAAGATTAGTGCAATGGCAGAGATGAGTAGGGGAAGAAGTGAATTGAGGAAGAGGTAAACAGATTCGCTCTGAGGATCTATTGCGTTGGCAATGAGTGTATATAATGCAGCAGTAACGCCATTGAAACTGATGGTGAGGGATAATGCAAGAGCTCTATTCATTGGGAAGTTTTTGATGCATAGAACATAGCATACTGTGTTGAACCAGCATATACTGCACCCTGCCATTAAGGCAAAAGGGAAAACCTGCCCAACACCATAATTGAAGCTTCTTAAACAACTATTCTTTATCCATTAAAAATAATTTAAGCATAACTGTGAGAAACTTAATTGGATAATGTGGGAAGGCGAGTCAATCATCCACTTTGGATATTTTATTGAACACTTGATTCAAAACATGCCCCAACCCCCCTCAAGAAGAATCTAAACCCCCACGTGGCTGCTACATGTTTCTTACTTGGATGGAAGAATGGTGGATGAGAAAGTAAAGCTTTACCAACCAGCAAAGAAAGATATCCATTTTTGAATTTAAGTTATCGTACATGAAATTCTAACCTAAACCTATTTTCTCAGTTATACATATCATTAATTGTCAAAGACATGAAAGAAAGGCACAGGTGTTTCCACGTCACCTCTACATAAAATTCCACGGTTATTCTCATGCCAACACCTCAGAAGTCTCGTTAGTTACTTTTATTTGTTAATGTATCAAAAACATGAGCATGTGCCAAGGAGTACTAGCAATTAAAAAGCTTCTTTACTTTGATAGTGCTCCAAACGATCCAAGTTACAGGATAACGCCAAAGGATAATACTAGCTTTCTAGCTTTGCAATCAAGAAATCAAAAGAGAAAGCAATGTCCATTTTGCGAGCAACAAGTGTTGAAAAGCTAGTATTGAATGAATTTAAGGAGATATTAGGTGAAAGAAGAAGAAGAAGAAGAAGAAGGAGGGACTAACCAGGAAATACGGCAAGGAGATAATTTGCTTGATGACAAGCCACTGGAGACCATAGCCAATGACACCCATGAAAGCAGATATGAACATGACAACCCACAAGGGAAAATGTATTAGGGAGACTCCAGAACACCAACCAAAAGCCTTGCCCATATCTGAAGCCACAGACAAGAAATTGAGTTGAACCTGGGTTATCCCTAGCACGGACTTCAATTTGGTGGAATATGCAGAAAAATCGAAGTTTGTCCCTGTAAATGCCTGTATCCATATTGTTGTCACCAATATCATCCATTTCCTTGATTGCCCTGTCATCTCTCAACCTACCTGTTTATTTCTCTAGAAAAACCACACCAAAAAAAAAAAAAAAAATCTCACAGAGAAGGATAGAGAGAGGAAGGAAGACGTTCAAATTCCATTTTTATGACGTCTTCTCATACCCAATATAGTTGGGAGAGGTTTTAACTATAATTAACAGTTACAGATATTTCACGCTGCAATGTTCCTGGGCTTTGAAAATATAGGAAAGGAACATGTGTTCTGTCCAGGGATGAGTCCGTTGCTATTAAAAGTGACCCACCGGATTCTTAACACCTACCGTTCCTTACCAGAAACACACAAATATTAAGCCTATCCCTTGCAGAAAAACATATTACTTTTTTTGATGTTGATTGTATAAGAGGTTAAACATGAATCAATTAGAAATATTACTAATGGCATTTTTATTTGAAAAAAAATATTTGGTAGTCCTCTTAGTAATAATCAGCTGACTATTATAAATAAAAATTATATATTTTAAAAATATTTTCTTTATAACGTCCACTTATAACTATTATAAAAAAAAAGAAGAGATGTAGATGAATCCTTTCTACCTTTCGTTATAATTTGTTTCAAGCTACGCATCAATTAAATACCAAATTTATCTTAGCAAATTTATAAATTATATATAAAAAAAGTTTCACGACATTAAGAGGTTGACAGCATTCAAAATACCAGGAGAGCAGAGTTATTAGGGGTACAGGAGATCTAAGTGAGTCTTAAAAAGTTTAAACGCTTACTACTTAAGAAACTAGAAACTACTGTTTTGAGATTTCCTTCAGCCACTTGTACTGGTTATAATTAGTCAATATGGTTAAGAGTTTATTAATTAGTACACCTTTCACCCAATCCACGACTGCCCAACCAACTGAACATTTGAACTGCCATCAATCTAACACCTGGACTAGAAAAGGCAAGATTATGCTTAACGTTTAAGTTATTCCTTTATCTAATATTGGAGTTTTTACGTCTATTACTTTATGACTTTATGACCTATGCTTACGTTATTCTTTTTAAAAACATTTTATTCTTTAATATTTTATTAAAATATTAATTAAAAAATATTTATAAAATAAAATAAAATGAAATTATTTTTTAAATCAACAATTAAGTAACCGTATATTGATGTCAATTTTAAAAAATAAAAATTAAACAAATTATCTAACTCGCACTTGTCCCATAACCAATTCCTAATTTATATTTGAAGAGACTAAGAGGTAGCGTTAAGGAGAGTGTGAGAAACAAGCATCACTATTATTGATAAAATAATTGATAGAATGAATAAAGAGAGGTGTTACGTGCAAAAGAAAAGTAATGGAACTAGATCATGCCACTTTATAACAGTTAATTGAAAAGCAATAATTACTTGTAACACATGGTTGTCTTTGATATGTTGTATTCGTTCTGGTCTTTATATTAACCAATATATATTTGTTAAGATGATTGTAACGGAGATATACTAATCTTGAAGAATTTTTCCTTTCCAATTTTGGAGTCTTCTTCTTTCTTCTTATGTACATTCTCTTTTGATTTTTTCTTTATTTGTATTATAAAAAATTCTTTTATTAATTGGTATCAAAGCTATTACTTGGTCCTATCAACATTAGGTGGCCGCAAGAAAATTTCTTTGAGTAGTGAGAATGATAAAAGCTGCTAGAGGCTGAGATTTCAAACATATAGAGGAATTGCTGAAGGGATAATTGAGGGAAATGTAAAGAGGGATTTTGAAGGTTCGCTTGAAACTTCAAGTAGTACATCTTAAACCGGTGTAAGAGATTTATGAACTTCAAGAGATGTTTTAACAACAGATGTTATTATGCTTAATCCTAACCTCAATCTCCTAATACACCTCTAATGATGGGCCCATTCAACCATGATAGCATAATGAATTCATCTGTAGCAAAAGCAAAGCACTATTAGCTACCAATGTGACTAGATAAGATTGAGTTTTTGACATTTAATGGTGAGAATATGCATAATTGGATTTACAAAGTTGAGTAATTCTTTGAAGTTAATCAAGCTCCACTGGAAATGAGGGAGAAATTTGCTACAGTCAATGTGGAAGTGTTATAGCTTAATGAAACCAACTCTATATGAGACATCGAAAATTTGTGTTAGAACCAACTTGGGGGGTATATTATTATGTTAACTCAACTTTTTGGAGAAGAGGTATTTGAAGATCTTGTGGGAACCTTTGAGGGGGTTCATCATCAACAACATCATCTATAGACTAGTGTTAGAGCACCTAATACAACAATGTCCATCATATCGGTAAGTTTCAAAAGCACCTAAGAGGGTGGTTGAATTGCGTGTTAAAACATTTTCTAACCTAACAATTTAAATCACTTAAACCAATTTTAAACTATATGTAATTCCTATAACAAAATTCAACCAAGATAATGTGATGATGATTATGCCAAATGGTCACAAGGAAAATATAAAGTTGTAACAAAATAAATGAAAATTAAAGAAGTAAAGGAGAGAGGATACATAAGATTTTTATAGTAGTTCAACAGTAACCTCAATTTCCTATGTTTACTCTCTAAGCTTCAATTGGATATTTCACTAAATTTCAAAAACTAAGTATAAATCTTCTTAAAGTGAAGAAGAATCCTTTACAATTATGATATTTCTTTTGAAAGGAAAAAACGGAACTTTAACAAATATTTTTCAAGGAACAGAGAAGCCTTTATAATAAATCACAACCTAACAAATTCAACCAATCCCTTTTTATAAAAACACTTACATAAAAGTGTTTTACCTTAAAACTCAATATCTAAGGGTTCAAAAGTTTAACAAGATGAAAAGTATGAATGATGCATTTCTTAAAAGCTTTAAATATTTGTTTTTTTAGATTGAAAATAAAAAATTTGCCTAAAAATTCCCACTCAATCATGACAACTGAAAAATACAAACTTATAAAAGCTTTGATCATTTTAATGCCCAAAAGATATTAAAACCTCATAAAATTTATTCAACTACCATCAAATTGCTTATTTATAAATTTTTTAAGTTCAAAATATCATTGGTTACATTTACTAGCTGTTTAAAGAGAATAAAATCTACTAAACCAAGATTTCTCAACTAGTCATTACATTATAAATGACTATAATGGTGTTTCCTTTAAAAATCAATAACGTCTTTTTATCTCACCATTAATCTTTTGGACATAATGCATGACTATAATGGTGTCATTGATCCTACTATTATAGACCACTGTTAAACACATTAAAAATTACAATGATGACATTATACACTATGCACTGTTATTGTAGACCGCTGTAATACTAAAAAAAAAACATAAAAAATGACTCAAAAATTTTTAAAACACTTCTAAACATTTTCATAACACCAACTACAACTTCAATAAGTTTCAAATATAGTTCAAACATAGAGTGCATCTTGGTATGTAACAATTTAATCTCATTTTTTGAAACATTTCTTTTTAAACTTCTTATAAACATTTGAAAACCATTCTTTTCACTTTTAAAAAATTTCACATAGAATTCAAAAACATTGTTAAGGTTGATTTGAATCCCATATGTATCCATTGACTCAAACATAGCAAATGGTTTACCTAATGAAAAATTCATGCACTTGAAAACTTTATACAACCAAGTATGTAAATTAAGCCTTATGGATATTAAACTTTCAAATAAAACTTAAACCTAAGTTTAAAACTACCTAACTAATATTTTTAAAGTTATAAAAGGTTTGTTTTTACATTATCCTTAATTTTGGCCTTAAACTTAAACTTTCCCCTTGTATTTTACTTCCGAATATACTCATCTTTCAAATCATACACCATAAATCAAACTATTAGTAAAAATCATGTTTTATTATTACCAAAACCAATATTAGAATCTCTCTTAGTTCAACAATACCTATAAATCACTCAACTAAGTTTAACCTTTCTATTAGTTTATTGTCACCTTTAAACAAATCAACATTTAAAGGTAGGGGCAAAACTTATACAAAAATAATAGAAGCAATTGAGTAGTAAGGAGTTTGACAAACATAGATCAAAGGAATTTTGCTTCTAGTATGATTAAAAGTTTATTTCTAGCCACAAATGCAAGAAAAAATAACATAACTTGTTTATAGTTAAAGATGTTGACAATGAATAGGAGGACGATACAACAAATTTAATAGAAGTAACTTGGGGATGAAGACGAAGAAGACCTGCAACAACTCATCTTATTGCAATTTATGTTAGGTACTCATGTAGGAAATTAGAAACAAATGCAGATGGTGGGGTATCATAAAAGGAAGCCATTATAGATATTAATTAACAATGGAAGCACTCATAGTTTTATGAATTCTTTATAGAAGGGTGTCTATAAATGTATGCATATCAATGGTATTTAGGGGACTTCTAGAATAGGCTCTCATCTATGTTGTGATCGCTTATACAAGAATTTCAAGTGGACCTTGCAAGGTATTTCATTCATTATTGAACCTCTAATGCTACTATTAAGGGCATGTGATCTATTATTATGAGTATAATGACTTGTCACCCTTGATGACGTTCTCTATAATTTTAAGAACCAAACAAACAATTAACTAGAAACGGTAGTAAATCGTGTTGATAGTTGCATAAATTAGTTAACCAAGAAAATAATCTCGCAGAAATTTGAAAAACTATTGTCTAAACCTGTAAAAAGTAGCTAGTTATGCATAATGTAGCTCAAATATGTATTTGAACATTAGCCACAAGAATTTTCTATTAAGGCAATAATAAAAAAGGAGGCATAGAGAGTAAAGATGGAAGCTTTAATAGTCAAATTTAGCCATCTTTTTGCTAAATCGACTAAATTGCCTCCTCGAAAGAATCATGATCATAAAATTATAATAAAGGAAGGGCTGGAACCAATTAATGTATATCCTTATCTATATGCTAGGCTATAAAAGACTATCATCCAAGGGTTGGTATATGATATGTTGAGACAAGGAGTCATACAACATAGTATTAGCCCTTTCTCTTCTATTGTCCTAGTAAAGAAGAAAGATACTTTTAAAAGGTTGTGTATAGATTATAGACTCAATACGCAAACAATTAAGGACAAAGTTCCTATTCAGGTGATAGAAGAGTTATTAGATGCGTTATATGGGCTATATGGTTTCAAATTTGGATTTATGATTAGGGTACCATTGAATTCAGATGTATCCTTCAGACATTGTTAAAACAGTTTTTAAGACTCATAAAGGACATTATAAGTTTTTATTGATGTCCTTTAGACTCACCAATTCCCCTTTTACATTCCAAAAATTGATGATTGAGATATTCAAATCCCATTTGAGATGATTCATACTTGTATTCATTGATAATAATCTCATTTATAATAAAACATTTGGGACACATAACATTGTTAAGAATATTGAGCAAGAATCAATTTTACATTAAATTAAACAAATTCACTTTTGGAGTAACTCAAATGATGTATCTGGGGTATGTGATAACAACTGATCAAAATAAGATTACTAATCTAAAGAAGAATAAGATCATAAATAGATGGCTAAGACCTCAGACAATCAAAGAATTGGGTTTAACAGGGTATGGTAGGAGATTTATCAAGCATTATGGTACAATGAGTGTTCCTTTTTATTGATTTATCATAGAAAATTGCCTTTGAAGATCATAATAAAGCCTTGACTATAGCTCTAGTATTAGTATTGCTTACTTTTTCAAAGTCATTTATTATTGAGGCTAATCCATTTAGGAGAAGCTTAGGGGCAGTCTTGATGTAAGACAAACATCCATTATCTTATGTGAGTAAGCATCTTGCTCTTAAGCGTCAATCATTATTTGTGCATAAAAAGGAATTTCTAGTAGTTGTGATGACTATTAAGTATTGGCATAAATATTTGAATGGACAACCCTTCATTATACATACAAATCATAAGAGCTCAAAGTATCTTTTAGAACAAAGGATGAATACCCTTTTTCAACAAGCATGGCTACCTAAACTATTGTGGTATGATTTTGATATCAAGTATAAGAAAGGGCAGGAGAATGGAGCAATAAATGCATTATCAATTAACATTATTTAGCAAGAAAATGTTCTATTATGGAGTTATTCACCCTACTTATATCTTAAGTGCAAACTGAATTATTATCTAAAATTAGAAGAAGTTAGAAATAGGGCAGTACATTGAAGGATCTAATAACTAAGTTATCTTAAGGCACTCTAACTTCCAATACTTAGTGGTCTTAGCATTGCTGAGATTGAGAATCATATTTGTTAGCCCTATGTCACCTAAGAGGGGGGAGGGGTGAAATGGGTATTTAAAAATTCTTGTGGAAATAAAACACTTTAAATACCTTAGGCCAATTTAAACAATATGAAATCTTTAAAAAAAAATTCAACCTATATGGAACATCAATTCTTATGCCAATATCAATCAAATTCAAACAATAATAAAGCAAACACAAATG
>JAOXYD010000006.1:8747287-8757755 GCA_028565735.1 Pinacopodium congolense
CTTCTATGATTAACTTAAAAAGAAACTTTCAATTAGGTATAAAAGGTATAGAAAAAAAATTAGAAAATTTTAGCTTCATCTAATTCACTCACTTTTTAGATGCCATAAAGGGACCAAGATCATAAAAAAGCACACGTTAGGAGGCAACCCAACTAATCAAGTTTTTAGTATTTGTTTTAGCGTAGGATCGTAGGATTTTATTTTCTATTATTTAAAATTAAATTTTAATTTTGATATTTTCACTCTTCTTTTGTGGTTTCATCCTCTCTTCTTATAGCCAACAAGCACAGTTGCGAGGTACAATAAGTTTTATAAATTCACAAGAGTTTTCTATTCCATTCTCTTTCCTTGTTTGAATTTATTTATATTATTTAAACATTAAGGATAATATTCTATTTCAATTTGAGGGGAGGGAATAGGATTTCCTTTTTATTAAGAGCACGTCATCTATTGTGAGTCTTAAGAGTGGCTAATTTGATGTCTTACTTAGAATAATTTTAAGGGGGCTAGTTGATTGTTAATTAGTGTTCTTTAATATGGTTGATGTAGTTAATATAGTTAATGTTGAATAATTCCTAATTTGCTACTAAATTTTATTTTATTTTTGTATGATTTACATTTCTTCAGTTAGCCCTTGTATACTATGTTAAATTTCTATGAAAATTTTATATAGCTTTTAATAAGATTTTGGACTAGGATGCTTAGTTTATGATAATCTAAAAATTTTTGAAAATTTAAAAGTAATTTAATTGAATTTGAGTTCAATAAGTATAAGTTAAGTAATGTGTATAAATAATAAGATAGAGTATAAAATACACTTACCATGATAAGATGAAATATAAAGCATGCTTATCCAAGTTACTTAACGAATTTAATAAAGATAAGATAAAGTATAAAGCGCATTTGTCAAAATCAAAAATATGTATAACATTCCGTTTAGAATTAATTGAAAATTTGATATTTTGATATTTTGATATTGTGTATAACGAATTATTGTATCGTGTTGCATGATTGTGCCTGTTAAACTGTGACAAAGTCAAAATTAAGTTGAGAGATATTAACCACAGCTAATTGCATTAATTTGTATTTTAATACCTAATCAACTTTTAACTAATGTTAAATTATTCTAATTCATTATCTAAGTAGTTGCTTGAAGACAAAAAAATAATTCAAATATAGGAGGTTCTTCTTCATCCTTAAAAAAAATTTGTAAAAAATTACTTTCATCTTCACAAAAAAAAAAAAAGTGATTTATAAAGAGTTCCTCACTTCAAGAGAATTGTTTATAATGAAATTACCTAATTATTAAAAGCTGATTTTTACATTTAATTTGAATCACAAAGTTTTATATTAATATCTTCATAATCATTCTATATTAAATTGTAGTGAAAATTTGCATCCTTCATAAAAATTAGTTTAAATTTAAAGTTTAAAAATTTTTTCAAGCACGTAATCCACCTCTTCCTCTCCTCCCTTAAAGTTATCGACTTGAAACAATTCCTGAAGTTATTAAAGCCTAGAAGTGAACTAGCCAAGTTTTGCCATAGGTTTTCTTCTGCAGGACGGTTGAGACACAATATCGATGCACTTGAATGTGAACAGCAGTAGAATGAAGCCCAAAGAAGTACTAAACGGCAACATTTCATAGCTTGGAGCCATGGGCCATAAATACTACAGGAAAACGTAGCAAAGACGATGGTGCTAGTTCTTGGGTATATTTTTACCCACAATCTTAGCTGGTGCTATGCGTAGGAGATTTCCAGGCTTACCAGGGAGGGCACCTTTAATCATCACAACACGAAGATCATTATCAATTTTCACAATCTTGAGTTTTCGGATCTTGGTTTTGGTTCCACCCATTCTACCCGGCATCTTCTTCCCCTTGTATACACGACCAGGTGTTGTTCCGGCACCAATAGATCCCAAAGCTCTATGACTTTTAGAACCATGGGTCATTTGGCCCCTTTTGAAATTATGTCGCTTTATTCCACCTTTGGAATACCAGAAACAAAGTAAGAACAGAATCCAGCTAAAGGAACATTAATCTACTAGTGGACAAGAAACACACCACACTCATAAATAGAGGAGAGTGCTTTGGTATAGTTTGTGTTTTCAGTTTTGGTTTTTAACAGAAAAATCGAAAAAGACAACACAATAATACAACACAGATATCGAGGATAAAACACAAAAATCAATACAAATATATCAAAATTACAACTAAAAACCACAACCCACAACAATACCGAACGACTCCTTAGTTGTAGAGTGAAAATCAGTTATCGTGGGTCAAATCTAACATGTAACAGCATCAAATAGGGCATACATGTCTTTCGGTGTGCATGTAATTAAGCGAACACCAAAAAACACTTCAACATAAGGTAATTAGTTAATGTGAAACTGTAAAGGACAACGAAAATGTTTGGGTCTCATTTCAAGCTTATGGCAGAGCTATCTGTATTTGTCCCTGATATCTTTCCACGCATTGATTCATCTGGTATTAGCTTTAAATAACAAGGAGACTGAATCCTGTGAAGTAAAATAGTAGATTGCAGAAGATAAACATCCCTCAAATGAAGATATTTTCTCACTTCACATTATATCTATCTTACTTTCAGTGCTTGGCAGTGCTGAACTGAACTTTAGCAGTTCTAGAGTAACAGCAATGACTCTATTCAGTTTTTCAACAAATGGGAGAGACCCTTTTCAGCTTTCCTCCCAGACATTGATCATCAAGTTAATATGTGTTTCTTCTGCTTTTGTAAAACATATTCTAAGATAGGTTCAAAACCACCATTTTAAGGACTATAACAAACTGAAGCCAATGACCCATCTCAAACGAATTCATTGATTAAGCAAAAAAAAAAAAAAAACACCAATCTTTTGTTACATCAAAAGATTGGAGGACGTCCTTCAAGTAAATGATGGTTCACTAACAAACTTCTGGATTAAAAAAACATGATCCCAAAACAGAATAATAACTCCTGAAGTACAACAATCCCTTTTTCTACGTTCTAAGATTCCTGCCAATCATTACATAGTCGTATTATAATCAAATATTCACATCGAAGTCACTTGGTGCTACGTGGACTTCTTTCAAGTAAACCTCTAGAATAAAATCATAGGACAATTCCATTATATTGCTGTTATGAAATATTCATTAACAAAACCTAAAACTGCGGCTCTCTACCAATTTAGTAATCAAGCTATAAACAAAACCTTCAAATCAAATTTAAATTTCAAGAACATACGGGAACAGACAAAGATAAAAGGAGCTACTAAATATAAAAAGAACGAAACATTTTGGTTGCACCAATGCCAACAGATGCTATCCCTATTGGGTACGAACAAGACTTGGGCACTGGAATCGGTTCGATTGCCACTGCCGGACAACAATCATACTAGATTAAGCTCTTCTATTCAGATTCAGTGACGAAATTGTAAAACTACAAAGAGGAAAGGCTAAATAAACTAGACAAATATTGCACAAAAAGGCAGGCAGGAGACACAAAAAGCTCTAACCTTGAAAACCCTTGCCAATGGTAGTTCCAGAGACATCAACAAGATCACCCTCCTTGAAAAGCTCCTCAAAAGCCAACTTTTGACCAACCTCAAAACCACCAATACTCTGAAGCCTAAATTCCTGCAAATGCCTCATGGGGATAACATCTGCCTTCTCCAAATGACCCAATTCAGGCTTTGTCAGCTTCTTATCCCTAACTCTCCTATAACCTACCTGAACAGAATCATAACCATCAGTAGCCTCAGTCTTAATTTGTGTTACAATGTTCCCCTCTCTAAATCCAACCACAGTGACAGGCACAACTTTCCCATCAGCTTCAAAATAACTCATCATTCCAAGTTTGGTACCCATCATACCAACCCCAGCCTCAAAACTCATCGCCACTATGCCACGCCCAAATCTTTTGTTTCTGGAGGTGGAAAGAGGGCTTCTGGATAATGAAAGAAATGGGCATTTGATGGTGGTCGGTGAAAGGAAGTTGCAGTTTAATGAGACACCACCAGTTGCCGCGGCCAAAGTGGTGGTGGTGGGTTTAACAAGTAACGGACAGTAACAGCAACTATTTACAGACAAAATGGAAGTTATTGGCATCTCTAACAAACGTATTTTCGAATATGATTTGTTAGGTTATTTCAATGGATATTCTACAGCGTACTAGGAGAAGAATGGAGAAAATACAACGCATAGAAAAGCCGCGAGAGAGGCGAGAGCAAATGAAGCTATAAACGAGAGTTGGCCTTTTGTCCCTTATCCTCGTCCGCCAGGGGACCCACAGTGAAGAACGAAGAATAGGGTTATTTCCCAATTTCTCTTCCGCAGTACATTTTACGAATTATAATGAAGAAAAGAAACAAGTAATATAACACAAAGTAATATAACACAAAATAATATTATCTTTTTCTATTCCTTCAAAGCCTTCAATGACTATTTTGATTTATTTTATTGAACACATCAATTCAAACTAGGCATTACATCTAATACAAATGGCTTGACAAATAAGAAAAAACACCCGAAGGCATAAAGTTTCTCTTGACATGATATAATAATAATAAATTTGTAAAGATGATATTCCTTTAATTCGTTTATTTTTTAGATATATATATATATAAGTAACAGAAAGTGGTACATATATATATATATATATTGCCAAAATGTCCCGGATTAAGTACGAAGGACTACGAAGTTGGAAGCTGGTTCAATTTAATTTGGCAGTAAATATCACTCTAACAAGGGTTTTATTAATTATTAATTATATTTATATTTTAATAAATTTATTATATCTTTTATATTTTAATAAAATAATTAATATATCCCTTAAAATCATTCTTGGATAATTGACGTGATAGTTTGTATTAACACAAGATTGACGTAACAGGATAATTATATAAAAATATTGAAGTGATAGACGTAACAATTCACAATAAGGGACACATTAATAATTTTATTAAAATATAAAAAATATTTATAAAAAATAAAAAATACAAAGAGATTTTGAGATAATTATTAAATGAAATATATTTTAATATTTATATTTCACGATACATATGAAATCATAAACAATCAATTAATAATATTTTTTAGTTATGTCTTAAATTAATTTCAATTA
Organism: Pinacopodium congolense; assembly: GCA_028565735.1. Classification (NCBI taxonomy): domain Eukaryota; kingdom Viridiplantae; phylum Streptophyta; class Magnoliopsida; order Malpighiales; family Erythroxylaceae; genus Pinacopodium; species Pinacopodium congolense. The sequence continues at coordinate 8,752,414 of JAOXYD010000006.1, forward strand.
ATTATTAATTATTAATTACAATTTAATAAAATATTAATTGATAAATATAATTAAATTAAATTTAAAATATACACTTATATTCATAATACTTATATTAAAAATAATCTTGGAATAAAAATTTTATAACTTTAAATAATTAAAATAATCATTTTAATGAGATATATTTCAATATTTCTACCTCACTATACATATAAATTCATATATATTCAATTAACAATATTTTTTAGTTATGTATTAAATTAACTCCAATTAATTCATTTATTTATTAGTTAAAACTAAAAAATTATTAATTAATAACTCTAATTAAATTTAATCTAAAATATATATTTATATTCATAATGTTTATATTAAAAATGATCATGGGATAAAAATTTCATAACTTTGAATAATTAAAATAATCATTTCAATAAGTTATATTTCAATATTTCTAGTGCACTATATATATAAATTCTTAAATAATCAATTAATTTTCACCTCTTCACTTTGGTCACAACTACTTGACCTCTGCAATTTGTAATGCAGCTTTCAAACTTAGCATGATATTGTCAAATGGGTTTCAAAAATTAGTCCTCCAAATCACTTTGATGATTTTGCGTTCAGGTGTGGTTTTAGCTGTGCAATTCATTGCATTTGGCGAGAGCGCAATGTCAGGATTTTCAAAGCGAAGAGCAAATCTATAGAGGTGCTCACATGCTCCTCACTTACTTGGACTAAAGAAAGCCTAGTGACTAGATTGGACATCTCATTACTATCACTCTGCAATAGGCTTGACTTGTTGGGCAGAGGAGGTTGATCCCTGTTTTTCTAGTCTTGGTTTTTAGTTCTTCAAATACTTTGATGTGCTTTTGTTTTCTTTTTCTTTAAATACACATACACAAGATTTGAAATCAAATGAGTAGTTCTGCTCAATTATCTAACTAATCAAGTAACCATTTTATTATTAATATTTTTTTAGGGTTGTCTAAAAGACATCACAAAATTACTCAGAAAGTTGCATTTTATATGTGGAATATCCTTCTAGCCTTAGGTAGCTACCTTCCAAATTATGAATTAAATTAAAGGCATTCAGTCCTTAATAATCAAAATGAATTGGATAACATTTCTGATTACCAAAATAATTAAATTCAAATGAAAGTATAAACAATAAAAAGGATCAAAAATCGAAAAATTTTCCATAATTTGTAGACTACGATGAAATGGCTGATAAATCAAATCACTATCAAACAATGCTCAAGTAATAAATCAGTAAATCTCTCCCCCACACTTAAAGTAAACATTGTCCTCAATGTTTTAAATAAGAACTAAAAAGCATAAAGTAGGGAAGTAGGGAAAGAAATATACCCTTATGATATATTCTCGAAGTGCCATTGATGAATTGGAAATGACTTGCCATAACTGAAATAAAAATAAAAACAATACAGAGAAATAGCCAAAAGAAGCTTTACTTATATAAATGTGAATAATCAGTACATCAAGGAGCAACAAACAGTATTAAAGCTATCAGATCATACTGAAAAACAACAGAAACCTATATTACGAAAGGGAAACTTATACTACTAAACTAAAACAAACAAATAACAAAACAACTAAAGCAACAACATGAACAATCAGACAAACTAGAACGCAGGGTCATCGGCATCCCGCGACTGCTGATAGTCCTCAAAGCTCCTGAAGTGAGAAGATAGATTATCAACCTGATGCTGAAGGCTATCAAGCTGACGAGTCACATCAGCGCAAAACTCAGAAAGCTTAGAAAAGATTTGACCCTCCATGTGGATCAAATATGGCATCATTGCAACCTGAGGATTGTCCAAAGCCGGTTGAGGAGGTGGTGCTGAAGTGGCTACAGGCGAAGGTGGGCAAGGAGGTATAACACTCGGAGTGGCCTTAGAAGAAGCCTTACCCATCTTAACAAGAACATCAAGCTGCTCAACATCATCATGTGGATCCTTGCCCTCTCAAAGTCGACGTCAATGGCCTCCCCGATAAGTGAAGTGCCAAAGCTTTAGCACACTAGCATTGATGACATTCCTATGAATATAGTCGTCCGACTCAACAACATCCAAAGGAACTCCAACATCCATAAATATCCTCATGAGCTAACAAGGGAAGCAGAAGTTCTTGCTGGGCCTCTTTAGCTTTACAACATTCCTCATCGATAAAATAATAAACCCAACTAGCGGGATCCTCGATATGGTACCTAAACCATATAGCATCTTGTACAAGAGCTATACATCCACATACCTCATCTCATTGAACCCACTGGCTCGAGGAGCAACATTGTGACTAATCAAACCAACTATAATCTGCTTCTGAGCTCCTAATGCAGTAGTAATATAACTCCTGGCATTTCTAGCCAGACCTAGGGAATCTCTAGCAGTAGCAATAGAAAAAGAGGGGTCCGAAGATATTGTATCCCCATGAAGTGGATCCTAGTCTTGACAAACACACTACCCTCATCCGGTACTCCTAACAAAGCAGCAATTGAAGTATGAGTGATATAGATAGGAATACCTCGGACCATCAAGCGTATCTTAATGATGTCTACCTCATCCTTGTCTTCTATATTCGCGAAGAATTCATGAACTAGGTTAGGGTAAAATAGACCGAAAAAGGTGACTACGGCCTCCCATATGAAGGTTCGAAAAGTGCCAGATATATCGAAGGTAGCTTCGAGCTCTGGATGGATAGGCCGCTCAACAATAAACTCGTTCCGCCTAGGGCCTCGAACTAGTTAAAATTTTCTTGACTAGAGAACCGTATTGGATCATAGGCCAATCTCTTCCTCCTAAGCGCCATTTAACTACCATCTATTCATTAAAATAGGCATAAACAGGTTGGAAATAAATACAAAAATAAAGAAAATTTTCTGGCAAGAGTCATCAGAATATTCCCTTTTGACCTGAATATTCTTGATTTTTCGATGACGATGAATCTGAATAAAATTGGTACCAAAAGAAAGCTAATGGAATTTTTAACATAATGGTACCAAAATCTAAGCAAATGGAGGCCTATACTGAGAAAAAATTGAAAAAGAATACCTTATGGAGAGAAAAAGATCCAGAACTTGTAGAGCAGATTGTGGAAAATCTGCTGATTTTCTTATCAAATGATGTTATAATCTTGTAGGGGGCAGAAAATGTGACAAATGGACACCAATAATATCCAATTTAGTTAAGAATTGAGCAAGTTATGAGGATTAGAGGTAAGAGGCGATTTTAGGGTTTTGAGAGGTAGGAGAAGATGAACAGTGAAACTGTGTCGTTTTATTGTCAGATGCAGGTTATAATGGCATCCTATTCTTCATACAATGACATCGTTATAGGAAGAACAGCCCGCCGTTATAAACACAGAATGCACTGTAGCAACGGTGGTTGGATCATCCTATAATGGTGGGCTACCTGTTAGGTCTGTTTTAACCTTCCTAAATCCAATTTCAATCCAATTTCACTTCAAAATCCCTTCAAACTCAAGTTCAAACAACATAGATTGAATTATTCATCAAATTGCTTCAGATTAAAACTTAAAAACACTCTTAAAACCAAATCAAACTCACCAAACATAAGGAAAACACACCAAACTTGACTCAAACACACTTCTAAAGCTACAACACATGATTTATTCAATCCTAACACCTAAAATAAAATCAAAACACACACAATTACCTACCTAACTTGATAACTTACCTAGTTCAATGAGTACTGAATAGTGAAAGAGTCTCAAAAGGCTCCTTAACTGAACTAGGCACGTGCAGCTTCACACTTTGCCCAGTGACCTTAAAGGTTGAGGGACCATTGCTAACTTTAATTGTTCCAAATGGATAAATCTTGGTCACATTATAAGCGCCTATCCATCTAGACCTCAATTTCCCTGGAAACAACTTCAATCTTGAATTATACACCAAGACCTTATCGCTAACTTTGAAGTCTCTTTGAATGATATGCTTGTCATGCCATCTTTTGGTATTTTCCTTATACAATTTAGAGTTTTCATAAACATCAAATCGAAACTCATCCAACTCATTCAATTGTAAAAGTCTTTCTTCACCGTCCTTTCTTGAATCAAATTTAAGAAAATAAAGAGACTAATAAGCTCGATGTTCTAATTCAACTAGAAGATGACAAGCTTTCCCATAAACCAACTTGTAAGGAGACATTCCAATCAGCATTTTGAATTCAATTCAATAAGCCCACAGTGCATCATCCAACTTCGTCGATCAATCTTTCCTTAAAGAACTAACGGTCTTTTTTAAAATTCGTTTGATTTCCCTATTCGATATTTCGACTTGACCCCTAGTTTGAGGATGATAAGGTGTAGCTATCTTATGGGTAGCATCATATTTAGATAGCAGGGATTCAAATTTTTGGTTACAAAAATGTGTTCCTCCATCACTTATAATAGCCCTAGGTGTCCCAAATCTAGTGAATATGTTCTTTCTAAGGAACCGAATTACATCTTTTGGATCATTGGTTGGAAGTGCAACAACTTCAAACCATTTACTTACATAATCCACAGCCACTAAGATGTATTGGTTGGAGTATGATAAAGGGAATGAAACCATGAAATCAATACCCTATACATCAAAGATTTTACAAACCAAAATGTTGATCAGTGGCATTTCATATCTCCTCGAGATGATGCCAACCCTTTGATAGTTATCACAAGATTTTACAAAGTGAAATGCGTCTTTAAATAGAGTAGGCCAATAGAAAACACACTCAAGCACTTTGTGTGCAGTCCAGTTTCTTTTGAATGACAATGACTTAATATTGAATACACTTCTTCCATAGGAACATACCTACAAATAATTCCATCAGCACAAATCTTGTAAAGAAAAGGGTCATAACATAAATATTGCTTGACTCCAGAAAAGAATTTCTTCTTTTGTTGATATGAAAAGTCAGGAGGGATCACATTACTAGCCAAGAAATTAAATATATCCACATACCAAGGTAAGGTGAGCATGGCTAGTAAGTGTTCATCAGGAAACACCTCCTTAATGTCTTGGTTGTCTCCTTACTTCATTACTTCCTCACTTAAATGAGATAAGTGATTAGCCACAAAGTTTTCCTTACCTTTCTTATCTAGAATTTCAATATTAAACTCCTGTAATAGGAGAACCCAACGAATTAACTGTGGCTTAGCATTAGGCTTGTTCATCAAATACTTTAATGCTGAATGGTTCGTATAAACAATCACCTTTGAAAGCACTAAATAGGACCGAAATTTATCAATTACAAACACCATAGCTAACATCTCCTTCTTAGTAGTGGTGTAATTCCTTTGAGCATCATTTAACGTACGACTTGCATAATAGATTGGATGGAAAAGCTTTCCATGCC
>JAOXYD010000006.1:8766667-8776683 GCA_028565735.1 Pinacopodium congolense
AATACTTTTTTTAAGAATGCTAGGGACAAACCTATTGTAACTTGCTTAGAAATCATTCAAAGGGTAATAATGAAGAAATTCCACTTTAAAAAGGAAGAAATGGCTGCTTATAATGATCTCATATCTTTAAAAACCTTAAAGGAGATTGAGAAGAATAAAAAGGAGGCAACTAACTACTTAACTCACTTTACAGGTAACTAATTAGTGTTTGTTGTATGAGAGAAGTATCTTTTTCTAATTACTTTATTTGTAATAGTTTCTAAACAGATCTAGCGATATACGCCCATTTCTAACTTATATTCTTAATGTGAAGAAGTTTGTAACTAAAAGTGAGTCATGTATTTTAAATTTTGTGATTGTTCAAATTTTCATATATTGCATGATCTTTTTACATATTAAGGTTTTATTTTTTTTTCTCTTATAGAGATTATAAATAAAGACATATGAAAAGTTCAACATATTAATTTTCCTTTAAATGAAATGTGTTTAAATTTATTTTAAAAGTAAGATGTAGTTTAACTTATAATTGTAATCTGTGTAATGTAGAGGACAAATTCTTAAATTATATATGGAGAGAATTACAATAAAAGAGCAAAAACAAAAGAAAATTCGCGTGAAGTTTAAAAATTTATACAAACAGATACTTGAACCATTGGTCAACTTGCTTTTATTTCTTTAAGGTGTTAGTACATTATTGATTATAATTTGCGGTTTTGAAAAAATAATGATAACTAACTATTTAACTCACTTTGCAGGTAATGGTAAATTTGAGATTGAGTACTACATGAATGACAATCATGTAGTTAATCTTATGACAAAGGAGTGCAGCTGTTAAAAGTAGAAACTAATAGGATCCCATGTAGTCATTCAATTTCAGCTATTATATAGAAGGTCTAGAAAAATATATTCATACGTACTACTCCAAGGAGGCATACTTGAGATGTTATTGGAAACTTTTAAATCCAGTGCCTAATGAGCTAAAACAACATGGTCAGTTCATACATCCTCTTACATATAAGAAGAGAACATGAAGACAAAAAAAAAAAGAAGAGTTAGAGAACCTGATGAGCACAAGACAAGTCAAATTTCAACAAGAATTGCCAGCTTCATCACTTGTAGTAAGTGTAAAAAGACTAGACACAATTCAAGAACATGCAACACTACTAGATCACTGAAAGATAGCATGACTTTATCACAGACAATTGGTATATCTACATCACAGACGGTATACATCTTTGCTTAAAATATTATGAACTTCTCTTATTAAAAACACTAAAATATTATTCTATTCCTTGTACGTACAATTTTCATCCCAAGAGAGTGTTGTAGTTGATGTTATATTAGATAAAGGAAAACATCCTATTAATGCAAACATAGTTCAAAGGAAGAAAAATGTAAGCAAAACTAAGTTAAAGTACTTTTGGACCTAATGGCAAACCACCCATTTGGTGTTATTAAGTTGGGTTATTTTATATGTAAATGTTACCTACATTATGGAAAACAATGTATTTTGTATTTAAATGACTGCATTATGAAAATATATTTATTTTTTATTTAAATATTAACCACATTATGTAGAAGTGTATGCTAAAGCATGAATGTTATGTACTTTGTCACCATCTCAAACTTTTTAATGGGTTTCTTTATCACAGGTCTACTTAAAAAATGTGACATAACATTAATATTTACCACATGTCTATTATCGTGATTATGAATTCATTAATATAACAATAACATTTACATCATATTGAGTCAGCTTTAAAGTTATCGAAAAAGAAAGTAATTTATTTCTGAATAAAATATATATTACACTAGTTACATCTATATGGATTGCAATATAAATACATATGTTGCTACTTTGTTATTACACGAATAATTTTAGTAGACATTAACCCTGCAACATGACTATAAGCTTCTATTTCTTGCCCTTTTTCTTCTCTGTAACAGTACATTAACCCTACAACATGAATATAGACTACCATTTCTTGCCCTTTTTCTTCTCTGAAGCAATACATTGACCTTGCAACATGACTATAGGTTGTCATTTCTTACCCTTTTTCTTCTCTCTACAATAATACACTGACCCTACAACATGATTATGGGCTGCCATTTCTTGCCCTATTTCTTCTCTGTAACAAGTATCTCATAAACCTCTCCAAACATTGTATTTTAACCATATAGAAATAGGAGCCAATTCAATCTCTATATCATCTTTGACCAACTTTCCTTCCATGGCTGTTGCAGCCTAAAGCTACTATAAAACTAGAACCAAATATATACAACTGCTTATTACTGCCAAAGAATGCCTAAATTGAAACAACAGTTTAAAGAAAATAAAGACTATATGAAATATAAACATAAATGTGTAAGCATGAACAATTTCAAACTTAGAAATGTAAGAGGCCAAAGAAGCTTGATAATGATGCTAATTTAAATAAAGGTTTGAATTCAAGTTCCAATCTTACAAGACAGTCTACAATCCTGTCAAGCTCAATAAACGCACTAACACTAGATCGGGGTAACATATTCCAAACCATACAAGTCAAAAGTTTAGGAGGATAATCACATTCAAAACACAAAATCAAAAGGTCAAGATTAAAGGGCAAAAGTCAAAGTCTTTTGACCTTGTTAAGCTGTCAAGTTTAGAAAGGATAAACCTTTCATTAACAAAAAACCTAAGTCTTCAGAAAACAGTTCAGGACTAACAGTCAACAACTAATAGTCCACTTGGCAAGTACAAAAAGTTTACTTTTTACAGAGAAGTGAATGGGAGAGATAATGTTTTTATTTTACAAACTATCACCTATAGTGAAGTTTGTCAGCATCCTCTAACTTCAACCCTTAAACGCACAAGAGCAACTAAAAGCCAAGAATGTATTGCCCAGAGAGAAACACATCATTGAGACAATCTACCCTCAAGTTGGATATGAAAACCCCTCTAGCTTTGATTGCCTGAATAATTAGAACCACTTATGAGCCGAAGAATAGGTTCAGTTAAATCAAACTCAAAATAAATTTATTATGCGACGTAGTACTCAAACCAGTGTAAGAATGCTGGAGGGAGCCCTGTAACTTGAGGTACAAAACTTAGTTAATAAGGAATCTTACATTTGATGCCCCATTCCTATGTGCCCTCCCACTTTATTGACCCAAGACATGTGTACCATTACCAAATGATGAATATATTGACAACAGTTCATGGTCATTACCATTATCATTACAATTTGAAGATGAATGCTCTTTAACCATAGTTCTTTTGCATTCCTGCAAATACCTGGGGGAATTTGGACCTCCAATACCATTCAAGGAGAAATGCTCTAAGCCTAACAAGTTTATAGACTGTCTTGTAAGATTGGAACTTGAATTCAAACCTTTATTTGAATCAACATCATTATCAAGCTTCTTTGTACCTTTTGTTGGATTAACCTCCCTCTTTTTGAAAATCCAATAGGCAGAAAATGAAAATGAAACAAACAATCAATGACATTAAATAAATGATTCGGGAATGGAATAGCAAATCAAAGAAAAGAATGGAAATAAATAAAATAGAGAGAAGCGAAAAACTTACATTTCACGGATTGTATATTAGAAGACCTTCATACAATCTGGGGATTTAGGAATCAATTTAAGGATTTAGGGAACAAATTAAAGCACGCAAACAATGGGTATACTCGTAATTCATTATCACCCATATAGTAGTCGAAGAATAACAATAAAGTAGAGGCAAAAAATATACCCAAATAGAATTAGGAAAACATTGCAGCCAAAGAACTAGAGAATGCAAGATCAAAAACTTGGAAGGCAGCGACGAAATTGGAAGACAATCAAAAGAGGAGAGTCGAAAGACGACAAAATGAGCAAAATTACGACTTAGAAAACGCAAGGAGTTAAAAAGCCCATAGAGAAGCGTGCGAAAGGAAGGAAGAGACAATCTATTATTCAAAAACAAAACGTCATTTTAGGAGTTGTTTGGTAGGGTTTTGATTTTTAGTTTTGATTTTTAACACAGAAATCGAAAAAGTCAACACACTAATACAACACAAAAATCGAGGATAAAACATAAAAATCAATATAAATATATCAAAACTACAACTAAAAATCACAATCCACAATAATACCAAACGACCCCTTATATATGAATAAAATATCTTTTGGTTAAATGACATTGACTTGCGCATATTTACTAGATGTACTATCAATTTTTTAGAATTAAAAAAAAACTATCCATGTCAACGAACTTTAATTGAAGGATTAATGGTTGAAATTAAAATGAAAATATAAGAATTAAATTGATAATTTTTAAATTACAAGAACTAAATTGATAATTTTTAATATTAGAGGAACTTCCTATAACTTTAACCCTACTATTAATTACTATGAAGTTATAGAGGAAATGGCTGTCACCAGTCATCCAGATTTCAACACGTTAAAGCACATTGCCATCTAGTCTCCACAATACTTCACAATAGTGATTTTAGTACCCATTCGTAGGGCAAGTCTCATCTCATAATTTATCAGGTAAAAACCTAAGTCGGTCACAGACGTTCCTATAGTTAATTTCAACTATAAGAACAACAGACCGCAGGCAGGCAATACGCACAGTAACATCACAGAGGCTTCCCTAAATCCGGCATGTAATCTCCTTTTTGTCCTGAAATAAGTTGCATGGGTGCATCCAGTAAAAGAAAACATAAAAACCTTCCCAACTCTTATGCTCCGTTCTTACAATAATGACAGATATTAATTACACAACTGGAAGGACAGTAAAAGGAAAATATTTTAATTCGCTTTTTTAATAAGAAAAACTGGCTTAACCAATAAAAAGGACAAATCCATCACAACGTAATCAATCCAAAGCAAATTCACAAATTTTAAAGATTTCAAGTACCAATTTCCCATGTTGAACGTATATGTATGCGTGCCTCATTATGATGATGCACTCCTTATATCACAATCTTTATAGTCGGGGAGTACAGTCCCTTCGGAGAAAATGAATTTCTTTGTTGCACCAAAGATTTTGGCCATCTGCAAAACCAAATTTTGAGATGTAGATGTGGCCGCTAATAAAGATGATGGAAGAGAAGGCAAACACTCCGGAAGGAATTCCTTCTTGCCAAATGATGGTCCGTACAGTGTTAACACTGCCCGACAAAATAAGAACCTGCAAACATAAACAACTAATATTGCATCACAATCTGTCAAATAATCTCTGATCCTGCGTATGGTTTCATGCCAACGAGCTTATGAAGATATTAATAATGCAATCTTGGCAGCTCCGATCCATTTACAAATAATTAAAGATGAAAATACTGGGACACTTACAATGTAAATTAAATTCCAATGCCACACACTGTAGGAAGCAGTAGAAAAATAACGCTACTTTGATCATCCTAGTGCACAATATATATGACGCCTCACAATACTGCCTTGTTGTGTAAGGAAATCATGGTACAGTTAACCAAAAGGTCTGAACTCCCACACTTTTAAGGATTCAGAAGCACCATTTACGTGGAATAAGTTTCAAAATGACTCATTTTTAGCTTAACTTGCAAGCTCTCAGAAAAACTACTGCTTCATATAGTGACGGGAAGGCTACATCTACATGACCTTCATAGAATCCCCACTTAAAAAGCCTAGATGCCATTTAAACTTTGGTACCAACTAAGGGCTTATCCAGCAAAAAAGATTTTTTTGGAGCTGAAACAAATTCTTTTGACAGCTTTATACAACCCCAAAACTTTTTCCATGGCAAGAAGTGTAATAAATACCTCAGCAAAAGTCGCCTAAGAAAAGGATCTCCTAAAATCTGTGCCCAAACAGAGTGAAGGTTGCTCGAAGTTGCCAAAGCTAGCCCCCAGTCATTTAATGATGAAGTAAGTAATTTCTCTGCCCTGTTAAATGTATCCTGAAGCCCATTAAGGCATGTTAGCATGCCATAAAAAGTATACACCCTTTTAAGCACATTGAAACATGGAATTCACACTACCATTTCAATATCTGAGCCTGAAAAACCAAGAAGCAGACAGAAAGCCTGCAATGGGGTTGAAAGAAAAATGGTGAACAAACTTCCACTTTGGTAACGTGAGGATTCACCAGCATGAAGGGGAACTGAACAACTTGGTGACAGGAGAATTGCAGCTGGCTCTCCTTTCTCAGATCCACTTATAGTCTGCACAAATCTATCATCTTAATTGAATCTTGAAGAACCACAGGTCATTTTTTTTTTAAACAATACAATATCACTAGTACAAGCAGTTCACAATAGTCAATCAATCCACAACTAAGCTAACTTTAGCAACTCAAGAAGCACACCATAAACAAAAATATTTGTGGAAGCACAGCTCTTTTATCGCGAACAATGGCTGAACTTAATGGCAGGCAATTCATATTTAAAAAGTCGAGCTCATTTCTGATTTCAAGACATACGTTCAAGAAGGTGAACAAAAGCAGCTACAATCAAATCTGTAACATCAAGTGTGAGAGACATGAAAAATAACTTTAGACCAGATTTGTGTTATCAAGTAAAAATATGAAAGACTAATATCAATTAATGAATCTAACACCAAGATTTGAGGTTGAATGTTCACCTTGAATGCTTCACTTCCATCACTATCGATAACTATAAAAAGAGGTCTCCTTGTAAATGGAATTAAGTCACTTGGATAAATGTTGCTGTTTCCTGGAAAAATCAGCATGAGAAGATATTATAAGTAACCAGAATTTCACACAATAATGTAGTGACCAGTAAGAATTAGATCACATGTTCTACCTTATTGAGAATAACCATTATTCTTCAAGATAATGAATCAACTGATGACTTAATAATTTTGGAAAAATAAAATAAGAATAATAAATGCTAGGCATATACAAATTCAAAGCTCCAAACTTCTTTAAATAAACATTCCAACTACACAAGAACTGTGAACTAAAAACCTCAAGCATGTCTGAAAACTTTTGCTGCATTGCAAGGCAAAATTGTACTTTGGTACATGTACATGTACATGTGATGGTTTATGAATCATATGGAAGGGCCCGATTGTTTAGGAATCACATGGTTGTTCCTAGAATGTTACTAGGTGCAGAAGTATGTGAAGATTGAAAGGGACATGAAGAATATGAAGGGTGCACTATAGATGGATAAGGGTTATCAAATGATACAGAAAAATAATTAAGAAAGCTAATGTAAAAGCAAAGTCTGTCAAGAAAATTAGTTCCTGAAAGAAAGTTCCACATAATATCTAAATAGATACCTCCATTTCCAGTTCTACCAAAGTATAAGCAGTCCCCTTTATTCTGCCTTGAACACAACTTCTGACTACCACTTGTTGAGCTGAAGGGGGGAGTGGAGGCACCATCTGGATACATGACACTGGGTTGCAAGCTTCTCCCTAAATTCTCTGTAGTACTGATTGTGCTACTAATATTTACAGCTCTACCTGAAGGAAGTTGAAGAAGATAAGATGAGCAACAACTTCATATTTGTCCAATAGGAAAGTGAGAGAAGAAGGAAAACAATGAGCCTCAATACAGAGAAAATGTAAGAAAATGTAAGACCTAACGCTGACAAATATATTAGGAGAACTCCATCAGGTGGTAACTCCTCTGTAATTGTACCCAGAATCTGCAAGAAAAGTATAAAAATGTTGACAGGGTGATATTAAGAGCACAATCACATTATGTTTATTAGCAAAACCATCCTAAATAGTAGCAGTGTCCCTCCTGCAGTGTTTCCTAAACTTGAATTCACTTGCACTATCAATAATATCAACAGAAGGGTGTTTGTTCACTAGTCTGCTAAAACGAGAGATGTCTGACAAAGAAATCACCTCCAGCATGATACTTATGCTATCATTACCTGTGACAAGACATGGTCACCCACGTAAGATCTCTAACTGCTTGGACATGGCAAACTCTACAGCACATACACTGTCTCTTTTGAAGAAGATGTTTAAGTTTGTCAGAACCTTAATTATCACAAGCAAAGGACCAAACAAATTCCAAAGAACCATGACCATCTTTCCTTCATGAAGATGTTTAAATTACATCAAGCAAGAACCTACTCTCTCTCTCTCTCGGAATCCACTTATCCACATAATATATGTGACATTTAGGTTATCAAGGAATTGAAACTAATAATTACCCAGGGGTCAGTGCAACTGATAATATCACAGTTCCTCAATGCAAGTAACTATTTTAATGCTGAATTATCTAATCAGCACTGGTTTTTCCCCACCGAAACAACGTCTCTCTGGGCTCACATGGAAAGCGTATTATTTAAAAGATATATAGAGCATACAACAAATTTAAGAACAACGATACATTACATGATACTCACTGCCAAAAACTGTGTCACGGATGGACGATACAACACAGCTTTTCGCGGGTTTGGGGGTAGAGTAGGATCAGCTATATCATGGGCATAGATAGGGTGAGTAGGGCCTGCACCTCCATTCTGACTCATTTTAGCGCCACTCGACTGGTAAAATGAACCACTTGGTTCCCACTCCAGGCACTGAAGCATCCTGAATGTGTCTAGGGTGAGCTCAGAATACTTGACCTGATCAAAAGAATGAACTCAGTGATGAATAATAATAATAGCAATAATAAAAAGTAAACCAACCATATTTTGGTAAATACCATCAATAATACAAGTAGAGAACGTCATGGTTCTTGTCCTACATGAAGAAAGTAATGGAAAGGGCATGAATAACTTACCTCGTTATGATGGTAACTGCTGAGGATTGCATCTCGTAGTTTTAAGTTTCTCCTGGTTGCAGCATGTGGTAGTGAATCTGGATGAGGGTCCAGTACAAGACTATATCTCAAGGGCCTGATATTCATAAAAGCTGAGTCAGCTTTCAAAAATCTAATAATTTCCTGAACCACCAGCTTCCACTCCTTAAAATCAGTTTCCTGGAAGCAACAAAATTAGGAAGTCATTACCTCAAAGGAACCAATTAAGTATAAGGGAAAACACAAAAGGAATGTACCCTGGTCAATGGATAGACATCACAATGTAAAAACACGATAGAGAAGAGTAAACCCATGGTTGAGAGGGAAAAGAAAGACCTGGAACGTCCTCCTGCAATCATCAGCCAGAAGCTTAAGCTGATTAACCAAGTGATGAACCATTTCTCGGCGGTTCAAAACCAAGCACACCATCAAAAATCTAGCGAAGAATCTCAACTGCTTGTTGGCCAGATTGAGATCTTGAAACAAAGCGTCCTTGAAATATTCGCGACTGAAAATAGCTTCGTAGAAGATATATGACTGGGACAAATAACTTGCATCGCTGGTTCGCATGTACTGGCCGTAGTAAAGCTGAGCAATTCGAGAAGCAATCTCCCCAATCTCCCATCTCTTGACCCCTGCTTCCACCAATTTGTGCCGATTCTCCTGCTGAAACTTCCACAAATGGGTGTACACCTTGAACACCTTGAAGAAGTATGCGTCATACCTGATAAATATATGAAAAATTGATTACACCCCTATAACAGAACACAGATAAGACAGGCAGACAGACAGACAGAACCTGCTTCGGTCATAGTATGGCAAGTCTCTGATCTTAGAGAACTTGTTATCAGCTTTTTCCGCCAAAGCCCAGTAGGCTTCGTTGACTGGAATACTATGATTACTCATCAACTGTTGCTGTTCGGTCATTCCTTCTCCATGCGAGAAATCTAAGGACTTGAGACTCTGGAGACAGTGCAAGAGACTAATTGATAATAATAATAATAATAATAATATTTTTGATTTACAGACTGGAAGATAAGTAATCAAATAGTTAGTCGTCCAAATTCAGGAAGAATAGAATGAAATGAGTTGTATTCAAATCCAGCCAAGATTTGATTACAAGAGAAAGAGATCAATAGAGATACAAAGTCTTAAGACAAATTACAATTTTACCAGGTACTTTTCCATTAACAGTATTTGTATTATCATGGATACTGATAATTTATTAAATTCAATAGATACATGGCATATATGCATAACTTGTCAAGGATTTAGAGAAACAT
>JAOXYD010000006.1:8776783-8794997 GCA_028565735.1 Pinacopodium congolense
GATGATAGAAGATCCACCTCTGGTTATTGTACGCTTGTAGGAGGTAACTTGGTCACTTGGAGAAGTAAGAAACAGAGTGTGGTTGCAAGATCAAGTGCAGAAGCAGAATACAGAGCTATGGCTCAAGGTGTCTGTGAACTTTTATGGCTACAGAAGTTGCTAGCAGAGTTGAAGTTGGATGGAAAAGACAGGCTATCTTTGTATTGTGATAACAAAGCTGCAATCAGTATTGCTCATAACCCCGTTCAACATGACCGAACGAAGCACATTGAAATTGATCGGCATTTTATCAAAGAAAAGTTAACTAACAGTACCTTGAGCTTGTTTCATGTATCGTCGGAAAAGCAGCTAGCTGATGTTTTCACAAAAGGACTCAATAGTCGAGCCTTTCATACTATTATCTGCAAGTTGGGCATGTGTGATATTTTTGCACCAACTTGAGGGGGAGTGTTGGTTATTATGTATAATTAGTAAGGGTAATAGTGTCTTTTTATATACTAGGTTAAGTGTATATTCTATAAGTATAAATATCTCCTGTAGCCATATTTGTATTGTAAGAGAGTGAATAAAACTTTAGATTATTCCTCAAAAATCTTCAATTTCATTTATGAACTCCTCTTTTGCATTGCTCTACATAAGTTAGGTAAATGTATGTCATGTTGCAGTTTGCTTAGGGCTTTTTAAATTGTGTTATGGAGAAAATATTTTGATCCACTGGAAATTGATGAGATTTGTTGACATTTCCACCATTTTCGTCCTTTCTGATATTCTCATTTACCAATCTTTTGATTTTTTACATTTTAACATGTACATCCTTTTGCCCATTACTATCAGCTAAGAACATCATGTTGTAATTTATGCTTACTGGTTGCACATGGCAAACCTTTTAAAAGTCGTTTATATGCAGGCGTATAATAATTGCATTATGAATACAAACTAGATTAGCTAGGTCCTCTCATTGATGGCAACTAACATGAACTTGTTGAAGTTACCCATCACATTTAAGTGTAGCAGGATTTCAGTCATTCATGTCTTGATTACTGGTAGACTTAAGACCTGCTTATTAATTAATTCCTTCAAGTGGTGTATATGATTGTCTCATTTTTTTTCTTGTGCTCCCGACATATTTTTCTTTGCTTACGCATTTTCCTTAAATTTTCCTTATGCTGGCTCTGATGATTTCATCTATTAATGCTCTACTGATTCTGTAGGCTGTACATGACGAGAGATGTATTTTCATGTCATCCATGCTTGACTTATTGTCCGAATATGGAGTTTTGCCTCGCGTTATAAATGCCTCTTCTGTTTCGAGCAGTGTAAAGGTACTAATAGACTACCACATAGTCAGTATCCTTCACCAGTTATAGATTTGTCAAGTGCTTCTCTTAGAGAGTGAATTATGTTATTTGACTTTTCCCATTTATTGCACAGTTTTTTTCTTCTCTTTTGCTTCTACAATTTGTTTCCAATCCATTGCATTAAGTGTTTTGTTGCCCTATTATCTCACATATTCCTGCAATGCATGGGCACACGCTCCTTAATTTATTGTCAGATGGTTGCCATGCTTTGTTCTGCTGCATATCTTCCAAATCCTTCCTATTCAAATTCCCATCCCTTGTTCCATCCATTTCCAGTGGAACTAAATATGCTTTTAGGGACCAGTTACTTGTGGAAAAAGGAAGTGAGCAACTTTTACATGGCATGGAACAATGTCAGATATCTAGTGGTGCTATTTTATGGATGTTTTGAGTCCTGATTGTTGTATTAGATAACAGCTTCCGCATGTATATGTTTTCTGCTTAGAGTTTTCCCTGGATAAAGTTTCCATGATCAACCTTGTCAAAACAAGGCTGTAAACTACACCAGCCCCTGTGTTCATAACGAGACCTTAATTTCCCGGCCTTTTTCCCCATTCTATGTGGTTTTCAGAACCAAAAAATGCTGAATAAAATGTTTGGGGTTATGTTCCTCCCATTCAATGTTATGCATGCTGGATTCTCCAGGACTCTGTTTTATTTTCTTAATAATTCATGTGATTTTACTTTGCTTTGTATTCTGCAGCAACTACATGATGAACTGCAATGGAAGGTTAGAATTTCACATGTAAGCTTTCACGATACTTATAATTTTTACTTATATTTGCTAATTGTAGGTGCTTTTTGATATTTATTGCACGTTCATTATCATATTGAAGGTTCTAAAATCAATTCTGATTCTAATAAATTATAGAATGATTGTGGTAAATTTTGAAATATTTAAAATCTTATTAGGGTGATCAGTGCAAGAGCTGTGAACTTTTTCCCGGTAAAAATTTCAGTTATATCAGTACAGTTTTTGTTTCCTTCCAGGAAATTCTAATTGTTTAAAGAAATGCTTTAAAATTCGAAGGTGCGGGAGATTATTTGATTTAGGGTTTATCTTCAAAAATTGACTTGCTTCGTTTGTGAGATACGAATTAATTGGCAACAGAGATTGAGGATTCATCTTTGAGGTTGAAATGAATGCTTAGGACATGTTTAGTTGGGCTTTAGTTTTTAGTTTTGGTTTCCTGTTTTTCTAAACACAAAAATTAATAAAGAAAACACACTAATACAGTACAGAACAAAACAACAACAACAACAACAACCAGTACAAAAACACAACCATCACAACAAAAAAATCACAACTTACAATTCATCTAAACATCCCCTTACTTTTTCTCGGTGGATAACTGGTTTGTCTTTTGTGGCTGTGGAACTGAGAGTACTAGAAAAAGGAAGCTATTCAGTTAATTCACACACTTCTGATTTTTTTTTTTCCCGGTTCAATGGAAGGCACAAATAATTGCAGACACGTGTATCTACCTACTAGGATTTGAACCTTTATGAAAGTACTCTTATCAAACTTTTTATATATTATATTTTGCATTTTTCATGGTTAGCTTTATATGCTGCTCCTTCACTCGTGCACTTGTTTAAATGCAAGGATTGTTTATTGATAAACTCACCGCCACCACGATGCCTGCTTAGGCAAATGTATTTTCCCTTAACTGGATCAATATTTCGTGCAGCTCTGTTGTGTTACCTTCACCTGTATATTGGCTGTGAATGATTTCAAAACATTAATTTCATTTGATGCTGTGATAAGGTCCTTTTGCATTGTGAATTTTACAAATGTCAAGGTTAATTGTAAACTTTAGTTGCATAATTTGAGATGATGTTGCACATGGAGTTATTGTTATCACAGGATAAAATCAGAGAGTTAATGTCCATGATAAGAGCCCCCTTTGAGAGTGAATCTCAAGATAAGGTCCCGAACTATTCTAGTATAATAATGGGTCAAAATCCACATAAATTCATAGTAGTAGTTACATGTAATCTATGCAATTACTGTCTCGTTACTGTCTTTTTTCTTAGACTCTACATCGCATGAATTTGGATTTGTGATCATCATCTCTGTTTTCAGTTTATGATGTACTATAATAATGGGTCAAGTTCCACAGAAATTCATAGCATTACTTGCATGTAATCTATGCAATTAATTCCTTAAAGCTAATCTAAACCGGAAGGAGGCTTGGGGATTATTTCCTTAAAGCCAACTAACAAGGTGGCAGTGATGAAGAGGATCTGGAGACTTTGTTGATAAGCAATCGTTATGTGTGAGGTGGGTGCACACTTATTATTTAAGAAGGACAGCCTTTGGAATATGCAGTCAAAAGCTAGCTTCTCATGGTCATTTACTAGTATTCCTAAGGCCGGGAACCAGGCCTTTCATTGCTCAATAGCTTGTGAATGGTGCTTCAACGTTCGTTTTGGTATGATGATTAGTTAATGACTGGGGCTTTGGAGTCAGTAGGAGAGCTAGCTCATCTGAAGAGTTCTGTTCATCCTTGAACAACAGTCCAACAGGCGCTAACAGCTCATCTGGCACTTTTACAATAACAAGTGTCCAGTGCAACTTGCGGTAGAATCCTAAACCTGGTGCTGTGTGATGAAGGAGAGGATGATGTTCAGTGGAGAGGTTGCACAACTGGACGATTCAGCAATTACACCTGCAGGAACCAAATTCAACAGATTTGTAGTCCTGTGGACTGGGGCACCCTTGTTTGGTTCAGCTCTAATCCTCGAGCCTCTTTTATAGCTTGGTTGGCTTTCTTGAAGAGCTGGAATGCCTCTGGGAGACTGTCTAAGTTCCTATCCATTCAAGACCGGTGTCGGTTCTGTATGGAGACTAGAGAGGAGACTGCCAATATATTCTTTAGATTTCCTTACTCCACTTTCTTATGGAAGGGTGTCTTGCAACTATGTAATGTGGATCACACTACACAGCCCTTACATGAGTTTACGACTTGGGTTCAAAGGTTGCAGTTTCTAAAACCTGGTGATGAATTAGTGTCAAGAATGTTTTAACAATCTCTTTGTAATACATTTGGAGGGAACGGAACCTCAGGCTGTTCCAAAACCAAGTGACAAGGAAGTAAGACCTGCTCCACTTCATCACCCAAAGAATTAGAGAACATGTGATTAGTAACAACATTCACCACAAGTGCAGTGATCTGTTTGTTGTTAGATGGTGCCTCCCACAGTTGGGAGGGATAGGAGGCAGCGTTTGGACTCTTGTGTTTGAAAGTAGTTTGGTAGAATTATCTGACCGGCACCCCTAGTTGAGGCTTATAACATTGGTGTATACTTGTTAGGTGTGGTTTAACTTTGTTTCACAGCTTTGAGTGTGGTGGGTCTTAGAGTAGTTTGTGGATTCTACTTCTTGGCTGTGTTTGTATAGAGCTTTTTTGTTAATATTATTTGGTTTTAAAAAAAAATCTATGCAATTATTATCTCATTGCTGTCTTTTTTTCTTGAACTCCAAATCACGTGAATTTGGATATAATCTCCATAGCTATTTTCAGTTTATGATGTACTTTTTCTCTTACTGCAGAGTCAGCATGTGAATTTTCCTTCGTTTCCTTTTTATCCTATTGCAAACGAACTTCATCTTGACGCAACCGACTATGTGCCAAGATATATGCCTGATAGTCATCTTGGACAGAAATCAAGTTTAATGCCTCATACTGAGATGCCACAGCAATTATACAGCAGCAACAAGCAAGAATTCTCTTTTAATCCTGACAGGTGGTTGGTCCTACATCTTTGTTTCTGCTAAATGGTTTAAATAGTTCTCTTTTGTTGGGCACTAATGTCATTACTAGATTGTTATGAATAGTTACTTATGGATATTTTTTAGCTACCGGGTCTGAGTAAGTTAGTTTACTTGTGCAAATGCAATATAACGTGATGCTTGGCATTTTTTTCCAATCTTGTGACTTATGTGGGGCCAGTTCAAGTTTGAGAGTTATTTTTATTCGATTCCGGACTATGAAGCAGGAACTTTAGGCAATACATTCTCAATAATTTTGGTATTTAATTATTTGTTTCACTAAGGAACTATTTCGAACAATTTTGGGTTCTCTCCCATGTTCATGAACCCATTTTTTGGGATTTTCTGCATGTTTCTTCATCGCTGTTTGCAGTACCTTGTTTATTCCAGAGAAGTGAATGCTTATGAATTGGTACGGTTCTGGGCTACTACCTTGAATTGCCTCAGTACCTTGCTTAAATTGTATCTTTCATTACGCAACTGTGTATATATGTTAGATCTTCGTGATCCATAAGTCCAAATCCCTCTTGCTGGCTGTGATCTCAAATCATTTCACTGGAGTAACATTGCTTGCTTCCTGGAGTTAGATTAAAATTTTCCTTAATGTTCTCTTTAAGCTTGAGTCTCAAAGTTTGCACCAACTTACATAATTGTGTATTGTGGTAGATATGATCAATCCACTGTTCTCTTTTCCTGCCTTATGTCACTAATGGTCACTGATTTTGGTCATGTCTAGTTCCCGTCAAGACTTTTTGTTATTATGCCGTGATGTGTACTTTATCTTATTCTTAAAATTGATGTACTGCAGGAAGTTTTCTGATCTGATCTCTAGTAGATTTATAGATAAAGGTGTTGCAAATGTGAAAGCAGGAGAGATAAACATGGACTTGCTTCATCAATCTAATGTGAATGATGAAATTGCTTCTGTTTCTGAAGGTAAGTGTCATGAAACTGAACATCGTCACAACCTCCATTGCTTATGAGAACAATGATGCGTATTAAATTCAATTTTTTTCCTCCAAATTCCAGAGGGCCCTGGTATAGAGGGCTTTCAGATTATTGGGGATGCTACACCAGGAGAGAAACTCCTTGGATGTGGATATCCTGTACGTGGAACTTCTCTGTGCATCTTCCAGTGGGTTCGCCATCTTGAAGATGGAACTACTCAGTATATTGAAGGTAAGTGCTTGTAGAAATCTTGACTTGTGGTAGTCTGTTTTGTAATAATGTAATTCATATGCATAACGTAATTGAAAATGCTTGACTTAGGGGCTACAAATCCAGAATATATTGTCACTGCTGATGATGTTGATAAGCTGATTGCTGTTGAGTGTATACCAATGGATGAGCAAGGCCGACAGGTTATTATTTGAATAATGATCCTTTTACAACCTAGTAAGCATCCTCTAGTGTTATTATGTGATAAAAGTTGATTCAGCAAACAAATTAAACTAATCCCTACAGTTTTTTATAAACGAAATCAGAAGCAATTGACAATGTGTAACATGTTTTGCATAAAACTGTTCATATACACGTACCTGGGTGTGCATACTATATTTTAGTGTTCTTTACAGAAGATAAGCTCTAATCTTGAACGTTAGGATACTTCACACCAAGGCCCCGATTTATTGGAGATTTAGGTTCTTTGTTTTTGGTGTCTATGACTTCTGTTGCGTTAAGGAATCACTGCTAGAGCAGATTAAGCAAACTATAGATAAGTTTTTCATGAGTCAATTGTCTTAGTTTTCTTAATTGGTTTTAAAAAATTGTCTTACTTTTTTCTCACTGTGCATTTTTATTAGGGAGAACTGGTGAGGCTTTTTGCAAATGATCAGAATAAAATAAAATGTGGTAAGTGTTAGAACCAGATCAATATCTGTGGGGTATTAAGATTCTTGGCGGTCTTGGTTATTGATGACAATTATTCTTGATTGTCATGACGCAGTTTTTCTAAATTAAATTTAATTTGCCACCTTTAAGAAATTTTTATGATTGTTGGTTGGTTACTCTTGCTTAGCATCCACTATTGTAAAACTTAATACTCATTGTTGGGAATGGTTATACTTCTATATATTGTTAAGCATCAAGGTTTTGTTCTGCCTTAAACTAAAAAGTATAACAGCTACAGTTTTCATCTCTATTTGTTTTTCTTTGGTTAGATAATTAATTTTGATGTACTTGGCTTTATGTACAAGCCAGCAAGTAGAGTTAGTGTAACAGTTTGGTTTCTGGCCCTCTTCTTGACTGACTGAAACATTGAGATTTCTGCCTATGACAGTTTCTGTGCATTTTGAAACATTTTAAATATATGTTGCAGAACAGTAAGAGCACTCAACATCTGTTTGAGTTAATCCATCAGTCACTGCTTTCTTTTGAATTTGGATCGAAGAAGATCCTAAGTTGATTTATGTTTTTGCTTCTTTAGAGTCTTTTGGTTATTTTATTTTATTTCTTAAATATCATGGAGCAAGTTCAAAAAGATTCTAAGTAGATTTGAAGCCTTTGTTTCTTTAGAGAGTTTAATTATGTTATTTTTATTTTTTACCTTTGATAAATACCATAATGACTTAATACATAAATTTCTTGTTGACTTTTTACCTCGTGGTGGCATAATTTTCAACTTTAATTTTCTTGTCATCTAGATCCAAATATGCAACGAGAGATTGAGACGTACATCCTTAAAGAAGAAGCAACATTTAATATTCTTTTACTGGTAACTTCTTACTTCTTACTTCATCCTAATATGTATGTAGACAATTCTGTAATTACTTATATGAGAAGCTACACTTAATATTATTTTGCATGTATTTTTAGTTCTAGTTCACGGTGTTGAGAGTTACACTAGATGATGATAATGCTATTTTAGTCATTGGTGTAAAATGTTCGTCATCATTTCTTCTGCATCAATTTCTCCTGTCAGTTTCCTCCTCGTCAGTGTATTCAGGTGTCCCCTTGCCCAGAATTCTTTTGCCATCTTCTGGCTACCTACTGATGCCACCTTCAGTGACAACTTCTATTCCTTTATTTTCTTAATTAGGATTTAATAAAAACCAAAAGAAAAAGACCAGAACTATTTCATAGTTTCTAGAATGACCATTTCCTCCTCTGGTGAGTCTAACACGAGTGCTATGTCTTCTGCATCTGTTTCAGTACTTTGTTCCAAAGTATTTTGGGACCCAGATGACTGCCACAATCAAATTACTGCAGTACTTATGTGTTTCCATAACTACTTCACATTGCTTCCAACCCAATTTATAACTAGAGGACAAAGCACATAGAAGTCAGTTGTAACTTCATTAAAAAAAGTTTAATATCCAAAGAAATCATCTCAGATTTTACAGTTTTTTTTATGTTGTACTCAATGTCTAATTCTTTTTAGGGAACATATTAACCCTCCTCTCCCTCATGCGGTAAAAAAGAGAACACCTGATATTACTCATTCCATCCTTTTCTATCTGATTTTGGTTGAGAAAAAAGTTGAATTCAGGATTTGGGTGGATTGGAGACTGCAATTTTTATTATGTTTCAACATCTGGAACCATGTTATATTCAATTGTGGCATTAAGGACATGTGCGCGGGAGATTATGGGTTCTAAAATTATGGGATTAATTGTTCACTAGGTAACTCTTTGTATTAACAATGTACATGTTGCGTGTCCTCCTGATCTTTAAAGCTTAGAAGTGAACTTTATTCTGGTGTTGTCTCAGACTAGCAGATGAAGTTTGAGGATGATGTCTCAAGTTCGAGGAATGGTTATCTTCAAATAATCTCATTCAATTACACTAGATGATACTTTTTTTTTTAATTGCTTCATAGATCTATCATGCTATATAAAAGGCTTTGCTCATCCCCTGTACGGAGCATATTTTCATTATTGTATATCTTTTTTTGTTTTCTGAACTGGATTTAGAGTCCACAGAAATATCCCTGAGTTATGATGTTATTGAATCTGTATAACTCATGTTTGTTCCTTTTGTAGACAGACTATCCTGACAATTGGAAGCCAACAACTTTGATTTTGCAACGGTCAGGCTACCAAATAAAGAACAGTAGTGAAGAAATTCTCATTAAATCGGAGATATTCTCAAAAAACTTGTCGGTTTGTCCTTTACTTTTCATCATTTTGTGCTTCTTCCCCTTCTATTATCTTTTTCTTCATTTTTAGTTTGTTTTCTTTGCCTCCAAGAGTAGGAAACATTTTTTGGGGCTCTGTTAAAAATGTATTAACTATATACATTACAGATGTAGCTCAAGATTGGGAGCTCTTTGATCTTCATTAGGTCAATAATTGTCATTATCATGTGATATAAAGAAGTTCTTTGGGTGAATTTTTTGTTATTTACACCAATACTCATCAAACATGACAGCCAGGATTGTTTTCTTTTTAATTCTTAAATCTTCTAAAAGCACTTTCACTGTGGTCACAAGCATGCATCCTCAGGTTTTTGTCTTTAACTTTGCCATACTTTGATGTTATTGATAAATGTTAATTTGTTAAACAGATCAAAATTCCTTCTGGCCTGTCAGCACAATTTCTTCTGTCATGTTCTGATGGATCTTCTCATCCTCTCAGTGCATATACCGTTCGGTAATTGTTACTCGATTAAAGTTTTATAATATGAGAATAAACTGTGGCCTACTCAAAATTTAAAATGTAGTTGCTAGCAGTGGGTAGTTCACTGCAGGAGTCATCAATGATCAGTGAATATATATGCAAACAGAATGGTAAAATTTTTGAAACTGTTCTTAATCTTTGTATAATACTTATCTCTTTCAACTTCGGTTGATTTAGGTACAATATTGATAGAAAGAAATTGCGTGATGGATGATACTTCACAGTCAAATATTTTTCATGATCAATGAAATTTCTATGACAAAGACAATAGATAGCATGATTAGTTTCCCTTCCCCCCCTAAACAGCACAGTTAAACTTGTTGAGTGCTTATGTAATGCTCTTGTGGCTGAAGTACTCATTTGTGAAACTGGAAGCATGTTACTCTCAGTTTTAATACAATATTGGATAATATTTTGAATCATAAATCCATTTGGCCAATTTCTTATGATGCTATCACATCGTTCTTGTAGACTGCGAGATACTGTTGTGTTGACAATGAGGATGTTCCAGAACAAGGTAATATTTTTCTTTCCTTAGTCCGGTTTAGAAGTTTTCCAGCTCTGAAATTGTGCATGTGAAAAAACTTTATTGCTCTTTTAACATACATATTCAGGCTTTCTGTGAAGTTCAAACTCAGAAGATGTATTTGTGAAATTTATCATCATAATTTTGATAATGTATTTTCTTTTTGTTTTAATTCTATTTAACAGAAGCAGGCATTTTTCTGATGTCATTAGATTGGACAGTTATTGAATACTATTGCTTCTTTGTGAAATCAACTTTATTTAGATTTCTATACCTTAGGAAAATAAGGGCCATGTAGTTAACACACTGCTATTTAAATAGACTTCGATGCAAGTGTGATGTTTGTCCACAGTTTTGTAAAGTGGCAACGGATGCGTTCCTTAGGTAAAATTTGTTAAAAAAACAAAAGTGCCTGCTTTTTTCTTTTAAATAAAATGTCCAATTTCTATGATAAAAGTTCTATATTTTTGTATTTTCCTTTGAAACTTAGGTTAAACTTTCATATGTATCATCGTGGAGGAGCAGCTACTTTCATGGTCTAGTTTACAAATTCTCAATAATCTTCAACAGTATATGGTGAAAAAGTGTATTTGTATTCAATATACTGTGAAATGTTTCTTTTGCATATAGACTTTGGCATTCATAATACTTTCTCCAAAAAAAAAAAAAACTTTGGCATTCATAAATTGGTAATTTAAACAATAAATGCTACAATAGATTTAATCAGAAGCATAATACTGATAAAACCTTGTGTAAGATACCCAAAGTGGATTCGTTCCCAGTTGGTATACCTGTGCACTTCTATAGGTATCAGTCGGTGTGCAAAGAAGAATATGTGTCTTAATTTTCTGTCTGGAGGTTGGTGGTGGGGATATCTTGGTTCTTTGTGTTAAAGAGTTCATTGTTTTGATTGTCTCATGTGTATGTGTTGTCTGAAACAGGCCTTGGATGAAAGAAGAAAAGATAAAGCCTAGAACCAATAAACTGTCAAATAATTTATTACAGTGCCTTCAGCAACGATTCTTTCTTGTAGAAGATGAGAAGAGAATAAACATGTCTGAACGTCCGACTTCATACTTCATCGGCTATAGGAACGGCATTTTAAGTAATGTTCTTCAGTGCAGCGTTATATATATATATATATATATATCATATATATTATGAGACATTTAATGGTGGATCATTTAGCGTTTGTTGTTTCTGACGGTGTTTTTTTGTCTCATTGTAAGTCCTAATGAGTCCGTAAAAGTTATATATACGATAGATAATTCTTTGGATTCATCCGCTACTTAGTCACAGTATTCTTTTGTCAATAATCTGATATTATGGCCTAGCTGCAGAATACTCTTTCCTTAAAAGTGGCTGGCTGGCTAAGATCAAATGTAATAAGAAAATTTTTTTTTTTGGGTTACGTGAACTGAATCTGTGATGAACGTAAAAGCTATAGAAATTAAAAAAAAAATGAATATACGTGATTCTTTTATTTGCCTGTGTCAGCAACAGATCAATCTTATCTAATTGGTAATGGTGAGAATGCATTTAATCTCTGCACACTCACGGTCCATCCAATTAACTAATGAGCTGATGTTTGGTGACAAATCATTGTTAATAACCATTTGACATCTTTGATCAGACAAACTATCCGAAAATCGATTGCGATGATGGTTTGCTTTGGTTCATCTGGATAAATAATTAATCAGTTGAAGAATACTTTCTTACAACGTCCAATTCATTAGGTGGTACGAGTATAGCTGGACCTGCAATTTTTGTAAGAAGAATGATGATAACAGTTAATGTATTCGGTAGTAAAATCTTCGTGGAGTTTAGAAACTACTTACATCATGCATACTGTATAATGCTGTGTTTTTGCATGTAGGAATAACAACTTTCTACTAATTATTAGAGACGTACAAGAAGGCAATCAATCTTCTTTTATTAGTGTAGCACACACAAAACTCAAGTTAGATCTACCTGCAGTTGTGTTCAAGCTAAGATTTATCTGACTTTTAGTATCATCAAGTGATAATTTGGAACTCAGTCTGATCAACACATTGGAAACGACACCAATTCTATGCACATAGACTCAACTTCTACACCAATAAGATGTCAGATGGACGGACTTACGTGATCATTTCCTCTTTTTAAGTTAAAATGCCCACTTCTTGAACTTGACATGATTCTATTGGTGTGGTTGGTTGAAAATTGTGGTAAATTATACAGGAAATGCAAAGAGGGCAGTGACCAACACTTTACCAACCAACCAAGCTTGGACGGTACTACATCACCAACTTCAATGAAATAAAATCCACAATCCAACAAGTTTAGTCAACCAACCATGCATTGAAGGAACAGAAGTTCAGAAAAACAAAATAAATCGAAGACCAAACACATAGAGTCATCCATACATTAAAAAAAAAAAGAAAAAGAAAAAGACAAAGGGGAATAAAGAAGAGTAAAGAGGGTAAAGAAAGGAGAGTGACACATCAACCTTCTATCTCCTCTGTTTTGTTGCTTATCTTCCCATCTAAGCTCTTTCCTTCTTTTCCTACTTTTTTTTCTCCCATCCACTTTACCTTCTTTCTCTTCCTTCTGTCTTCTCCCCTTCTTGGACATGCTGGAAACATTAGCAGCGTATCAGAAGTTGTGATTCAGAATTGAACATGAGTTCTGTTACCAATCAAAATCCATGGCCACCATATGATGCATATAGAGATTGCACACAAGGGATTTGCAGCATATACTGCCCTCAATGGTGTTATATCATATTCCCACCTCCACCACCTTTTAACATTGAAGATGATGCCTCTGGCACCGATTTTTCACCTCTCATTATAGCTCTCATTGGCATCCTAGCAAGTGCTTTCATATTGATTAGCTATTATACCATTATTTCAAAGTACTGCTGGAGGAGAGGCCAGGGCGATAGTAGCTTGGAATTAAGCGAAAATCGCAATCAAATCGCTAGTGAGGCTTGGCAAGGTAGCGCCGGGGGATTGGATGAGGCACTCATAAAGTCGATTACTTTATGTAAGTACAGCAAAGGAGATGGCTTTGTTGAAGGCACGGATTGTTCGGTTTGTCTAAGTGAGTTCCAAGAGAACGAGAGTTTAAGGTTACTGCCAAAGTGTAGGCATGCATTTCATGTCCACTGTATTGATACTTGGCTAAGGTCTCACGCCAGTTGTCCACTTTGTCGCGACAGTATTGTGTCGACCAACATTTTGCCACCGCAACCAATCCAAGAAACTCCTCCTCAGAGATCTGATGTATCAGCACTTCAATTCCAACATATAACTAATGATGCTGTTTCCGTTGTTCAAGATTCACAGTCGGGTAATTTTGTTCTAAGTCTTGTTGTTGTTGTTGATGATGATGATGATGATGATGATGATGGTGATAATGTACCAAAGAATTCAACTCAAGATGTTGATATTGAAGTTGGACAAGATCATAGAAACCAAATAATGAGAAGGTCCGCGTCCTTGAATTTTTCTGGGTGTCAAACCCAAACTTCTATTGCTGACATATTGAGGACAAGCGAAGAAGAAGATGACACCAATGAATTTCCAATAAGAGATTCAGAGAAGTACAGGGGTGGGATGTTGAATTTGGTTAGAAGTCCTCTGGCGATGAGGAGATCCCTTTCGACTGGAAGATTTGTTTTCACAAGGTAGGAGTTCTTCGCTTTCCAACTGAGCAAACATGTATCGTATTATTATTATTACTATTTTTTTCGTTTTCCTGATGTTTTCGATGTATAAAAATCGTTTTTAGTCACCTAAATTTCTTCTGACACAATCATAACATTTATACAGACTTGGCTCATATAATTTGAAAGGAAAATCCTGACATTTGTATTTGATCGTAATTCTTGAGAGGGCTTGGTTAATTGCTCTATGATTTGATTCAACTTTTTTGGAAGTCCGCAGATCTCATGTACAGTGAATGAAGGCCGTATTTTTTAAAATATTTTATTTTAATTTTAACCCACCAATTGTTCCCGTTTAATTACATCAGTTTCTCCCTTGCTCCTATCATTTTCGTTCACTAATCTCGACTCATCTGATACTTTTGTTGTGGGTGGGTTTAATTATGTCCCTTGACAGTCTACATAATTCTACTGTCAATAATGGAACTTGAAAATCAAGATATATAAAATAACATAAAATAAAATCAATTGCTCCCTTTTACTTATGTGCTTGGGAATTCATCTCTTGTCAGTATCAAGCTGTGGACGGACAGGGTACCATTTACTGATGGCGACGATATGAAGTTGTTCGTAGTGGATGGCTTTGCCTCTGAATAGTTAATTCAAGAAACCTAAGAAATAATTTGTGACTCACTCCTTTCCACTATTTATTTTATTTTAACTAATGATATAATTTGCACCCTAAGAAAGAATAGTATCTCAGATAGGTCTTCTACAAGCATTGCGACCCAACAACGAGCCCCATGTTTTTTTTTTTTTAATGCAAAATGTGAAATGAGATGAAGTTACTCCTAAACACCAATAATAAAGCGCTCCTTAGCTTTTCCAGAATTCTAAACATTACTTCCTTCCTTCTAGAATATGAAAGACAGTAACTATTTAAAAGGAAGATTGACAAATTTCAAATTGACTAGAATAAACAAGTAATGTAGAGTTACCATCTAAAGAGAGTGACAGTATTAAAGGAATTAGAAAAAACAAAATTTTAATATAGCAATAGATAGAAAACGAAGAATTTCCTCAAGCTTGGAACAGCATCAGACAAATGATTCAATACAAAAAAATATTACTAATGATAACAAAAGTAGGAAATGATAATCCAGAACTATAATATGGGTATAACAATTTTTAGAAGTTAGCTAAAAATTGTAAGCATAAGAAATATGTGATAAACAGTTTAGAGTTGACGTAAAGAAAATACTAATGATTTTACACCTAGATTCAGATATGTCTATCAAGAAGTACAACTTACAAACTATGAGCCAAACACGAGTTTGTTATAATCGAGTTACTACTGCAACATCTTACAGTTCCTACTTTATTTTAGCTTTAAATATATTATTTTCTAGCATGTTAAGTCAAATGGAGATTTTAATTATATGTTTTTCTCTATAATAGAATATTTTGTTAGTTTTGCGTTTGAACTTTTCCTGTGAAAGGCAAAACTGTTGGTTAGTTTTGAAGAAATATGCAATGACTATAATTGAAGTCACTAGAGCAAAGGGATGATTGAATTACATTGAGAAGTCAAGAAAATATCAAGATTAAATGCTTGAACTTATTAAGGATCAAAGTCTTGAACAAAGTAATTATACTTGAAAATCAAAGTCAATAAATCTTAGCAAATTTTTGTACTCTTCTCTTTTATTAATATTGGGAAAAAAAATATACGCTTAAGCTTATTTGTTTTGATTTTATCAACATAGTCTAAAAATGCTTTTTCTTAACCAATGAATGAAGGGAATGTGTTTGGAATGTTTGGTAATACTAAGAAGTGTTTCTTGGGAAGTTAATTATGAAATATTTAAATATTAAATGTTTGAGTGTTGGTTGATTGAGTAATTATTTTTATATTAAATTCATTGGAGATCATTATAGTTTGGTAAATTATTATTTAGGTCCTTAAGTTTTAAAGCTACAAAAAGGTTCTTGAGTTTTATAACTCTCGTTTGTTAGTCCTTAGTTAATTTTTTTCTACATGGACTAACAGATTGCTAAATGAACTTGCTTCCATTGGGGTCCATATGGTAGGCCTATGTGCTAGGTAGCTAGATTTTTTTTACACTCTTTCAAAGTGATGTCATTTTGATCCTACCTAACATGACTTCTTTTAAGATTATTACATACGATTAACTTATACTTCCAAAATGAAGTTGTTTTTATATAGATTAAAACGATATCATTTTTTGTCTAAACTTAACTCCTCTTTCTTCTTTCTTTTCTCCTTACTGCTATTTTTCTATCACTTTAACATTCACTTCTTTTTCTGCATCCAAGGCCATCATATAAGTGATTTGCATAATTATTTATTGTTTACTTCTTTTCTAAAGCTTTGGTGTCTCTTCTAGATAAAGTTACATGAAACATGTACTATGTCGACCTTAGTGTAAAAAAATATGCAATAGATGACTTAAATTTCTAAAACATCAAAACTCAATCTTTACCATAACTACCCCACCATTGATTTTCCCATATCTAGATGGAAGTGTTCATTTGTAAAATGAAGGTTGATTTCCACTATATTTCTTTCAACGCTGGCGACTGGAAAAGACATTAGCGGAGGAGAAGAAGAAGAACATGATAGGACAAACAGTAGGAAAGAAGAAGGAGAAGTAGTTAAATTCATGTATGAAAATGAAGTCATTTTGGTTTATACAATTTTGGAAATTTAAGTTAATGGTTATGAATATACTTCGAAATGACAACATTTAAAATAGGATCAAAATAACAACATTTTGAAGAGTACAGAAAAATCCACCAACTTGCTACATAGGCCTACGACATGGATCCCAAGTGCCATGTGAACAAATCTAGTTAGTAGTCCGCTAGTCTATATAAGTAAAATTAATAGAGGATTAACGGATAATAGTTCTTTTAAATCTTTAGACCTATTTAATAGTTTTGAAACTTAGCAATTTAAGTGATAATTGACCAAACCATAAGGATTCTTGTTAAATTTAACTCTTATTTTTATTATTTTTTTCTAAAAAATAAAGGTTAACCAACCAAATAGAAGTTAGATAATCGAGTTCTTTTGGAAGTTTATAGAGAGAAACGGTTGAACAACTAAACGAAAGTCAATTAACTTACTTACTTTGGCTGAGTAAAATTGAATTTTTTCAAATTTTTTATTTAAAAGAAAAGATCAATTGATAAAGTATAGGTTAGTTAATTGAGTAAAATATATTGTTTTAAATTGAAAAGATATAGTCTATCAACTAAGAAAAAGTTAGTTGGTCAAGCTACATGATTTGATTCTAGATCATATCTGTTAAATCAAGGGAGGTTCCATCAAAGTTTTGATAATGATAAAACAGTCTTGTAACTAATGAATTTATTATGTTTTATGTTTTGGAAAATATAGGCTTAAAGGAAAAAGGTTGTATCTTTAAGAGATACAATTTGGAGCTTTGGAGCTTACGTGAATCTTATGAAGAATAAAAACAAAAAGACTTAAGTTCAAGACCAAGATAGTGTGTTAATAGGTTGTATCTAATAATTTTTATTATAATCTTATCTTGATTATTTCAAGATATTTAGTGAGCTCAAATCATGTATATTGTATTTATGTTTAATGTTTATGTATATAAGTTACATAATCAAGAGAAATTATGTGAGGAAAGTTTTTAAATGACCTTTTTGATACACAAAAGTTGTTTAGAAAACAATTTTTATGTGTTTTTATGTTAAAGAATTATTTGAAAATATTAGGATGTGTTTTGGGGTAATATGGATGTGTTAGAAAGTGTTAAATAATGTTAAAAACCAATTTGACATAAGACTGGTCAACTAGTGATGGTCCATCAATGGCTGGCTGACCAGTATGTATGACTGGTCGATCAGTGTGTTATTTTTAGATAGATTAATTAACCAGTAGTATACACTAGTTGACCTATGCGTGTTAAGTGATTGACCAGTGGTGTGGGAGATTTGATATCAATAACTAGTTTCAATGGTTTTAAAAAATGAAATAAATGAAATTTAATAAGTCCCAACATCTATAAACAGCCAGTAGACTGAATTTTACAAATAAATTCATGTATTGTATGTGTGTTAGTCATGAAGAAGTATTGAGAAGTATCAAATTGAATTTTGAAAGAATTTCAATGATTCTTTTAGTTGATTTGGTGTACTTTGTGAAAGTTTTTGATGCATATTTATCTATTTCTCAAATAAATATCAACTTGAATAAATATAATAAAAATAACAGAAACGTAAATACACATTATT
>JAOXYD010000006.1:8795097-8809778 GCA_028565735.1 Pinacopodium congolense
GGAATTGGAAGAGATATGGAATCAATTTGAAGGGTTAAAGCATCAAGTTATAAAGTTTCACATCAAATATCAAGGCTATAGGACATGCCATGAAGAGTGCATTAAAAGAAGAGCAAGAGAAGCTGAAACAACTAGCAGTTTAACTGTAGGTGACTTTAAGGCAAAATTATATGAACTTTTGGAAATGGAATTGATGTGGAATCAATTTAGTGACCAAGAACACCATGTTATTGAGTTCTTCACAAATTTTAAGGCCAAAGGACAAGTGGAGTAGAAAGCTAGAAAAGTTATGAAAGGAGAAAAAGATGAAAAATTACACATGCAATCATGACCGAGATAGAAGGTTTTTATACCCTAGTCACATCATGACAAGCATTAAAGTTAAAGGACACAAATTTTACGTGATTTTTGATGACTTAAAGCTATTTTGGGATACAAATAATATGGGAAAAACCTAGTAGCCTACTTTTGAATTTAAACAAGGTCCTAAGAGGGAAAAGAATAGGTTTTGAAGAGGAAAAATGAGAAGAAACTCGATATTAAGGTGGAAACATCAAGATCAATCAAGCTATCTAGATTTTCCATATCAAAGGCTTCTATTTCATATCTTTTCCTTAATTGTTTAATTTGAATATTTGTGTGCTGAATAAGATTATAAATTTCTAAAGCTACTTTTGGTTTATTCTTGAATTGTTTGTACAATTTGTACCTTATTAGATTTAGTACATGAATGTTTGTAATATTTGGTGTACTTATAATTGATTTGAATCGAGATATTGGATCAATTTATCTGTGTTACGTTATGCAACAAGAGTTGGTGGCTTCATAAACCGGTAGATATCAGGTTAATGAGTAATTGAGAAGAGATCTTGATTATGTATTCACTATCCTTATGATTGCTTCAAATCCAATTGAGTACTTATGAGTAGTTTTGAATCGAGAGATTACAATTCAACTTGTATTTATTTCAATTGAGATTACTTGATTAGATTAAGAGATAGGGTAATTAAAATCATTGGATATCTAGGATCTAGAATAGTTAAACCAATAAGGTAAAGGGAGGATAAACAAGGATAGAATAACCCCTAAGTAACTATAATTAATTAACTTCAATGTTATTGTCTTTTTTTCTACGTGTTCATTCATTAAGTCTTCTTAACTTAGGTTAATTTTTAGTTTCTACATTGTTGATTTACCTTAGACAAAGTGTGATTCAAATTGTTAGGTGTCTATATTCAATCCTCATAGGAACGATATTCGTTATACTATAAGTTATGACCTATGTACTTGCAATGTGGCATAAAACAAATAACACCTACAAGGACCCAAATTAGTGTAAGTATCAAAAACATGTTGAATTTTATTGTGTATGTCAGTAGACATTAAAGGTATCCCTAAGACCAAAAGGATAATTACAGTGAAATATTTTTGAACCAAGGGAGGAAAGAAATGAAATGACAATTGGTGATATACAAAAGGAAGGTAAATGTTTGTCTTGTTAATGCTATATTGGATGTTTTAGAACACAAAGTGAAATTAAGTGATATTTGATTAATGTGAATGAGGAAATTGATGGACACTTGATTATTTAAATGTTTTTAAGTCATGAATACATTATTTCAATTTGAGTTTAGGTTAAATTTTGGTCATTATCATGTCTTAGGAGTTAATTTTGTTGTCTGGAGATGAATGAAGAGAAAATGTGATATTATAGCGTTTATTTAGGGTGATTGTGTTTTTGTTTCCTTGTAGGGAGTTTAATTTTTTAGTTGATTGTAACTTGATTATAACACATGACATTAGGGGAAGCGCATGAATTTAGAGGGAGTTTTGAAATGTGATATGAATTTAAGGGGAGCTTTGAAATTTGATGATATTGATGCTTTTGATTTTTTTAAATTAATTTTAAATTTTTATGATGTTTGATCTTATGATTTCGATATCGTATAAAAGGAGAGAAAGTTTAGGATATACTGATAAAGTTTAGGTTGCATTCAGAAAATCTAAATAGTATTAAGAAATTTTAAGTGGTATTGAAGCAATTTGGCTTATTAAATATATGTTTTACAAATCACTTATTTTTTTTAGTTTATAAATAACTTATTAATGATTCCAAAAAGGTTAAGGCATTGTGTGATATTAGATTAAGGGGAAGTAAAATAGTTTGCATTGTATATGATTTGTTTTTTATATTTTCCTAATATCACATTGTTTTTTCATCATCAAAAAAGGAGAAATTGTTGAATTAAAAAATGTTCCACCTATGTTTTGATGATGGAAAAACAACTTTGATGTTAATGGTTTTATTGTGTTTTATGTTTTGAAAAGATAAGATTGAAGAAAAAGTGTTTAACATATACAATTTGGAGCCTTAAAGCTAAAATAGGAAATCATGAAGAACAAAAGTAAAATAAAAAATAAAAAAGGCTCAAGACCTAGATAGTGTTATTATATAAGGTATATATCTTGTAATTTTTTGTGTAATCTTATCTTGATCCTCTTAAAATATTTAATAAGATCAAATCATGTATAATGCATTAAGATTTAATTTTTATACACATAAGTTATATAATCAAAAATAATTGTGTGAGAAGGGTTTTATATGATCCTTTTAATACACCAAAAATTTTTAAGGAACTAGTTTAAATTGTGTGTGTGTGTGTGTGTGTGTGTGTGTGTGTGTGTGCGTGTGTGTGTGTGTATGTCTGTCTGTGTGTGTGTGTGTATGTGTGTGTGTGTGTTAAAAAAATGCTAAAACTTGATTCTCGTGCCCACTGATTCCCTAGTAGTTAATTTCAATGAAAAAAATTGTGTTAAATCATTTTTTACCAATGGTAACAAATGACTAATTTAAGGCTTTTTCATCATAAAGAGGTATGTTCAGAGGTTGGTTATACATGAGTTTGAGTATAAATAAATCAAGAAGCAATTAAGTGAATTTTTGTTGGTTTTGGTATGTATTGTGAAGTTTTTGGTGCATTCATTATTGAATTTGTTAGTGAACCCCTCTAAACACTTTAGGTTGGTTAAATGAGAATTTATGTAGTATATTTTTCAATAATGTGATAATTGGATTGAAATTATAAAGGTTATTCTTATCCCTAAAAAAATAATGTGGATGTAAAGGGTTACACTTATCTTGTGAAAAAAAAAGTTAAGTTTTAAAAAGGTTACTTTTGTGCCATAAAAAAGAGAAAGTGGTTATAAAAGGGTTTTTCTTCACTAGTTAAAGAAGATAGAGGTAGCAAATTTTCCAATAAGGTATTGAAGAATATACATAGATATAAATTGTGTATCAAATCACTATAAAAATTGAGTTGTTTCTCTCTTTCTTTTTCTCTTTACTTTGAAAGTTTATTTTAATTCAAGACATATTATTATATTATTTTAAATTATGTATTATACTGAGAGGGAAATTTTTAATTAAGTAAAAAGATGTAAAAAATTTTAGAATAACCTAATTGCCCCCCTAGGGCGCCATAGGAGCCAGATAGGGTCTAGCAAATTTACTCCTCAATTTGGCTCTAAGCATGCACTTCAAAAAAGAATTGGTTTTCATCTCAATCTAACTACAAAAATGTGCTGTAGATATTAATTGGTTACTATCATAATATGGCATTAGATGTTGGCTCCTACCACTACTTATTATTTTCATGACCTAAATTATCCACACTTTACTACATATATGACATAATATGATACATGTGACATATCTTTGAAACTAACAAAGATTTAAAAAAAATTATAATAAATCTTCATCATCAAATTCATCATTATTGCCTATAATATCAATAACTTCTTTAAAGAGTGTAGTAATGATATCATCTATCAATTCTTTGGAATCTAAATCTAGGCTAGAAAGACCATATATGAATTTGTCAAGAAAATAAGTAGTCATAATGAGAATTGCATAATAGTTTCCATGTCTTCCAAAAACCTTAATATGTTAAAGATAGGGTTCTAACATTCTTCCATACCTTACTTCTTAACGTTTGACCATATCTTCATCGGGTAATCACAAAGCCTTTTATAGGGCATTTTAGCCCCAACCTTTCAAGAAGGTAGCTATCCTTAATGTTCCTTGAGCAAGGACGAGCACAGTCTCAACTCTTTTCCTGTCTTAAGGAGTAAACTAAAGAATAAGGGGGAAAGGAGGACTACTATGTTTAACAGAAAACGATTTTAAAGTAGACTAAGAGTTATGTCTGCTAACAAAGAATTTTTATTTCATAATGGAGAATATTACAAGGGATAAATACATATGAAGAGATCCATAGTCCTAATGATCATCTAAGAACTTATTTATAGATACGGACGTGAAGTCTGAACTTCAAACTTATATAAACATTTTTTTGTCATATCAACTAAATAAATACATCTTGGTAGTGGATTCTCCTTTTGAAAAGTTGTCGAGCACTAGCTATCTTTCACAGGTTTTCTTTGTTACTGATTAAAGCTCACTTTATCTTTATATCTTTAATCAACTAAGTTGTCGTTAAGAATGGTCACTCCAGACTCTTCAAATTTATCTTTCCCTTTATGAAATAGTCATTCTATAGGGCCATTTATGCAAGCTAGATAAATATTTGTTGTATACTTTCTCAACGGGCAAAACCTTTTTAGAGCTTCAGAACTTAATTTGATATGTCCACTTTTAATCAAGCTCACCTTTGACTATAAAAATTTATCAACTTCAAGTAGATTCCTTTTAGTAAAGGCTATTATGACAGAGGAACATATGTTTCTGCTCGCATATGTTTTGAAATCTTTTTTGAATGTTGCTTCCATCTCAGTAATGACCATTCGCATCATGATTCCTCTCCTATAATGAATATCATTTTTTATGTATTTTGAGAATTCTTTTCTCAAATTGTTATCAGCTATAATTCCAAACTATTCGACTTTCCCAAGAGTGATAAAATGATAAGCATCATATCTTTTATCATTGAAGAAATTTTGATCCTACAGACATCTTTAGGATTAAAGTATCTTTTGGAGTAATAAAAGCATTATTAATATAATAATCCTTAACTCCGACTTGAATCCATTGTGGTAATCTGGAAAGTTTTGAAAAATATATCAAATTAATGGACCAAAGTCATATCATTCTTGGACCATTTGAGGATCTACTCCTTGTAAAAACTTTAATCTGGCTTGAAAAATCTATATAAAGAGTATTGGTATGTTGTAGAGAATATAATTCTATCATTATTTCATTTTATGCCCAAACAACCAAATGGCTTTTGGCCAATTTATCTAGAGTCTCATTTCTTTGAACAGATATTTTCCAAGTTGTATCTGGCCTAAGGAAATAACATCATTAGTAGTTTTGACACCAACATGCTAAGGTTGTTGACCCTAGGTTTCTTCAACAAGTGAAGATGATAACCCAGAAGAGGACAATTCCTTAGATATTTTGGCTTTGATAATTAAGCCATAAAGTTTTTATTCAAAATAACTGTAATTGTTTAGCTTAACTTACCAAACATTGCAAAAAGACAAGAGTATTTCTAAGATTTCTTTGGGTATCAAGGGAAATTATGCAACTTCTAGTAGATCCTTAATCTACATTTGACACACATCAATATTTTCATAAATTTGATCTAATAATTGAAAAATATGTTCTGTAGTGCTGAGAGTGCCTATCTTTAGTCAAGAAATCTATATAAACATTTTTGTTAGATTTAATAATTTCAATTTTAAAAGTACATTAAGCAAGCAACGTTTACCATTTAAATTTTGAAAGTATATTCGGCAAGCAACATTTTCCATTTAATATATCTTTTATATTCTGATTTAAAAGGAGGATTATTTTGAATAAAAGCTTTAACTTGTGTATTATCAATTTATTGGATGATAAAAATAATTTTGGTAAAGTAGAATAGAAAATTTGAACCTTCTTTACCTATTTAATCAAATAGGGAGAAAATTCAGAACTTTGATTTTTCTTTAAAAACATTTGAAAGGATTTTCTTATCTCAACAAGATTTTTAATAAAGTCTAAAGAATAATTTAAAACTCCTAAAAGACTCTAGACTTATGTTTATAAATTAACTTATCAAGAAAATGAGAAATCTTTTGTAAAATGTGTAGTTATAGTTTAACTTCATTTCCACGTATTTATATTCAAAGAAACTCAATCAAATTTATTAAAGAATTTAGAGTATCCACTTTTACAATCAAATTTAGAGAATATCCTTTTTTCAAGTTAAATTTATTAAAGTCTCTTTATATGGTAAAAAATATATCTATCAAATATTATCATTGAGTTTTCAATAACCATTGAAGGCATAACAAAATTAGGATGATTGCAATTGTAATATCTAAACTTTCATAAGATTATAGGTAAATACTATTATAAATTGTCAAATAAGTCAACATTTGTACAAAAGAATAGTCAAACTTCAAAACAAAAGTTAACCCGTGTTTAACATGTGTAAAATCCATTGTCATTATGATATAGAAAATTTTCAACAAATTTTTATTACCATTTCACGTTTTTATTCTGTTATCATGTCTGTTGCGAGTATTTGCTACTCTTATTGAAAATACACGCTAAGAAGGCGTAAAACGAATTTATGAAAAAACATAATTTAACTATACAAGTAATAGGAAGTAGATTAGCAATGAAACGAGTAAATTGGACAGAACCTGAAGGATCTTCTTGTCATAATCAAAGTCGAGCGCAGTACCTAACCTTTTCCCAGACACTGACGGTAAATGATACATTTCTTTGTTACGTCCTGCTGCTAAGATGTTCAAGCAATTCCCTGGGTATGTAAATTATCAGAGCACGTTGAAGAGACTCATGACTTCTGAGTTTGTAAATCCTTATGCAGACAAGAATCCTTAGCCTCGGAAGCCTCTCTCAGATGCTAGGAGCATGGCTGCCGTTGACACATACTTCCACTAGGTGAATTTTTGTTAGATGGAGGCACTGCTGAACAAACCATTAGGCTTGTTGTTTCCATCTCAGATGTTGTAAGCATGGATTATAAGATCTTGAAGCATACAAGCATAAGGAAAACGCTCACGAAGTCTTGGTATTCTAACAAAATGGTCCAGCAGTGAAATTTAATGCCACTCCCTTTTGATCTTTTTTTCTTCATCTTTACTTCTATTTTTTCCTATGGTGGGGCTTGTAATTGGAGAACATTGAATTTTGTAATGTGAAAAGGAGCTTTATCAGAAAAGTTCAGATTACCTCCAAAAAATGCCTTTGAATCACTGGACCGGGAGAATGGCAATGTAACTGGAATTGTTAACACGAAATTTTACCAGGACCAAGCTGTGCATCACCATTGGTACCAATCGGCACTAATCTATTTATCCAGTCTCTCACCTGTTAGTTTAACATGCTCATTAACAACAAATAGAGACTCATGAAACAATAACTTGCCATAAATTAATAATAAATTAATAAATAGTGAGAGCCACAGCATGTAATAGTCATATGAAGAAATACACAGAACCAAAAAAAAAAAGAAAGAAAGAAAGAAAGCTAGTGAAATATACAATTAAGAGTTCCAAGTCACTACAAGCAAGGCAAGAAACTTTCTAGAAACCATCTTTTCCAAATAGTTGCACCAGTACGATGTCTATGACTAAAAACTCTATATTGGAACTTTACATTGACTTTATTTGAAAATTCAAAATGAAAATTCAAACTTGATTCATGTTACTATAGTGCAGCCATGGGTTAGAACAGCAGTATGGTGCATATTATTGGTCTAGACCACCTTTCTTACATTTACAAAGCAACCCAGGCAGGGGCTTTAACATCCTATATAGCACAATATGCAATCCTACAACCAAATCTAAGCAAGCTTATTAGATATGAATTTGGTTATGCAGTAAAGCCGCATTCCAGACCTGGAACAAGCATCAAAGGAGAAGTATGACCTACAAGGACTGAAACACAGCATAAACAAAAAAGATTTGCTTTATGCAATTGCAATTGGTAACATGTGC
This sequence comes from Pinacopodium congolense, assembly GCA_028565735.1. Lineage (NCBI taxonomy): Eukaryota > Viridiplantae > Streptophyta > Magnoliopsida > Malpighiales > Erythroxylaceae > Pinacopodium > Pinacopodium congolense. The sequence goes on from JAOXYD010000006.1 coordinate 8,803,069, forward strand.
ACAAATTAAATAAGCAACTTTTTAGATAGGATAAAAATCCTTTTGCTAACCATTTTTGGCTTGACGGTGGTCTGGGTTCTATAAAAACAATCCACCCATATTGTCAATATCAAGAGGAAGAATACCTACATAAACTAGCTTGACGAAAATTAACTATCAGGACCTTAAAATAATCAAGTCAGTCATCTAATATTTTGTCCTAATATCCTAAGCATTAAGTCCACTATGAAGCACAAGATTGAAAGAATATCCTTGTTCAATAACTCCAGATGGAAAAATATGCGAGAGAGGGAAAGTAACCAGAGAAAAGAAACAGGAAGTACAGCATACATACCTAGAAGGGAATTATTGCTTGGAAGTTACCAAGGAACAACCAAGCACACCCACCAACCATTTCTCTGATCCAGAATGCGTCCATTTCATTGAATGCATTGACACGGCATTCCACAAACATTCTTTAACTCTACGTCAATTACAGGAAAAACAAATGAGGTTCATTCGATCAATAGGAATGAAGTTGCATCCAATTATTCTTAAATAATGGAAGTTGAAATAAGAAAGTGTTTTTAATTAAAAAAAATAAGAAATAAGAAAGTGCTCTAGATTGAATCACGAAGCCCATCACCTTGCCATGTGCTATGATGAGTCATATCATGGCAAGCTTATCCTGAAAGTGAATTTTGTTCACAGCCAGGAATTCACAAGAGAATATAACTTAGGCTCCGTTTGTTTCCATTTCTCGTTTCCGTTTTCTGTTTTTATTTTTCAAATACGATAATCGAAAAAAAATAATACAAAAACTGGAAAAAAATACAAATAAAATGCGAAGACCAGAAAAAAAACAGCAAAATACACAAAAACCAATGAAAATACACAAAAAAGAAAATAAAAAATAGAAACAGAAAGTTGAATCAAACAGATCATTAAAAAGCAGTTAGGTATAAAAACCATATCCCTACAAATAAGTTTTGGTAGTTTATAAAATATAATTGATGAATGGCAATAGCAGCGTTTTTCCGTGATGGAAAAACTTTCTTGCCAACAATAACAGCATCTTTGAACTCTTATAGGTTGTAAAAGCAACAAGGAACAATCACTTGTGTAGCTTATTTAAGAAGATGAGCTATACTGAAAGACCAACAGCATATGTAGCTATATCAGGAGGAAAAAGTTCTAGCATTGAAAAGCTTACAGGCTTTGTAACTTCAATGATTGTATAACCTCCCAAGCCCACACATTATCCACCAATAAAGTAATGAACCTTCTGCAGCAACTTGTGACGATAACTTTAGGCCCAATCTTGTCATTCAAATATTGAGCCTAAGTAGCTGTCATAGAGATTGCTTGCCAAAATATGCAGTTTTCTATCTGCTTGCATTTGCCTCCAGATGATAACAACAAAAAAATTGGAAATTTATTTTTCCCCCCAACAAGGCAATTCTCAGAATTATGCCCCGTTAACTCCTTCAATTAACATTTTATATGTCTGTGGATGAACCTGGCGACCTCTTTTTTCCATGATGTCCAGTAGTTCAGAGCATCTATCAGTAAAGCCACTCTTCAGTAAGCCATCAATGAGAATATTCCACGCTACATCATCATTATTGTAGCCCAAAGAAAGCAACTTACAAAATACATCTCTTGCCTTATCTTTGCTTCCTTCATCATATAGCCCACAGATAAGCATCTTCAAAGAATCTAGAAGTGGTAAATGCTTGTGTTCCATCATACAATCCAACAATCTTATTCCATCTGAAAACATACCCAATTCACAGCAAGATGTAAGAAGAGAGTTATAGATTTCCTCACAAGGGGACATTCCTTTATCATTCATATGATCAAACAACCTCCAGGCCACTCCCAACCGTCCCACTTTGCAAAATCCTGTGATGAATTTGGAATAAGTGTTAACATTAGGTGAACAACCATGTGTCACCATTTTATCAAGAAGTTCCCGAGCAGTCTCAAATTCCAGCAACTTCCACACATTACCAACATCAGAAAATGAGACATTTGGAACCAACGAGGGTCCTGCTTCACTACTGTTCTCCTTTAGCTGGTTTTCCCGTGACAGATGCTTGATTACAATAGAATAGGTAAGGTAAGAAGGATCACAACCAGCATAAAACATACGCTTGAGCACATCAAATGCACAATTTTTCAATCCCAATTTTCCATAAGCATCTATTAAGAAAGTATAAGTCAGTGAATCAGGCATTACTCCTGCTTCAATCATCCTAGTCATCATATTCTCTGCCTCCTCTAAGTTTCCTATGCTGCAATACTTATGAATGAATGCCGTATAAAGGTATGCATCAGGTTTACATCCTGAAGATGTCATGAGGTCAAAAATCCTATGAGCATGGTCAAAATCACCTTCTTTAAGCATTTTTGTTATAATGATTGTATAAGTAGCAACTGTAGGCTTGACACCCATCCTATCCATGTTATGCACCATTGTTAGAGCCTCTTTTATTTTCCCCTCTTTGCAGAATCCAGCTACCAAGACATTATAAGTGCATGAGTTTGGAAAACAATCACTAGCAAGCATACATTCTAGCAAAGCATTAGCATCATCTATTTTACCATATTTGCAGTATCCATCAATTAAAGCAGTGTACACTACTTCATTAGCCCTTATGCCTTTCTCTTTAAGAGAATCAAATAAGGCATGTGCTTCTTCCACTCTTTTATGCTTACAAAGCGTGTCTATAAAAACACAGTAAGTCCACTTGTCTGGAACCAAACCATCTTCCTCAACCAAATCAAGCAACCTGTAAGCATCGTCTATATTACCTACTCTACATTGCCCATGAATTAACGAATTATAGGTTACCAAGCTAGGAGTCAAATTCTGCTCATGCATTCTGCTAAGTAGTGCCATTGCCTTGTGCACATCTTTCTGTCTGCAAAACCCACATATCATTATATTGTATGTCCGCTCGTTTGGTTTGCAATTCTTCAACTCCATCAAACCAAAAAGTTCTTCTGCAGCCTTTATTCTTCCGTCCTTGCAATGCCCATTTATCAATGCATTATAAGTAGCTACAGTAGGAACTAATCCTTTCTCCACCATCTCATCTAACATTTTTCTACCGTAGTCCAACCTATTTTCTTTACACATAGCATCAATCATCACTGTGTAAGTATGACAATTCGGCTCACACCCTCTCTCTCTCATCTCATTCAACAAATTCTTTGCCTCTGTTTCCATATTACTTTTAAGCAATGCATCAATAATTACTGTATAAGTACGTACTGTTGGATAACAATCATCCTCCCCCATCTTCCTAAACAAAGTAATGCCTTCATCTACCCTTCCAGCTTCACAGAGACCATGTATAAGATTTGTGTATGAAACCGCATTTCTTCGACAGCCCTTTAAGGGCATCATTTTGAAAACCTTATATGCACTATTTACATCTTTGTTCCTACAATGACCCAATATCAGAGAAGTATAAGTAAAGGTGTCCGGCTTCAAATCTGCCTGCAAAATCTTACTCACATACAAAGTAGCCTCAACCACATCACCCATCTTACAATATGCATTAACCATCGTATTTAATGTATATATATTAGGTGAAATCATATCATTCAACATTTCTGCATAAGCGCTCTTCATTTGAGCAATCATTGAAAACCTTGACAACATCATGAGCAACTCATTGTAGGACCTTAGTGTGAGCTTAAACTTAACTGGATGATCATCTTTGTTCAATTCTCTCACGCGTTTCAAAACAAAATGAACATCATCAACAGAAACACAGCGTTTAATCATCAAAATCCTCATTTTCTCAGCAACCCCAACAAAGTTATGACGAATTAATATCTTTAGAAGGAGAAAATAAGACTGCACGCTATGTTTGAATCCGGGTCTCCGGCCAACAAACTGGAAGAAGTTGAGAGCGATCTGTGGATCAAGATTGGGATTGTTGCTGAACAGAGAGGACACGTGAGATGAAGATATGATGGGCATAATTATGCCGAGGGCGGGATGTTTCTGCCAGTTTTGGTGGGATAGGATTGAAAAGAGGTGGGAGGGAACATCGGGGTGGTCGACGTCCGCCGTAAGGAGGGTGGTGGTGATGAGTCTGTTGCGTTGATGGCGATGAAAAAGCGAGTGGGGGTACAAAGACTCAGTTTGAGTAACAATGGCCGTCACTACTCTCATTTTTAATGAAGCAAGTGATCTTCCATTCATGAAAATGATGATAATGAGTCGTCAAGTAATAATGTCTGACCAATACCACGAGTGTATTGGTTTTAACAGCAAAAGCTAGAGCAGCATTTGGAAAATGGTTCTTCTTGGTGCTGTATTAAAAAAAAAAAAAAGAAAGAAAGAAAGAAAGGAAGGAAGAAAGGAAGAACCTTTGCAGGGTTTCATTTTGCATAATTCGACTGGCCTTCTGGGAGAGGAGGAATTCAGCTCGGGCTGTTCTGACATTGGGCTTCACTCGTAATAAATCATCTAATTGTTTGGGATTTGCTTTCCCTACCAATTTTTAGAGTGCTTTCTTAATTTTTTAAAATCAATAATTGCTAAAACCTACTATGACTTTAAAAATAACTATTTTACGTATTTTTAATGCTATTTCTTCCGAAAAAAAAAAGCTTTCTGTTGCAAATAATAGTGTGTTACCCAATTCTTTAATCTTTATTATATTATTTTATAAACTATTAATTTTTATTTATTTCTAATGATTTTTATATAATAGTTTTAGCAGATGATTTATACTTAATCCCAATTAGTTTCACATTTAATTTTATATAATTATCAACTAGTTAATTTTTTTTGCTTTAACACATCTATCGTAAGTATGCTTTCACCTTACTTTAGTAACTCCAAATAGATACACATACACCTTGATCTTAAAAAGGATGTTGGCTATTGGATAGAAAAATTAATGTTGTAAAAATCGGATTAGACATTGAACCGGTGAAAAAAAGAATATAAAGTTTAGAAGTCAATTGTTATCAGATTGTTATAAAATCAGTATTGAACTGGTATAAAATAAGAAAATATATAAATTACGAAAATAAGTAACAATATATTATAAAAATTAAATGTATGATTGAAATAGAAATAAAATATCAATATCTATTAATGTGCAATCAATAATAATAATTTTTAACTAAAATCAAAACTAATATAAGATATTAAAATAATAATAATAAATCAATATTGTGTTTCTGAAGGAGATTGCGTCTCATCTTCATCAAGAGCTCCAAATTCTTCAATGCCATGTAAAGTGTTGTAAACTGCACTTTCAACTAAAATATTTGCATCAACATCTTATGTTACATTGAAATAAACTATAAATTAATAATATATAAATTTATTTTCCAACATAACACATGCTTTAAATATAAAAAAACAACTTACCGTTAGTAGATGTGCCTAATTCATTCATCGTGACAAATGCATTTTCTTCATAAATTGTACTTTCAAGTTCATAATAATCAAGATCAGGTGATGATTCTTCTTCCTCGATCCAAAAGTCAGTATAATCAATGCAATCAATATCAATTGGATCATATGTTCTCTTTTTATTAAGCACTCTGAAAAATAATAAATATTATAAAATTAATAATAAAAAATACAATTACTTAAAAATCAATTTTAATCAATAAAATACTTATTCTTTATCTTCAGATTATAAGTAATAAAAACAAAGTCATTGAATCTTTGATGCTCCAAATGATTACATGTTTTAATGGGAATGTGTTAAAAAACACTCTAATTATATTCACAACATGATGCAGAAGTCGTTTGACTGAGTAATCTAATGGCAAGGTTTCTTAAGGTTTGAGCACTTTAATCAAATAATTTCCTCCACTCATCTGTATTTTAAATTAAAATTATAAGAAATATATTAAATTATATTATTAATAAATAAAAAATGAAACTTAAATTATGAAAACTTACTATGCTATTTTTTTCATCATAAGTTTTCCCTTTGCAAATGGTCTGGTAAAACTCCCTGAACTTTCATGATGCAGTCTGGTTTTATTTGATGCATTTGATTATTCTACTATAGAAAACATACATTTGCACTCAATCACGTCAAAAACCTCATTCATTATTGTATTTAGGCATACATCTTCGTTAAACAATTAATAAGGATCAAGAAAATAAGCTGGTAAACGAATCTTTTAAGTAAGATGCTTATCTCATCGTTTCTTAATAATTTCCAAATAAGGTTTGTATAATCTCTCATTCCTTTTGAAAATATTCATAATTGTACTGTAAGCCTTACGCATGCCATTACATATATAACCTAAAGATGGCTTATCATTTGAGTCAATAAGTCTCAACAATCTTATTAGTAGAGCCACAATCTTTACAACACTCAAACAAGCATCCCAGAATTTATTATCTAGAATAATAGTATATACTTCTTTTCCTTTTTCACTTTTTGATAATTTGTGACTCAAAAAGTGTTTACTCGTCACTAAATTCTGAAGTACTTGTTTGTGACCATAAACACTTTTTAAAGTTATAAATACAGTCGCAAATCTAGTAGCAGTAAGACACACGATCTTAACCTAATCATCTTGCTTTATCAACCAAGACAAAAATGTCAAATGATTATACAAAAAAAATTATGATCTTAGATACATGTGAAGGAAGGCTAGAAATATGAGGCATATATCCAATATCTTTTAAAATGAGATTGATACAGTGAGTAGCACATAGAGACCAATAAATA
>JAOXYD010000006.1:8820433-8832698 GCA_028565735.1 Pinacopodium congolense
GATTATAAAGTTAATGTAAATAACATAGTTATAGGGATCTTAGCATAATTATAGGGATTACTTTCCTATTTCAACCTGTGTATTTTTGTATAAATACCTGTAGTATTTTCCTAATAACACACAAGTGAAAACCTATTTTTCTCAATCCTATTCTTCTCAAACTTGATATTATCAAGAATTTTTTTTAATTTTTTCTTTGTTATTTTCTGAGAATGGAAGTTGAGTCAAGTGCTGTTACCAGAGTTTATTTTTGATCATGCTTGAGTAAATCCTGTTTAGTTGGATTTCATATAATTATTTGGCTTCTTACATTTGATTATGATTGTAAATTGAACCTTAGGGAAACTAAAATGAGGTTTCCTTAGTACAGTGTTAGTTTTCATGGTATCATTCTTGTTACCTACTCTGAGTGCCTCAAAGAAAATTGATATAATATGATGATTGGTGATAGGGTCTGTTAAGGTTAATTTTTGACTTGTGGCAGACTCATGTAGGTATGTTCTTGTATTTAAGTGGCATCAGCTCAATTGAAACTAATCAAACCATAGATGGCCCTGTTGTGTTTTCACTTGAAATGTTCTCTTTATCTATGTAGTTTGTTTTTAACCTATTTATTTCCTTTTTTCTAGTAAGCTGAGTAAGTAGTTGATCTTTCAAGTTAAGTTAAACTAATTTTATTACGTGATGCCTAGGACTTGAGCTTCCTAAGGTTATATTCTTTTCTTGTTTGATTATTTTTGCATTTTGGCACTAGGATAACCTTTTCTTAAGATTGCTTATCTGTTGGTGAACACTTGATTGGCCAAATTAGAAGCTTACAAGTACTTAGATGGGCTTAGCATTTGGTAGATAAACAGTTGAACATTGACTTCTTCATTTTTCTGTACATATTTAATATTAAATTTCAGTGGACCTCAACATCACATTGTTGTTTTCATTAGAGTATTTTTTTTCATTGATATTATACTTTTTTGGCATTTTAGATATCTTTTAATGTTCAAAATGACCTCATGAAGAAAGATTTTCTTATTTGCTTGCTGTGATACAAGTTGATGACCCAAAATTTGGCACTTGCAAATGTTTGTCTTTGACTTTTGTGGCATCTTCTTGTGTATTTATATCCCTTACCTTGTCTGCCCATAATTTTTTTTTCATACCTATTAAAGTACAGTTAGTAGTTTCATGCTAGAAGGGCAATCAAGTATTTCCTATGAGTACAGAAATATTATTTGCTAGGAGATGATTGGATTTTCTTCTTAAAGTAAATTTTTATATGCTGAAGGTGCAGTCTTCATTGTTAACTCTTTGTATGATTGGTTCGTTTGATGTTTGCAATTTTTATTAGCAAGTTGTTTCTTGGTTCTCATCACTGACAAATATTCAACTTGCTTCTGCAGACCTATTCTGTTAGTAGGTTTACCACGGTTCCTTCATTGATGAGAGTAATCCTTCCTACTTTGAAAAGTAAACTCAAAACACAAATTCCATCCTCATTGAAAGTGTTAGTGCTAAGTGGTGAAGTTTTTCCTTTATCCTTGTGGCATTCTCTTTCAAATTTACTACCGAGGACCTCCATTTTGAATTTGTATGGCAGTACAGAGGTTAGACATTTCTAAGCCATCTATTTACCATATTGTTCATGATCTTCTTTTTGTATTCATAATTTGCCTTTTTCCTGAAATTTTATCCTTGTATTAAATTATAAGTCATGGCACCAAGGTTGCTTTCTTTAGACTCATGTAACAGTTGATGCTTCTCTAAGGTGGTCCTTTCTTTAGCTGTCTTTTATTGTTTAAATTTGTTAATCTTAGTTTGACGATCATATATTCCATATTAGTGTTGATGCACTTAATTTGGTTGTTTGTTGATTGTGTTGCTACATTTAGAGTTGTAATAGGCTTTTGATTACACCGCCATTTCCTGTTCTTTGATGTTTTTCTTTTAAGGCTAACACATGGATGTTTCAATTAAGGTATCTGGTGATTGCACATACTTTGATTGTAAGATGTTGCCTATGATTTTGGAGGCCCAGGAACTAACAAGTGTGCCCATTGGCGTACCTATAACTAATTGTGAGGTAATTCTTGTTGGTGAAAGTGATACCCAAGGAGAAATGCATGTTGGTGGTCCTTGTGTTTCAATTGGTCATATTTATGAGTCTGATGGGATGCCTCTTGGCTATGTAAAAATGCATAAAAATCTCATCTGTAAGTGTTTGGTTGGTGACTGTGGAAGTCATGTATATTATAGAACCGGTGATTTTGCACAAAAACTACCTTGTGGCAACTTTTTATTTTTGGGCAGAACAGATCGGATCATTAAGGTCAATGGGCAACGTTTATCTTTAGATGAGATTGAAACTACAATTGTTGCGCATCCAGGAGTTATGGATGCTGCTGTAGTTTATCATAAACATCCTGAGGAAGTTTCACTCCTTGAAGCATTTTTGGTGGTAAAGGATAAAAAAAATTCTGGTGATTTTGCTAGATCTTCGATTCATTCTTGGTTGATGAGCAAAGTTCCTTCATCCATGATTCCTAGTAGATTTGTGTTGGTAGAATCACTGCCTATATCTCCGAGTGGAAAAATTGATTATGCTTCCTTGGCAAGTTCATCATTTGTCGAAAACAAGGGTGACACCATGGCTAATGATCTATTGCAAGCTATCAAAAAGGTAATGCTTCATCTCTGTGAAGTTGGACCCTTCCTATCCAATGTCTTTTATTATATGAATAAAGACTAAATGACGGTATGCAAAAGATTGACTTGCACTGGACTTGTAAATTCTTTTACTGAGTAATAAAGCTTCCCAAACAGATATTATCAAAGTGAGTTGTAAACACATGCTTATTAATTATCATTGAGTATTCAAATAGGGATTCTTTTGATTAAACTTCTAAGCACAGGCCTGGAAGCTGACATTAACATTGCTCTTTTACTTTCTCTTCTACAGACATGTTACCAAGAAGATTGGTTGTATTATGGCACACCATTATCATCTTAACTTAGATATTTATTGCCATTGGCGATTCTGTATGAATGAGGATGCTTCCTATTTGGAATCCAGTTATGTTCCAATTTGCCACAAATCATTCATGGATTACACCAAAATGAGACCATTTTCAGTTTTCCCTGTGCTTAAGTAAATTTTCTGAGTAGTATAAAGCTATTGATGCTATGGATTCTTAACTGTTTCTTATTACCTATGAGATCACTTGCTCTTGATTATACCTATTCAAGAGTTAGTTGTGCTCTTCTTTTTGGATTTTTTAGTCATGCGAGCTTTAAGAACAAGGATGCCTGCTTGTCGGGATTGTTAATGACCATGTATCAGGCCAACTTCTCCACGTGCTTTTGGGGAGCCTTTATGTATTAGATTTAGAAGTAATGACTTGTACATGCATTTATTGTTCTCATTAGACATTTTGCTTTAGACAATGATCCTGTTGAGTTATAGGAAAAATAATCCTTTAATTAAATTCTTCCTAATTTCAAGCCATATCAACAAAGTTATATTTCTTTATGTTTTTGGACAGGCATTTTGTGACACTTTGATGGTTGAGGAGGTTTCTGATGACAGTGACTTCTTTATCATGGGTGGGGATTCCATTGCTGCAGCTCATTTATGTTATAATCTCAGAATTGATATGAAAATGATTTATGACTTCCGTACTCCCTCCAAACTTCACCTTGCTCTTATTGATCAAGAGGAGCCTTGTAGAACCAATGTCAAAACTTATGCTGCTTTGAAGTCAGATCTGAAAGCAGATAACAGTGATATCCTAGAGGTAGTGAGTTCAATGAGTCCTAATCTTCTTAATTTTGTATCACACAAATCGATTTTGAAGAATTCACATGAAAACAATGAAGATCATGCTATTCTTTCCAAACGATTTAAGGGTGATATGGAGAAACATAACTCTTCAGAATGTGTTGCTATGACAAATGGATATACTTGGTCTGGTTCAGTTCCAATGTCATGTTCTTTCAGCCGGTGCAATAAGGTTTTGTATGGTGGAGAGAGTAGATTGGGCTATGAATGCCAAGTAATTAAATTAACAGAAGATCCAAACAATAGAACAAATCCTTACATACGAGAATTGTGGAAAGTTGACATGGAGTCTTGTGTTGATGCATCGCCACTTGTGGTCTTAAAAGAGCAGGATGCCTATCTATTTATCGGATCTCATGCGCAAAAGTTTTCCTGTATAAATGCCAAAAGGTAAACTTCATTTTGTGTCAAATATAATGCCTGACAATGCCTATTCTATGGAGAATTGAATATAGACAATACTTCTGTGCATTTGCTTTTCATTCCCATCTTTTTATTTTGAATCATATTCATGTAACGGTAAGTGTTTGAAAGGGTCACTATATAATAGATTTTTTAGGTTTCTTAAACTAGATCAAACTGTCAGAACTTTTTCGGGTTGTTTAAGTTGAAGGATTATGCTTTGATTGAGACAATAAAAGAGGATTTTTGTTTTGTTGTATCAAATGCCTGATGCAGTTATGTAGTGACCATGACTGATCTGGTGATAAACATCATAAAGTTGGTGTAGGAGGGACAGAATTTGACAATGCTTTGGTGATAACAAGTATAAACCATAATTCTAGGACTGCTGGAAAATTTTATTTTAGCTGGAATTTAGAATATTGGATTGGCATAAAATAAAGAGTTGAAACAAATGGATGTATAGGATTCAGCCTAATCATTTGTAACAAGAAATTAGGAATCACTCTTAAGTTTGAAATTGTTGATCTTAGAAATTAAATATTTAGTATTATTGTTGTGCATCCTATATACAATTATGATTTGTATCATATAATATAATAGTTTAGATCCCGTCTTTAGAAATGCTTGCATTAGTAGATAATGCCCTAATATTATGAATTGATGGGATATGTTAATATATTCATTAATTTTATCATTAACTTTCCTGGATTTCCTCTCACTAATTTTGTAATTAGGTGTCTATAATCTTTTGTAATTAAATTTAGATTGTTACCATATTAGGCCCTAAATTTAAGAAATTTGATATGCTATTGATGTGTATATATGGCAAACTCTTAGAGGAATGAATGATAGAAAAAAGTTTTAGAGAAATTCTCTTCTGTTTTTGGTCATAATTTTACTTCTGTTTTGTGAGGATAAACCTAATTAATATCACATTCTATTACATATGTGGTGATAAATTTTGCGTTACTCCTCTTTATCCTTTCTCATTTTGTATTACTTTCATATGGTATTAGAACTTAAACCTAATTAATAGCACATTCTATTACATATGTGGTGATAAATGTTGCGTTACTCCTCTTTATCCTTTCTCATTTTGTATGACTCTTATAGGGTAATATTGGGAGTACGTTTAACAGAACTTAAACCAGATACGGAAGTAAAAGATCCATCTGCCATTCTAACATTATCCTTGTTGTTTTCATGAGAGAGTGTTAAAAATTTTTTTTGAGAGCCTGCCATATGTCTGTTAGTTCCAGAGTCTATAATCCAAGGATTACCTTTAGAATTGTAGTACCCAATACCTGATTTGGCAAGGTTTGATGCACCAACTGTGGAAGCAGAATCTGTTTTTGAGAGAAGCTGTCTTAAGGCCTAAAGTTCCTCATTGGATAATCCCCTAGCTAATGATGTTTCAGACACTTCATTTTCATCCACCAAGTGGGCCTGACTCCTTAACCACTGAGCTGCCTCATTTTCCACGACTCTGATTAGGCCTTCCATGCAATTTTCAGCAGGTTTCTCGAGTATGTCTTGATTTTCCACAGTAATCACAGTGTAAGAGATCCTTATTAGATGAGGTATTTGCAGGTTTCGACCAGTCAGTAGAACTTGCTACTAATCTTGCTTTTTCAATGATAGGTGTATGTAGCATAACATTTCGCCTAGTTTTTTCTTGCTGAACTAGAGAATTTGCAAGCTGAACAGAAGGGAAAGGATCTTTTCCAAGTATAGTACCTTGTATATGATCATATTCTGGGTTAAGACCCGCTAAAAAATCAAATATCTGATCTTCTTCTATCATTTTCTGGAATCTAATAGCGTCTTTTTTGCATTTTGCTTGAAAGTCCAGATAATAGTCTAATTCCTGCCACAACTCACATAACTCCGCAAAATACTGTGATACAGTCATATCTGCTTGCTTCGTGATGTGCAACTTATTACGAAGATAAAAAAATTTGAGCTTTATTACCTATTTGAGAATAGGTTAGAGAAGTAGCTTTCCATATCTTTGTCGTTGTGTCAAGTAGCAAGTCTGTTCGAGCAATCTCCGGCTTCATTGAATTGATGAGCCAAGACATGACGAGAGAATTCTCGGGCTCTCACTGATTATAATCAGGATTATTGACGTCGATCCTCTTACTGTCATCATTAATATAACCTTGTAATACTCTAGTTTTGATGAACAACAGACAGTATCTTGACCAAGCAAGACAATTAGTTCCATCAAGTTCTATGAGACTGATTTGTAGTGAAGGATTATCGGAACTTGACAGAATTACCTTTTTTTCCTCCAGCTTTTTTAGCATTACTTAGGACAACCATAAAAAAATATGCCAATAGATTAAATAAAAGTTGTTCAAAAAGTGCTGTTGGTGTATGGGCAGAAGAAAAATACCAGACAGATCAGAAAAACAAAAGCAGACCGAGGAGAGGCAAGTGAGCAAGGGCACCAGTCACAAGAGTTTTGTCTGACACCACTGGAGGAGAGGCAAGAGGCCGGCGACCTTGGTGGAGAAGAACGGAGGTGAAACATTCGCTGGAGGGTGGCGTATGGTGCTCACGCGGGGCGACGGTAGAGAGATTGCTGCGGCACGTGGTGGCGTGTTGATGACGGGTTTTTTATAGTGGAGTCGCTGGTCACAGCTGAAGCAATTTAGGTGGTTGGTGAGAAGAAAAACACACTGCATTTGGGGCGAGTACAACTTAGCCAGGGTTCTGTCCTATTTGAAACGAACAATCGTAAAACAAACAACCCCTAAATGGGCTTTGATACTATGATGGCATTTGAAAGTAATAATTTGTATTTCATCGTAATATGTGTACATAGGAACAAGGGTTTATATACAAAATACCTAGGACTATTTAGGAAGTAATCTAACTATTAACTCTATGAAATCTCTCAATTATAGGAGAGATTATAGGTGTAATTATAACAATATCAATGCTAATAATCTTTGGACAACACAAACAAGATGGTACCCAACAATGACAACACAAAGATACTTGGGTATAATCATGAAATGACCTGCTATTAGACCTGTAAGTCCAAGTTTCTGGATCATACGAGTGTTGGCGAGTCTTGAATGATACTTAACACGAGAGTTGGCATGAGAAAAGCATGTTCAATGAGAGAAAAAGGCAAAAGATTTGCACGTAGGCAAGCAAAACAAGACGCATCAAGGAAATCTCGAGTAGGCAAGACTTGGCACGTGTAGGAATGCATTAGCAAAATATTTGACCAAACGTGAGATTTGGGTGCGAGGTCGCACACAATTAACAAACCAAGTCATGTAAAACCCGAAGATACACGAGAGTGTGCAAAGGCATGCGAGATTCGAAGATTGGCACTTGACTTCGACGAGAAAGATAGAAGGTACATAAATTCTGCGAGGATTTATGCTAACTCAGATTGTGACTTGTACTTAGTCATGAAGTGACGAGACTGCACCATAAGTGAGCTTGATCATGAAAGACAGATTTATCTATAGACGTGCATTGATGAACCTATGTGCGGATAGGACTTGGTGACATGAAAACACATTAACAGTAACATAGTCAATTGTGGATGATGTGGCACATGATGATGTAGTGATATCAAGTGAAGATAACTTTGTATAAAAATCAACTTTTAACGAGTTAGAGATCATGTGGGACAGAACTTCTAAAGATTGTGAAAATCTTTGCGATATGAGAGATCTTTCCTAGTTAGCATGTAATTTTGATCTTTGTTAGATTGTGATGCATTGTAACCAATCAGAAGAGTCCTATAAGAAAGGGGATGTCTTCCTATTAGTCGGTGTGATATAATCTAATTGGGATATGATCTTTAGTTTTTAAAATCAACTAAGATAATGGGATTCTTAGTTATCTTATACTTGCTTTCAAAGCAAGACTGCTTATAAATAACTCACTAGAGCCTTGCTTTTCATTCATTTTCCAGAGGAGAGACAACTTAGAGAGTTGAGAGCTTTTGGAGGAGTTCTCTTGTACGGGTTTCAAGTAAGTAGTTCTTTGTATAGTGCTTCGAATAAGAGGTGTCTCTCCTTTTGTTGACATTTTGATAAGGAGTTAATGAAAGGTTGGTTTCAATCATATATTTTCTTTTGTTGATTTCTTTATCTTTACTCTTGTTATTCACTTATGTGATTTTGTGTGAGGATGAAACACTTAAATACGAGTGCGTGTGTAAGGTGTTGAAGGGCTAAAGGATTTGTTCAACAACATTCACATGTAGGAAAGACTGAGTCTTAAGCGGACTTAAACGAGATTGTCGTGCAAAGGTAAACACAACTTACGTTAAAGTTCGATGACTTAGAAGGGCTTTGTAACACCTACCATCACTGAATTGATTATCTATGCTTAAATAACAATTGCATCCATGTTCCTTTAGATTATTACACCTCAGAAATATATTGGCCTCAAAGAAGCCTTTTATAGAATAACATTAAGTAAGATCTTAGATGAAGTCATTGCTAATTTTAGATGAAATTCATAATATCATAGATGTCTACCTAAATTGATTTTAAATGCAATTTCATATTAGACCTAAATAAGGTAAATATCAAAAGGAAATGGTGGGAACAAGCTGGATACCTTAGGATGGTAGAATATACATCACACCTTATGCCACCTGTACAGTACATCAGGATATCTGTCTTCTCTTTATCAATGTTTGCCAAAGGATCTGTAGAAATGACCTGAATAAATGGAAGTGGAATAAAACTGGAACATTATCCACGACATCACCATAACAAAGAGGTAATAATCCTCCAAATGATGAGTATATTTAAAAACCATGTTTCAGGATTGGACCATTAAATGCAGATGTCATGGCGCTACACTATTTAGAGAATTGGAACACAAAAAGGATATTATTTATTTGAAGTAGCAATGGTGACAAGGTCATATGAATAATTATTTCTTTAACGACAGTAGAAGGAAAGTGATTCTAGCCACATGCCATGTCAAGGTAACAGAAGGGGCAATTAATTCTACATTCATCCAGGAAGGCGGACCATATATCCTATTGCATCCACTAGAAGTTGATGACTTTTATAGTATCAATAGGCTTGTTGTTTTTATTTACTTCAAGCAGAGAGCTTCCTTTGCTATTCTTTGAAAACCAAAATTACTTCGATGATATTCATTGCCTTTGTCCATCTAATTCTCAATTCTTTTTCATTTTGTTTTTCTTGTTTCAAGGTAGTTATTTGGCAATAATTTCATCTACCTGAGTGCACCTCTCTACATATAAGTCCAAAGCCTCTAGCTGGATAACTTTCTCTCCCTAAGGTTTCATATCCCATCTAAAGTAGCTATATAAGAAATCCTAAATGTAGGAGAAAGGCGTGGAAAGAGATAGTTGTAAAGAGGAAGGGGAAGTGCAAAAAGAGAGAAGGGGATTAATGAAACTCAACAGTTTGATGTCAATTTTGAAGGAGACAAATTAGAATCTATTATAGTCATTCGAATAGATGACATAAAATCTTACACCTATCTCTTTAACTATTAATTGATTGTCAGAGTTAGATTGTAAGATAAAATTTCACCTAGTAAATATTTGTAAATTAACATGTCCTCCACACTTGATGTGGAACTAATGTCCAAATTTGGAAAATGTCAAATATATGCAACATGAGGAGAAACTTAACTGCCAGATGGAATGCTTCAAGATATGCATTAACTTTCCTAATTCAAGAAGTGATTCAACTTTTGAGCATATAAAGTAATGTTTTGAATGAGATATGCGTTCATCTCAGTGGATTTAGGATGCTTAGATATGAATGGCATACACCAACACAATTTTATATGTATGAATTGCTTATTACTTATAGACATTTTAAATTTTCAATGTAAAAAATTTTCAGTATGTTAACATTTACCTATCTTCAGTATGGACAAGTCCTTGGATAATATATATATATATATATATATATACATATGTGATAATCATATTCTTGCCTCGCCAAAAAAGGAAACTAGCAAAAGCTAAGACATAAAAAGAGGTTAAATGTCAATTCCATGTGAGATATGTTGAGGAACTCCTTTTTACTAGACCCAATTATTCAACGTTCTAGACACATGCATTGAGATAATGACGGGTATAGCACTTAGAAACCAAGTAACCAAAAATAAAAATAAAAATTATAGTGGCTAAGCATTTGAAATGCAACATGATGGATACAGAAACAGCTTCCAAAGGCACATATCAATCAGCTAGGAACTATCATGCAGAACCTCACATTCTCTCTGTTAACAATTCTTAGAAAATAAACCGAAAAGAACAATCAAAGCAAAAGAGTTCAAAGAATGGTATGTCGGAGGGTAACATATGTCAAAAACTCAGACCTGATTGTCAGATAGCCCAAAAGAAGTGCTCCTAAAGCAGTCTACATTAGGTCGTTTTGCCCCATGGAAATGACCAATGTCCCACTCATAGCCTGTTCATTTGAGTGCAAACACCTCATACTTCAATCACTAGATTATAAGCATAATATACTATGGTATCAGAAATAAAAAGCTATGTTGACGTCCCCATGACATTAAGACCAGAATGCATCTTAAAAGGGCTGCATACAAGAGTGAAAACAGAAGTGCACAGAAAACATAATAATCTAAGAGGGAAGGATGGGTACCATTTCTAACATCTAGAAGAACAAAGCCTGAATCATGCAATGATTTTGATGTGTCAGCTTTTTCATGTAAAGCTAGCAATCTTTTTTTCCACTCAGATGGTGTCAGGGGTGTTGCTCGCATGGAAGGATCAAGCAAAGGGAGATGTTGGATACCTCCTTTTATCTGGCAAAGAAAATAATATGTACCATATGAACATTGAGATGTTTGCAAATGTAATGGTAATGGATTTCATTGCCTGGACAAAACTAACGGCAGTTTTTTGTATCACTTCCAAAATCATACAAAATGATAACCCCACACTAACCCTTCATTTAGAATATCAAATAAATAACGAATTTCATTGGCCATAGAAGACGATTAATAAGCTTCTAACCCATGGGATTTAATGACCATGATTCAAAGGAAACATACAACCAAGCAAGACAAAATAGAATTTTGAAGAATAACAGGGATTAGAAAAGAAGTACAAACAACACTTGCACAATATGTCTGGCATATATACCTATCTGTATGTACAATAGTAACTATCTATATGTTGCACTTTTGTTTCGTATATATCAAAGACATAAAGAACAAGGATGAAAATTCTTAAGAGCAACAATGTACCAGTGTTTTACAACAAACAATCCTAGAATATGATAGGTATAGACATAACGTAAATGTAAAGTGACTCAATTTTGTATTGATTGAAAAGGAAACACTGGCTACTTTCAAGAGGAGCCTCTCTCCAATAGCCAGATATTACAACAAATACATTCTTGTATTTCCCTATCTAACCCACAGCTTATATTGGCAACCTCTCCTAACAAAGTCTGTTAGACTCCTAACAAACCTTGACACGTCAACAAACCCAATAACAAAATAAACTGCAATATAGTTGAACTGATTACATTCTAGTCCTATTATTTAGTCCCTTGCTTCCTTCTGCTACAAGTATACTTAATTGGGGGCTTATCAATACCTAGCCCTATGAGTTTCACCTTATCCTCAAGGTGAAAGTATGGAAATTGATGAGCAATGATGTCAACAAGCTCCCAAAAGGCTTCAAACTCAGGCAAGGACTTTTATCGAATGAGGACTTCCTGACAGCCATGCTAACCAGCGCTTGGACGGATGCCAAGGATTTCTGCGAGCTCGACCTTCCACTCTATAGTGTCTTGTAGCAATGATGGAATCTGTTGGCTAGGTGTGAAATGCCCTATGGCCCTCTTAAGTTCCCTCCTATGTAAGTCTACAACTTTTTTCATTCTGCTTTGAGCCAGTTGTTCCTTTAACTCCTTAAGCATTTGGTCTCGCTTTTGGAGTTGTTGTTTGACTGATGAATTGCTGGTTGTAGATTGCCCATAAAAAGGGGGGGGGGGGGGGGGGGTGGGTCGGATATTTTTTATA
>JAOXYD010000006.1:8857737-8871563 GCA_028565735.1 Pinacopodium congolense
TATTATTATTATTATCAATTAATAATAAAATTTTAATAATATTAATAATATTAAAATTAGGAATAATAATAATAATAATAATATAATTTATTAAATTAATAATAATAATAAGGGTAAGGATATTTTAGTCTTTTTATTTGTTATTTCTTTGTCATTCTAAATTTATATTTTCAAATTAAATATTAGTATAGAAATTCTTTAGTAGTAAACCAAATAAAGTAATACGTATTTCATTCTATTCCTCATCTATTTTATTATTAAAGAATAGTTATTCCATTCCTTATCTATTCCATTCTTTAAACCAAACATACCATTAAGTACTTTGTCGTCTCTGTCACCCTTTAGAACTGACCAGATTCAGTGGATACTCCATCCCTCCAAAATCTTCTCAAACAAAACAGCTTATAACACCCTTCTCTTCCTTGGACAACACTGGTGTGGAATCGGTTCCCAACGTTAGACAAATCTTACTTTCTTGAGAATTCCTAATAGACTTCTATAATGATGAGAGTCGCTCTGCCTTGCAGATTTTGAAACTGTGTTACCTAAGACTTGTTCCTTATTTGACAGTAGAGACATAATTGTCTTCGTGCTGCTAGAAAGACTTGGTTCCTTATTTGAGCTATCAATTATGTCCAATCTTTCATTACTCTATTTAACAAACATATTGCCTATAAAATAAAAACATTTTGATTTTACTAGTTACCTCAATGAATTGCTATTTTTCTAATCCTTCTAAATAGGGTAATATTTTAATTATAAGTTTAAATGGCATATTGTAGTTCTTAATTTTGTGAAAATATGCAAGTGCATATATCAATATCTACAAAATTTGGATTCGGGTGTTAAAGAGTACTGGAAATATACAACATTGTACAAAAATCACAAAGTATACAAAGGTATGATGGCTTAAACCTAATGTAAATTTTATGATCTTCTGCGTTCTACAGGTAGCTTCAACAGGGTTATGCCATACGTAAGACCATAAATAGAGGCCCTTGAACCAATTATCTAAGATGATACAAGATGAGGCATTTCACCATTCATTTATTCACAATACTTGACATAGTGTTGTAACATCAGCAAAATTTCCTATTATACAATTACAGCATCTTGTCAGAAGAGGCTAAAGACATACAACGATTGTTCACTTTCTCAAACAATTTTAAATAGGAAAAAAAGGCATTACGAAGTGTCTCAGTAATTGATATTTGATTTGTCGATCTTCTTGTTGCAAGCTCTACTCTTTAAAGGACCGTACCAATTCAGTTCCTGTTGATGATACCTTTGAAGCTTCATAAGAGAATAAGCGTACTGCATTTTGGTACGTCTGCTCTGCGAGTTCTTCCTTACTCGTGTCTAGCAAAGATGCAACATAACTGAGTACCTGACAGATTCACGGGAATTTCCTCAATCAATCAATAAGAAATTTGTGAGGGGCATAAGCATATATATGACATGGAGAAAAAAAGTCAAAAGTGGGCTAATAAATACGTATAAGATGCGTCAAACTGAAGATAGCGTAAAACAGCTACAAGACTGGGAGGAGTTGCAAAGTTAGTAAATGTCCTACTATATTTCAGACGAATACTGACCCCCAAGCAAAAGTAATATAGACCAAAATCATGGCACCAAAAAAAAGGACCAAAAGTTCTCTTCTAAAGGTTGACAAAGTTCCTTTGCTGTGTGATAGCACATGTAGTTGGAACTAATCTCCTCCTCTATAGAGTTCACTAATCATGTCATAACCATAGAGTTTTCTGCATCCAAGACTAGATAGGCAGGATCATCCAAGTCTGGTTCCTTCTTATCACTAGTTAAATACCCAATCTTTCGTCTACCTGGGATGTAAATGGCCATAAATTGAGACTAACGCAAAAAATTGTCCCCATTCAGCCCAATAATAGTGATATGGACCGCATGGAATCTGAAGATAGGTCATGAGGATTCTTTGTCTTATTGACAAAGTCCTTGGGTTCAAAAGAGGATGATTTAAGAACATGAGATGATGTAGAATCTGATGGGATTTCAGACATGGTGGTGAAGAGAAAAAGATGTGGTTAACTAGGGTTTCTTGTTCAAAGAAAATAGGCCTGCTATGATACGATGCAAATTAATATGAATAAGAAAATAAGTTGTATTGCACTGCTACTTTTTTGGTATTACAGCATACATATTTATATTTGTACATAGTATCTAAACTATGAAATAATAAACTAGGAAATTACAGCTATAAATCTACCTAACTCCTTGATTAAAGCCTTTAAATCATATATTTACAGCCTATAATACACTCAGGTTATTGTGTAGAATATTTTGTATTTTGACAGGGGGCCAAGTTAATAAGAATGGTGTTAAAAATTCAATCACAGTTTTTGAAGATTTTAAACTCAAAAGATTCAAGTTCTCTTAGAGGAACTTAATCCCCTTTGCATTCACCAAATACTACCCATCCCCTTTCTAACCACAACCCTCATAAGACTCATAACTTGATCCACTTCCAGGGAACATATCAATTTGGTATTAAAGCCAATGGTTTTGGGAGAAGCCATTCAACAGCAACTCAACCAATTATTGCAATTATCCCAAAAGGAGCGTGCTGCTAATCTCACCTGACAAGAAAAATCCTCGACTCACCTAGATGAACTTGCTCGCGATTTAGCTACTTCCAAAGTCCCATCAACCCAAATAGAAGATGGCAACAAAAATCGAACTCGCAAGGGAAATGGGGTGGCACGAGCGTCCAGTTCAAAATCTTTAGAAGGCAGTTTTGCTATCCTAAAATTCACCAAATTGGATTTTCCTCATTTCAATGGTCAAGATGATCCTTTAGCATGCTGAGTCATTGTGAACATTTCTTCTACCACCAGTAAACACGAACGAGGAGAAGGTCAACCTCGCTTCCTTCCACTTAAAAGGGAATTCCTAGCTTTAGTTCCTTCAAATGGAGGTCGACACACTGCAACTCATCTGGGAGGAGTTCTCTCCACAATGCCATCAACAATTTGGCCCTCCAATCCACTGTCATAAGCTAGGTGAATTGGCAAAATTGCAGCAATAAGGATCTGTTGCTCAATATCAACAAAAGTTTTGAGTAGCTTGTTACGCAAGCCGGGATCTTGACTTAGGCCCAAAAAATCAAACTCCACATTAGCAGCCTTGCTAACTATATTGCTATTAAGGTTGAGCTTCATGACCCGCCTGATCTTGCAACAACTAAGAGCATGTCTCAACTATACGAGTGCAAGGGTCAGCCTCATCGAGGCCCCCTACTTAGGTACGACAAGCATAACCTTCTGAATCATTAGCTAACACTCATTCTCAAATTGTGAAACGATTGACTAGGGCTAAAATGGAAGAGAGGCATCTCAAAAGCCTCTACTTTAATTGTGATGAACCATACGCTAGCAGGCATCAATGCGAAAAGCTCTTTTGGATTGAAATCGTGAAGGAAGAGGAAGATGATGAAGTGGTAGAACCCATTCAAAATCATGACCCACCAGAAGTATCACTGAATGTTATCACTGGCGTTAGTCCTGCACAAACCATACGACTAAATGGAGCACAAGTTGATTACATTTGCAATAAGTTGGGCATGATTAACATTTATGCTCCAAGTTAAGAGGGAGGATTATAGAATATTATGATTGATTGTATGAATCTGCAACTGATATGAAATAATATCAGTTACAGATATTAGGGCATAAGAATAGACTTAATATTAGCATTTCATCTGTCTAAATAAACATATCTCTACAGAATAAGACACACAAGAAATATATACTTCTCTTTTCCTTTAAAAAAAAAAAATCTTATGAACTTAGTTTTTGATTCTTCACAATCACTAGTTAGTTCCTGAAAAATATGATTTACCTTTCTTAATAAAATTTCAATCTTGTTTGTGAGTTTCTATGTTGATTCGCACATCAATTTAATATCACAACTTTGGATCTTAAATAAGTAATTACTTAGGGCCTGTTCGTTTTTTATTTCTTTTTGGTTTTGATTTTTTATTTTTCTAAACACAAAAATCGAAAAAAAATTATTACAGAAATCGAAAAAACAACACACTAATATAATACAGAAATTGAGAAACACAACAAAAAAATCCATAAAAATACACAAAACCCAATATAAAAATACAAAAATCACAACTAAAAGCTGAATCAAACGGCCCCTTATTTGTTTTGATTTTGGCTTTCGTAGGATAAGGTTATCAATCTTGTCATAAGATTCAAAGGATCATTCCTTTTGTGTTCACTTTAGTTGTTGTCTAAGCTTTGTTCTAAAATTAGTAATTAATTCTATTTTTTCTTGATTTAACTTTCTCGAGACAATGTTATCAATTTTATTATTGGGTGGGGTTCAAAGGATTCATTCCTTTTAGTTCTCTTCAGTTGTTATCCAAGCTTTTCTCTGAATTAGTAAATTAATTCTTATATTTTTCTCTTTGCATCACTTGCTCACATGAGCAACTAAGTTACTAGTTTTGCAAAAGAATTGTTCATATTCCTGCCCCACTAGCATTAACTTCCACTGTGAAGGGTAGAAAATGATTTGACAAGTTTAGTAAAGGAATGGAGATTAAAGCCTGCTTAAAATCTTCAAAGGCTAGTTGTGTCAATTCATTCAAACAAATGCTTCTTTAAGAAGACAATGAGGACCTTGCTTCTTTGCCTTGATGGATGAACCTCCTATAGAATCTTGCTAGGCCTAGAAATCTTGTCAACTATTTAACTGAAGTTGGAGTTGGTTATTGAGCCATAGTCTCTACCTTTCTAGGATCAGTTGCAACATCCTTTATAGAGATCACATGCCCAAGGTATTTAATTTGGATGTCCCAAAACTACAATCACTATCCTAAACGCAAATTGAACTTGGAAAACCAACAAGCTCCATGCAGCTTGTCAAGTAACTCCTCTATCAATGGAATGGGAAACAAGTGTCTTAGAAGAGCTCTAAGATGATGAAAGCTAATAAGAAGGTGGATTCAAAGCTAATGAAAAAGACGAAGAAGAAAGAAGTAAGAGAGCAAGAAGAATCATTGAAAGAAGAGACAGAAGGAGATCGTGTAACAACTTCATAACGGCGTTTACTTTCCAAAAATAGACTACACTACAGTCAATTACAGCAGTGAATATTAGGCTTCCTGATGGAATGAATACAATAACTAACCCATAACATAGCTATTGTGATGAATTTAGTTGCTATAGCAATTATATAGAACTTGGTTAGTATAAACGTAACATTTGAAATTGTTTGAGTGATTCCTAAACTCCAGAATTGACTTATAAAAACCTATTGGTGTGGTTAAAATAGTTTTATTTGTTTCAATTATTACGTACTATTCTTAGTTCTTGACAAAAACCCTAGAAGGTGATATGTAGACCTACCATTTCTACTTTTTAGCCCTGGATTCAATGCTCTAGCAACACCTCATTTTACTTCATAGATGTTTAACCAATAGTAGGCATTCTACTATTCATCCTACATCCAAATGGAGGCATCATCAAGCAAAAGAAGACATCCAAAATAGATTGTGCAATTTTTTTAAGGTGGCAGGCTGTTGAAGGTTTGAGGGGGTACAAGAGTTATGCATAAGGACTTCTTGTTCAATTTTGGGATGCCTTCACATGAAAAATCGCACATTTGTTGACGAAGTAGCCACTTCCAAGATTAGCAAAAATGATGACTGGGAGAGGCACATAATCTTATCATATAATCATCAACAACTAATGAGAGAGAAGGGGGAATGGGTAACATACAAGATGGATGTTTGCTGGATGATTAAGTGTTTCTTTTGATAGGGTTGATGGATTTCCTGAATCAGATGTAGCAAGCAGACTACCAGCACTTGAAGCAGAATTTTCTCCTTCACAATGAATCCGTTCTGTTTCGAACTCATCTCCAGAAACAAAAAACATAGAATCTAATTGTTTACTTGGCAGGGCATCAGGTGCATCTGTCTCTAACAAAATTCTATCAGAAGATACCTGCACTTCTTTTGCTGTTAGAGTATTGAATTCTGAAAATATAGGAACAGAGATGTTGATATTAATAGCGAACTCACCGTCTTTAGCATTTTCTTTGCCTTTTGCTCTTTCATGGACATAAGAAAACCAGAGAATGAAAAGTAAGCACCAAGTTTGGTAAATTCAGGAACCATTTCAGGTGAACCCAGATATGAATGGAGAATAATACCAGCTGGAAAAGGTCCTGTATTTCTAAGGTTTCCACAAATGCATTATATTCAATACAGTGATAAAGATTACAAGGCATAAGTATATACTGCATGCTAAACCTTATGTCAAACTAGGTCTGATGAAGCAGAAGCTAGCTGGAACACTATCAAACAGCCATTGAATTTGCTTTAAGAAGAGTTTGAGAATGATTGATATCCAAACTACATAGTGAGAAGATGCTGTTTAGTATGTTTTACAATAACCTAGAGGCAAAGCTAGGATTAAATTTTCATTTTGAAACCCCCCACACCCCTATTATGTATTTGATCTAAGATACATCCTCGCCACTTCCAGTTGAAATTAAACTTCAAAAAGAGTAAACCTAACTCTTTTTTCTCTTTCTAACATTAAAAGGTTCTGTAAAAACACTATTCAATGACAATCAGATTTCTTCTGAGGCAAGATTGACAATGACTTCCAGCCAACTTAGAGTATGAAGACGCATTTTGAGGGACTTTAGAGCAACTCAGAGGCAAAGATAACTTTACTGGTTTCAAATGTACCCCCGACTTATCAATTAGAACTTTACATGCCTAAGTGTCATAAGAGTTCCAATTTAACCTTTTCCATCATTCTGATGGTAAAATGTTCGGCAGTACCATCAGAAAAGATGAGTAGGGGCAAACATTAACACATATTATAGCAAAAGCTATGTCATTCTATGCAATACCATCACACATTTTAAATGCAGAGTGATGCAATTAATTTTTAAAGTCTATGCACAGGATATGAAATTAAGAGAAAAGAATGCACTAGAATTCTGAATCAGATCCTGGGGATGCCTCTTTGGAAAGACATTAATAAAAACATTTCTTTTTAACCATATGCAAATCATTCAAGGTAAGAATCTTATGTGAAACAGAAACCAGAATATGTTCCTACTTCATTATCGCAAGAAGATCACCAAAAGCACGAACACAGTGAATAGATGCTGGTCGGTTCAACTCTTTTGCAAGTTCAAGCTGTTTGCGGAATACTTCAACCTACAAAGGAAATGTCATGCGTCAAAAAAACTCCAAAAGAAGCAATTACAAATGAAATGAAAACTTCAAATGATTTTTTTTTTTGAAAATGCAAAAGAATTAAATGAATAAAGGCAAAGCCTTACAACTTCAAATGATTTTAGATGAACTGAAAGAAGGAATTTTTCAACCCAAAATTGTGGAAGTAAGTAATGTTATCATATTAGGGTCTGTTTGGTCTTACTGAGATTTTTGGTTTTCTGTTTTTGTTTTCAAATTCAGTAAAAAAATTATTTGGTTAAGTTTCTGGTTTTTGTTTTTTATTTTAGTTTCTTCCAATTTTGATAAATTATGAAAACCATAAAATTGCTCTTCGTTTTCTATTTTTTTAATAATCTGATTTATATTTAATATTAATTATTAATAATAATTTATCCCATTTATTTTATTTTTATAATTAATTTAATTTTTAAAATTCTAAAATTTTTTTCTTACAATAAAAATATTTTCAAATTTAATAATTGTTTAATAATTATATTATAAATTTAAAATATTTTTAAAGTACATACATTTCAAATCTTTTAAATAGTTATTTATGAAATAATTTTTTAAAATATCAAATATTTAACTCTAAACAATAACATTGATTTTAATAATTAAAATATATATTGACAAATAAATATTAATTTATAAATTATTTTAAAAAAATGTTCTGATTTAATTATTTATTTCAATAAAACATAATTAATATTTATTAATAAATATAGTATAAGCAATTAAAATAAAATTATGTATTCAATTAATCATAAAATTACTTTGTCTTGAGTTTTATTTGATACGAAATAACAAGGGAGCCCTCACTAGGTGGCCCTCCGTGGCCACTAGGAGCTCCCTGATAATTTTACAAAAGGTTTTTCTAGTAATTTTATTAAAAAAAATAAGGGTTTATATAAATTGATGTTTATCCTCTAATAATTACAAAATTGATGAAAGGACAAAAGAACAAAAAAGTAACTTTGTATTTAAAAAAAAATGAAACTCGTGTGAGACCGATAGGGAGCCACCACCTAGTCATCCTCTGTTTAATATTTAATTATTATTAGTAACAAAAGTGTAACTATGTTAACATCAACAAGTAAACAAGCTTCTGTTTTTATTTGTCAAAAGAAACATAAACCAAAATTAGGAAAAGAAAACCAAAAACCACAATAAAAAAACAGGAGTGGAGCCAAACAGTCCTTAGATTACAGCAGGATACTTCTGAACATTAAACAGTAAAATGTACAACTACTCTTATAAGTTCTACACAAATCAAGTGCCAAAGATATTAGGATTACAAAAAGAAAAAGAGGGGCAACGCCTATGCTTTAGAAAGACTAAAACTAGATTGTAATTACATGAGAACCTTGATGAGTTAAAGGAGCCAACCAAACTATTTAAATGCATGGTACTGAAATAGGATGGATAGAAGAAAGCCTAGTATTAATTTAAAATTAAAACATGACATAATTGCTCACGTTGTCATTGAATAATGTCACTGTGGAAGAAAATCGAATGTGACCATTCATCTTTATCATTATGCAACAAGGGCCTATGTCTAGGGTTATGACCTATCAAATATTGCAAGTGGTTTTAGGCCTAATTAAAACTAATTAATGGTAAAGATTTAGTGTTTCAGACCTAAGACAACTCACAAAACTGAGTCAACTATTCAACACTCCACCTAAAGCTACAGAGTGAATGATTTCTAATACCAGCTTGCTTGTGAATTTGGAAATTGACTACAATTAATCCTTGTTTTAATCTGCTAACTGCTTAAACAATTGGAATATATGGAGTAATTATTATTCCACTGTCCAGTTTTTGTTTTATGAAGTTTGCTTGATTTCCATATATTTTTTCTGGGGGATTGTATTGTCCCAGTACAGTCTACTTGGTAGATTCCATTTATTTTTAGATATTTAAGGATAATTTTTACTCATTATATTCCACAAATTCAACGGGCCATTGCTCGGAAACCTGCCTCAGGACTGGACCTTCCTACTGCTAATTGGACTTTACTTGTCAAGAGACCAAAATTCCTCTTAGAAACACACAATATTCGGTGGTAGATCTTCTATTTGTCAAAGATCCAGTATAATCTCAATCACCATAAGCGTCAAATGCCAAGTCACACTTCCTCTTAAACAGTCTTCCTCTCCTTGGTGTAGCTTTCAAGTTTTCCAAGATCAAGGTCACTGCAAGTAAATGTTCCTCACTTGGCTAACTACTCCTACTGCATATGCTACATCTGATCTAGTATGAGTTTGATAGATCAAAGGTCCTATCAATCTCTAGTGGACCTTTATCAATCATATCTACATCCTCCCTTGACCACAAAATTTTATTTTTGTTTAATTGGCACCCTTACTGCTTAACATCCTTGATGTAGGACTGGCATATAAATTGTCAATAGGGGGTTGTTGGGACTTATTCTAGGGCCGGAATTGAGGCAAAAGGAAATGCAAATAGAGGATAGGAGTCTAGGAATCACTCCAAGGTTTGTATCAAGAACTAGGAATCACTCATAGGAATTGATACAAATAAAATTATTGGAATCACGACAATACAGTTCCAGAAATCACTTCTAGAGGTTAAGACTAACTCCTAATCAAATAATCACCATTATTAAATAGAAAGTTTCACACTTCCACATTTGGAAATCTAGGAATACATTAAAAAATAAAACCATCTACGTCCTCTAGAACTTATATTTGACATAGAAATAGACATTTACAAGGTGTTCTAAGAAACCTATAACTCTATTTCCTAATTGAAACTAAACTCTGATTAGGTAAATGCTAACCTGAACTAGTCTAGTAACACAGGAAAAGAAATCCAAATAAAATAGAAGTGTAAAATAAATATAAGTCAGTCTAATCTGCATCGCCCTCCCCTGCTTGATGATAGTCAGACCTTGAAAATTAAATGTTTACAACCTGCATCAAATACTCATTTTTCTAGATGTTGTGCTTCTACAGTTATATTTAGAGATTATTCACCAATACAAGTACATGCCTTCTCTCCCACATAAGAATCAAGAACATAAATATTGTTGCTTCTTGTCATCAAAAGCATTAACTTGCCATCACAAGGCGCTCATAGCTTGTCCTTCATTCGTAGGATGTGTTAACTGTGCATCTTCCTCTAAATCAACTTCACCTTTATCAGCCACAACAACAAGATCTGTGATGATCTGGTGAGTTGTTAACTCAACACCAAAGTTATCACCAAATTTTGAGCCAACAAGATCTGGAACTTTTAGTATTTGCTGGTTAATCTTTTCAGCTCCTTGAACTATTGTTTCGACCAATTGTTCAGGTGTTTCAGTTTGCTGTTTAAGTGTTCTAACTTGCTATTCAGTAGCTTCAATTTGCTTTACAACAGTTTCAGTCTTTGCTTGTAGGATGTTTTGAAATGTATGATCAACCATCTGTTGCTGTTTGTACTATGTTTGATAGAAGTGAATTGTTGAATTCACGCTTCAGTGCTGTCCAACCTATTCAAAATTCACATAATCAACTCATCCCTCTTCAAAATTAATATAATGAACTCATACCTTTCTTGAATCATCATATAATCTCCTGTAAGCCTTTCCCCTTTGCGTAGACATTGCTGAACACAAGCTCTGATAAAAAATTGACGTACAACTAGCCGACCAATTGAAAATAGGCCTAGGACTTTGAACTTAAAGCAGGAAGAGTAAGGGATAGGGGTCAAGGAATCACCACTAGGTCTGCATCATGAACTAGGAATCGCACCTAGGAATTGACACCAGTAAAACTATTGGAATCACACCAATAGAGTTCTAGAAATCACTTCTAGATATTAGGAATCACTACTAGAAAATAGAAAGTTTCATACTTTCAAGTCCAGAAATCTAATTCATCAGAAAGTATCCACCTCTTCTAAAACTTATGTTTTGACATATAGATAGACATTTACAATGTATTCTAAACTAAATAGAACTCCATTTCCTAATTGGAAACAAACTCTAACTAGATAGATACTAACTTGAACTAATCTACCAAGATAAGAAAAGTAATCTTAACAAAGTAGATTGGTAAGGTGAATAGAAAGCCTAATCTACATCAATCCGAACTTCCTAGTTTCTTGGAATTTATTTTTAATCATTATTTAATAAAAAATTAGCATAAAGAAAATTAAAGGAATATGAAAATTTTGCCTTGCTTTTACTATTGTGTTCACATGAACAGTAATGTGAACAATGTCACAACAACTCCTGCTCTTTCTGGTTGAGTGATCTGTCTTCTTTTGTTATTTTACATAAGCTTCGAGTTGTTTTCCATCAGGTATGTTAGCTAACTAGTTGAATTTTGTGCCAATGCAGGATTTGAAAATTAGTACTGGGCTACTTATTCTTCTTTCAAATGATGTTAAAAAGAATGCAAACCAATCAAGTTAAAAACACTACACATTCAACAGTCACAAGTTTCTTATCATTTTCTTGTTATCACCGTACACTATTCTGTAGTTTTATATAAAAGTGTTGTAAAACTCAAAACTACAACTTGAAATCCTTTTGTCTTTATTATCTCAATTCATTGTAACAAAGTTGGAATGGTGTATCACATCATAAAGCATGTGCATACGGCTCAAATTTTACAGGCACCCTCTTGTACACAAAACTCTTTTAAGTAGAGATGTGTGCCTTAGGTAAGCCGTTGGAGCAAGTAAATCTAATGAATATTATTTTATCTTGACAATGAGCAAATTTTTCATTAAATATGCTTTCAAGGAATCTTAGAAGGAGTTTTAGAACTTGATGTATGCAAGACGAATAAAGAATATAAAGTGAGAAGGGTTTGAAAAAAATCCACAATCATAAAGACACAACAAAGAAAATTATTTTCTTTCTTTTGACAACTCATATGAATATCATTGTCAACAGAAATTACCATTGAAAGTCAAAATATGCATGCATAAACATATGCAATAGGATTCAGTTAGGGAAGTTTATCTAGTTTTACACTGACAATAACTCTGTTGAGAAAAAATTTTAGCAAATGGACATGAAACCGAATAGCTTTTTATTTCTTCCCCTCCTAATGTATACTACAGCATGCTATCTTACGTTTTAACTGTGACCTAAAGGTATCTTTCTGTAAAACCTCATTGCTTAGTACCTACCTATACTACAATAAAAACAAATCAACTACACAATGCTTCAGCATATCCACATTAAATTAATTTTTTCTCTTTAATAAAGTACATTGTTAGTGGGCCCTATCTTGCTAATGAGGATCCTTTGGGGAACCAATTAAGGATTGAAAGCTATGTAAATATGTTAAGGTGTATTACCTTTTTTCCATAATGTTTTCATGAATCGACCCTCTATTATTAGATTCTAATGACTTGCCAACAAATTTTTGCAGTTAAGATCTATTCTTAGACAGATTCCAATCAAATCTGTAACTTGACCTTTATGGTAGATTCCCACAAAAAGCAGCATAAGGATGAAGAACTTCGCCAACAGGCAAGTTTTGATCATCTCACGATATAACTTCTATGAAATTTTTCATTCAACTGTATGTTTGAAGTATAACCGCTCTTGAGGATTTAGGGTAAACTACAACAAAAAGTATGAATTTAGAAAACACTTCTGACACAAACTTACCTTTTTACCTAAATTGACTTACTTTCAGATCTGACTATAATTGTTACACTGAAACCTTTTGTCCAATGTGGAAAAGAATTGTTCTTTTTTTCATATATTGAATAGGAGTATACAGCCATATATAGGACATTACAAGTAGGAATTTAAATCTGGAAAGTTATCTAAAACTATCTAATGTAATCCCTTAAATTAAGGGATTTCCAACTTATTCTTATCTTACCTATTTACAGCCTATCTATATTTAAGTATAATCTATTTATAGCTGTTTAGTAACTCAACATTCCCCCAAAGCTGAGGAATAAATGTCTTCCATTCCCAGCTTGTATACAAGATCATGAAAACTCGAACTGTTCAGCCCCTTTGTTATAACATCAGCTACTTGTCGTTCTGATGGAACATAGGACATACACACTAACCCTTCTTCCAATTTTCTTTAATGAAATGTCTATCATCTCAATATGCTTTGTCCTACGGTGTTGTATAGGATTATGAGCAATATTGATGGCTGACTCATTGTCACAATAGTGTTTCATAGGGCCATCCCATTTGACTCTTGTTACAAAATATACTGTTGTTACAGAATATAGTAACGTAATCATAGGGATTATAAAGTTAATGTAAATAACATAGTTATAGGGATTTTAGCATAATTATAGGGATTATTTCCTATTTCAACCTATGTATTTCTGTATAAATACCTGTAGTATTTTCCTAATAATACACAAGAGAAAGCCTATTCTTCTCATGGTATCAGAGCCTAGTCGAGTTTTTGGTTCGTTAGTGTTTGCTTTTCTCTTTTGTGTTTTGCCCTAGAGTGAGGCTGGTGAGTAACCCATCTGCTGGAGGAAATTTTTTTTCTCAATTTATCAAGGATTTTTCAAAGATAGCAAAGCCCCTTACTGAGCTTCTAACTAAGGATGCAATCTTTAACTTTGATGATCAATG
>JAOXYD010000006.1:8871663-8886775 GCA_028565735.1 Pinacopodium congolense
AAATCAAGGATCTGATTTATCTTAATTTTGGGGGCTAATTTCTGAACTAAATCTCTCAGTTCAAATCTTCCAACAAATAGTTTTCGTGTTTAAAAAAATAGAATAGAAAATGGAAACACAAAGATGAACCACACGAGCCCTAAATAATTATCAAATATATTATTCTACATAAACATTACTTCTTTATTATTTCTTATCAAATTAGACAAATTTATATTTCTTGTATAAGTAATACTCTTTATTGTGAAAAATGAATGAAAAATATAAAATTGTGCAATTTAATATTTTCAAAAAATTTACAACAATAAATTTATTTCACTATTTTACTATATTTTGATATAAAAATTTCAATGTGTAATTTTGTAAATATTTTTTATTTTAAAAATATTAATCATAAATTGAAAAACTCATCCTAACCATATCAACATTATATTGATCAATTTTTGTGATAAAATTAAATAATTAAATATTTTTCTGATATTATCTCTTTTTATTTATGAATTTATTGACAATAATAGTAATCTCAATCTAGTAAATTTTATTATTAAGAATTGTTTTTAATTATTAATATAAAAATTTTATAATTTATAATTTTGCCCTTACTAACATACCTTCTTAGATTTGCCCCCGAGGAATAGGGTTACCAAACCACCAAACAATAAATAGATAGTTTATACAAATAACAAAACTACGTTTGCTTAGATGGAGTTCAAGAGCATGACCCAATTTGCTCCAAATTTGGAGATTACTGGAGTATAATATCAGGATTCCGTTTGATGAATAAACCATAAAGTTGAAAAAGTAACTAGGGAAATCTCGTAAAATTGACCTAATCATGAAGCTAGATGTCTTCGTCCCAGCATCAAAAGAAATAATGAAGTTGATATAGCATATCCGGAATGATAAAAACCACTTGAAATTTAATGATACGAAGCCAATAATTGAGAAAATACTGTACGTTAACATTGAGAAAGAAGAAATAGCAAAACCTGTTCCGTGAAGTCAATAGTTTTTCCATGAGAGCCCTTGTCCAAGCCAATCTGAAAGGTTGATAACCACATCTTTTGTCACTTCTATGGGCCCCCATTCAAATTTCACTGATAGCAATCACAAAATTCTAACACGCAAGCATTCATACTAATCTAGATGGAACGTCAGAGAAGAGTTGTAGGGATGTAAAATCACTTATGTCAAAGCCTGAAATTGGAAATAACAAGGTAATGGACTTTAACCTCTCCAACTGCGGCATAGGGAGTGGCCTCAAAATATTTTTTAAGAGTAACAAACCAGTTGGGACTCCTCTCTTTAATAAACCTGTCAACAAAAGGAGAACCCAAAAGACCAGTGAAGACAAACAAAAAGCAATCAACCTCAGAAGTCACCAGAACACAGCAAAAAGTTGAAAAGGTCAAAATGGAAAAAGTGTACTACGTGAATTCACTTACCATGGGTGTAGACCAAAGCACGGTATAACAGAAGGATAGCACTCACCCATTTCTTTAACCAAATGCCAATCTTTCTAAACGTGAAGACAAGCAAAAAGGATTAGGAAAAGTTAATATCTAGAATTTAATTATTCCCAGATCAAACAAAAGTAGATGGGCATTGGAGCAAGTACCTCGGAAACTCCATTAACAGCGAACCGGAGGACGCCAGTGTCAAGGGCGGTGGCTATCAGGTGAGGAGTCTTGCTGAGGATTCTTGGGTCTTGGAGGTGACAGTGCGCATCGAAGAGCTTCATGACCATAGATTTTCTTCGACGTATTCTAATAAATGGTGAGTGGCCAAAAATTTGAAGAAACTCGATTCTTGCATCCTATGTCTTTATTCTTCTAATTTATCCTTGATATTAAGAAATTTTTTAGGTTTAAATTCATCCTGCTTCGTCGTTTCTATAGTTTCAAAACTACTAATAAATGGATTCTAGAAATTTTAAAAGGGACAGTGACTTATGAGATTAACTTGCTTTTTAAATTAAAAAAATCTTCTTTTATTTATTTTAATAATTTTTATGTTTTTTTTTTTGTGTTTTTATATTTTTGTACTATTTTTTTATTTATGTACTTTATTAGTGTGTTATTTTTTTTATTTCTATACTATTTTTCAATTTCTTTATTTAAAAAATAATAAACAAAAATCAAAAATAAAATATAACTAGCTTTATTTAACGATATAAAAGTCAATTCGTATAATTTTAAATAAATATTTACATTTTTACTCATAATGCATTTAGAAAATTACAATTTTACCTTCAATACATTTACTTTTTTACTCTTACTATTTTATGTGTAATGATTAGGAGCCTTTGGAACTACGGGAGCTACCCCACTAATGGTTTCCTAATTATTCCCAATTTTAAATTACTTTCATTTATATATATTCTTTGTTAAATCTCTTCCATGAGAAGTGACGACATCTTTGAATTAGTCTGCCCTAGTATCAAAACAACAGTATTTGGGCCATTATCAAATTGACATCATTTTGCATTTTGTAAAACTTAAAAATTCTTAAATTTTAATAATTAAAATAAAATTATTTTTCTTAAATTCAAAATGATGTCGTTTTGTTAAAGCTAGAAGCTGGATTTCTGCTTTCACTCTCTCCGCCTTTGTTCTCCTTCCTTCCCATGTTTTGGCCTTTGTTTTTGTTTTAGCCTCTTATCAAATATACACCTAAATGGTAATTAGTTTTCTCTTCTCAATAAAAGACACTTGTCCTTAGGGCTCCATTGGTAAAGAATTGTATGTTTTAATTTAATATTTAAAGTGATGTCTATTCTTGTGTTAATATCATTATAACAGATGAATCTTAGTTGTTACACCTATGTTCTGGACATCTAAAATTTCTTAATTTGAAATTGCTTACTCAAAGAAATATGGTTAAGGTTGTCTTATATATAACATCCTAAAAAACTCTGTGAAACTTATATTATCAAAAAGCAACATAATTTATGGTAAATAGCCACTTGAACCCATACACTCTAATGTGTGTGACATGATGAACATCATGTCTATTGGGGAGAATAAATATTTTATTACGTTCATTAGCTTCTTCATAAGAAAATTCTAGGTATATTTTCTATAAAGGAAGCATGAAGTGTTTAGATACCTTATCAAATTCACAGCTTATGTTGAAAGACAAGGTTGTTATCTTATAAATGATTTATGAATTGATGGTTGGGTGAATATACTTCTAATGAGTTCAATAAGTATCGCAAAGAACATGGTATTGAACATAAAGTTATGTTGAATAGGAATTTTATTGACTAATAGGATAGTACAAAGTTAAATGACCAAATCAACTTGGATTTTGGTTAGCACTAACATAAGGGCGTTATCTTGATTCGATGAAGTGGTCATTCCTAACATATGCTTCAACTTCTAAAGGTTTTATGCTTTAGTGGCTTTGTAAGAATGTTAGTAACTTGGTCTTTATACTTGCAATACACCAACTAAACCTCTTTACTTTTAATTTAATAACTAAGAAAGTGATAAGGTGTTTCAATATACTTATTTCTTCTATTTTAACACGAGATTTTTTGCTAGGTTGATTGTAGAAATATTGTCAATAAAAGTCTTTGCAAGACCACCTATTGGAACATTAATTTGCCTAAAAAAATAGTGTAATCAAATTGCTTCACACATACTTGAAGCTACAACTATACATTTTGCTTTATAAAATGAAAATGTAACAATAGACTACTTCTCTAATGATCATGAAAAAAATAAAACCAAAACTAAGAACATAACCTGATGTGCTTTTACGATCATTAAATCTCCATCCTAGTCATTTTTAAAGTAACCACTAAGAGCAAAATTATTAGTTAAACGATAAAGTAAATTATGAACAAAAAATGCCCTTTAGTTTATGTATGATTCTTTTAGTAACTTACATGTGATATTAATGGGGAGATTATAAGAACATAATGATTAGTCTAATTGCAAAAGTAATGTTATATCTTGTGCATATGTGATACCTCAAATTCTTAACAAATTGCCTGAAATATGTAGATTTGACAACTGCATTGTCATCTTCCCTGAATAATTTCACCTCTGTTAGTATGCTCACAAGATTGTAATCAAGCATATGAAACTTCTTTAGTAGTTCAATAACAAACCTTATTTAACAGATAAATACTTTATTTTCTCCTTGAAAAACCTTTATACTAACCTCTATACTAAGTGCTCAACATTTGAATTGTTATTTGTCCTCAAATAACTTATTTAGATATTAATTCAAAATTTTTCTAATGGCCTTTAAATATTAATTAAACACTTTAATCAATACAATGAACATAGCTAGTATATCCTAAATCATTATTAATTATAAATTCATAATTATGGTCCAAACATATAATAAAGCCACTTTTATGCATAATATTAGATCTTAAAAAACTCGTATGCATTATGATCATGCAAATTCTCTTAAGGTAATTCAGTGACATGTGCATTTTATGCTCTACTATGCTATAACCTTAGTATTTTTCACAACTTCTTGAAAGGGTGTTTTACATTCCATCTTTTCTAACAAGTGCATTTTATGTTCTATCTTATCTTTTTCATACACATTCATGATTATTATCAATTTTGATTCAACTGAATCATTTTTAATCATTTTCAAATTTTAAAATTTTACCAAAATTACTTAAATTGAATACCTTATTCAAATTTATACAAAAATCCATATGAAATCTCATTATGAATCAAATAGCCATGCATAAAGGTGAACTTCGTATACATAATTCATATTGTAGTTAAGTGAATTCATAACTGTTGAACTAAAGGAGATTCCAATCATATGTTTTAATGATGACAAAACATTAATTAATGTTTGAATTTTGATGCATTAGAAAACTAGGTTGATCCAAATTATAGACTGACATATGTCGGAACCTAAGGTAAAAGAGCCTTCATGAAGAAAATGAAGAATGAATCCAGTATTGATGAGCTAGAGTGAAGATCAAGAAAGAAGATCAAATTTTGCATAGGTTTAAGAAAGTGTCTTAGAATGTAAGTTTCTTGAACTTGATCTTTATCAATACTTGAATATAGGCTCCCATTTGCATGTCATACTTGCATAAATATTTGTATGTAAGATTTGAATTGTAGTTTTAATGCTTAATTGAATTTGTCTACGCATTGACATTTTAGGAATTGGTTTAAAATATCATATTAATATAAAACACATTAATATAAAATTGCTTCAAGAGGTGATGTGATGATTTGTGTTAAAGTATATCTTTTGATGTGTTTAAAGGGTTTAAAATGTTGTTAATGCATGCTTGAATTTGTTTAAATCTAATTAATATGTGAATTTTGGTTTATGGAAGGTTTAGGAAATGTTTGAAAAGTTGTATAGTTATTTAAAAAAGAAAAATTTTCATAATCAAGGCTAATTATTATCTTTTGAACTAATTGAAGGTTTTGAAAATAGAAAAATCCTTGATTTATGTTTTAAATTTGCTTGAAGTTGTGCTTATTGCTAGAAAATTGTTTGGAAAGGTTTGGAATTTTTTTGAATCATATTTTGAGTTTTCTAGACCTTAAATAGCGGGAGTAAAGGACTTGAATGGTGTCATATAATAAGGGTCGTTTATGCCCTATTTGCTCAGGAGCTAAACGATAGTTTGTCAAAGATTTCAACAACGTTGTTTATCTCTCTAGCTTCCACCGTTTAGGGCTCTGACAAATAATGACTAGTTTTACCTTTTGGATTTTCCAAAAATTTTTTGATCCCAAACAACTAATTGATAGTTGTGGTTTAGGCATTAGTTTGTCTAAGTGTTTAGGTTGGTATTTTCCTATTTTTAGAAAATTTAGGACTTAGTTTGTTCTTATTTTTAATTTTTTTTGTTTTAATCTGTTACATATTTTCAGTGTTTAATTATTGCTTTTTGGATGTCATTAAAGTATCTTATGGAAAGCTTTCGTTTGATATGGATCAGGTGTAACTATAGAGAGGAGCAGGAAAGCAGAATAAATAAAAGAAAAACAAGGTAGAAGAAAGAAAAGAAAACCAAGGCAGTGGCTAAATAGCCACTCCTATGGCTTCCCTATGCCACAGATGTGGCCTTCATGAGCCACATTTATGGCTCCCTCCCTCCACACTCATAGTCTTCTCTAATGATGCAGTTTAATTTAACATAAATTTTGTCTCGACATACTTAAGGAAAAAAGAAAAACCTAAAGGTCATAGTGAGGAAGCAGACACAAAGGTAGTAGTCGTCATTGTATTTTGGAGCTTACCCTGAGCTAAAGAAGATGTTTTGAGGCTTGAACAACGCAAAATCATGCTTAAAATCTCAAGAGTTTTACAGATTTTCATATTTTCCAGTCTAGTGACTTGTTACATTTTATTTCTCTCGTATATGTTTTGTTATATGGAGAACATGGTTATTTGTGATCTTATTGACTTTATGAGTAGCTAAATTTATTTTAGGAACTGTTGTTTGAACTATTTGTATACTCTTGTTTGTTGATTCAATGCAATAGATATTTCTATTATTTATTAAGCTTAAACTTTGCAATAAATTGAAAGAATGAGCTTAGTAACCTATGTTGAATATACAATGAGAGTTGTGTATTTAATATACCTATAGATAACAAGTGTATTAATTTATTAGAAAGAGATTTTAATAGATTAATATATTGCCTTTAAGATCGCTTCACAACTAGTTGGGTTTTTAGGAAAGACATTGTAGGTTAAGAGATCATAGGGTCAATTCTAAGTAATTTAATTATTGAAACATAG
This sequence comes from Pinacopodium congolense, assembly GCA_028565735.1. NCBI lineage: Eukaryota > Viridiplantae > Streptophyta > Magnoliopsida > Malpighiales > Erythroxylaceae > Pinacopodium > Pinacopodium congolense. The sequence continues at coordinate 8,878,414 of JAOXYD010000006.1, forward strand.
TTGCACCTTGAGAGACAGTAGCTATAATATTAAAAAATCTTGGGCTAAGTATAAATTGAATCAATCAAATAAGAGGAAATAAATAAAGATAACAACAAGTCATAGTCTTCAATATTGATGTTTTCCAAGTTTCAGTTTATTGTTTTGATATTGATTACGCTGATAATCTAGCCTTTGTTTTATTTTTTCTAGTTTTATTTCTTGAATTGGTTTGAATATGTTCCTTAAATAAAGTGTAAGTTAAATTAATAGGGTGACTAATTTCAATTCTTATATTACGATATCTACTTATACTACAAGTTTACAACATGGACACTTACAATGTTAACGTAAAGCAAGTTAATGGTTAGCATAACGATTAATAAGTTTTTAGCGTCGTTACCAGGATTGATATTTTAACATCCTTTTTTATTTAGGTAACTTTGATTTAATAGTTTTTGATGCTTTTTCTTGTGTCTTTGCAGGTGCATAAATATAAGGAGCACACGAACGTCCGACGAAAGTAAGTAAAGAAGGGCATTTAGATATCACAAGGCATGAGCAAGAGTTAAGAAGAGTTAAGTGTTAAAAGATTATTCAAACAGATATGAAAGAATAAGGAGAACAAGGAGGTGCTAAAAGAATATTAATAGATTTTATGAGGCCAGGTTTCAACCAACAAGGGATTGCACGATCTGTTGTTCAAGCAAATAATTTTGAGATAGAGTCGGCTCTCCTCAACATACTTCAGTCTAGTGTCAGTTCTATAGGTTGGCAAATGAAGATCCCAATGCTCACCTTGCTAATTTCCTAAAGATTTATGATCCTTTTTGGTTCAATGGGATGTTAGATGATGTAGTAAAGATGTAGTTGTTGCCCTTTACCTTGAATAATTGAGCTAAGGCATGGTTGAATTCTCTTAACTCATGTCACATCACCATATGGGAGTCGTTAGCTCAAGCTGTCCTTACCAAATACTTCTTATTGACAAAGACAACAAGAATAATTAAAGAGATCAAAAACTTTTAATAGAGTGATGGGGAGTCATTATATGAGGCATGGGAGAAATTCAAGGAGTTACATAGGAGTTGTCCATACTATAACCTTCTAAGGGTGTTTCTTTTGCAAACTTTATACAATTGAGTTAATTAGAGCATAAGAGGAATCATAGATGCGGCTGTAAGAGGGTCTTTAATGAGAAAAACGATTAATGCAGCTGTGATCTTTTGGAAGAGATAGCAACTAACAATTGGTTATGGTTTAATATGAGGAGCAAGCAAGGGTCCAAGGAGTAGAATGGTATGATTCCAATTGATATGGTAACAAAAATTTAGGAACAAATTTTAGCTCCCACCATGCAATTGAATAATATGTTAGGAGCCTCTTCATCTTTAGTGAAGGCCATGCAACTTTAGTGTGAGTTATGTAGGCAGGATAACTATAGTATAGTTAACTGTTTTCTGATGGAGACTAATGGAGCGAAGCAAGTTAACTACTTGGGCCAATAAAGAGGTAATAATCTTTATTCACTTACGATTTGGGGTAGAAAAACTACCCAAAATTTTCTTAGAAAACTAATAATTCAAGTGGTAATATGAAAGCCGAAGCCCCGCTCCCCCGCGGTTTAAACAAAATAGACTTGGATCCTTAAAAAGCAAAATGAACAAGTTGATGGACGTTCTGGGGTCCAAATTTTCAAGCCAAAAGGAAGGTAAAAAGCAGATTGAAGTAAAATTTGATCAAATAACAAAGAACTATGCATCCTTTATCCACAATTTGGAAGTTTAAGTCTGTCAACTTGTAATTTCTTTGTCTTCAATAAGTGTAGAGAGCCTTCCGAGCAATACTAAGGTCAATTTAAGAGAACAGTTAAAGTCCATCAAAGTAATAAGTGGACGAGATCTAGAAGAGCCAATGGAGAAGGGTAAGAGTGCCATAAGAGAGAGCCAAGAGAAAGAGCAAGGTGAAGAGAAAGTGAAAGAGAAGGAAGAAGAGAAAGACAAGGAGAAGCCTTACAACCCACCACCACTATACAAACCACATATCCTTTACCCTTTGGGAAATTTAATGGACACACAAGCCTTTAATTTCTTTGAGAAATTGAAGAAATTTTCATTTGTAGAAGCGTTGCAGAATATGCTTAAGTATGCTAAGTTTTTAGAGGATATCTTAATCAACAAGTACACTTGGGAAGATAACCAAATAGTGGCATTGATAGGAAGTTGTGGCTCAATCATCACCAACCACATGCTATCAAAGTTACAAGATTCAGGGAGTTTCATTATACCTTATATTGTTGGTAACTTAGAATTTTTTTAAATATTCATGCGATTTAGGAGCAAGTGTTAATTTAATGCCTTTACCTATTTTCAGAAAATTGGAGTTCGGTGAGGTGAAACTGACTTCCATGCCCATCTAATTGTTGGACCAAATAATAAGGAAATCAATTAGAGTGATGGAAAACAAGTTAGTGAAGGTGGATAAATTTTTCATTTTAGTAGATTTCATAGTGTTTGATTTTAAAGAGGATAAGAGTTGCACTTTGATCTTTGGTAGATCTTTCTTGAATACTGCAAGAGCGTTGATTGATGTTAATGGTGGAAAGCTAGTCCTTCGTATTGATCATGAGTGAGTAGCATTTAACATGGGTAAGATGTTGAGAAATCCCAAAAAAGGGGATGCTTGCATGAAGCAAGAGGTAAAGCATGAGTATGAGGTTGATTTTAACAGTAATGAAGAAGTTAAAAAGAAGGAGTTAGGTGAGAGATTGAAGCAAGAACCTTTAAAGATAGCGAATGCCCCTACTCTATTCTCCTTAGTGACATCATCTATGCTCAAGTTACAATCTTTTCTTCCTCATTTTGGATATACTTCTTTCAGTGAGGAAAAATAACTACCCTTGGTTATTTCTAGCAAATTAACTTTGGAGTAAGAGAAAGGGGTAGTTAAAACAAGAAAAAGGAGTCTTAGAGCCAAGCTAAAACTCTATCCTTGTAAACTCAAGACTAAATTAAGAGAATCATCTGAAATTGCTCAAGTTTATAAGCATGGGGAGTTAGGGATGGAAGACTTTAAGGAACAAACTATCAAGGATATTGGGCATTATGATATGTTATATCTTCAAGACTTTCCTTCAAAAGAAAAGGGAGTGGTTTCTTCCCTTTTATTCCACTAAAAGATTGAATTGGTTATGATCAAGCTAATAACCTTAACTTAGCATGTTTATTTTGATTTTTGTGTTTTAATTAAGTTGATTATGTTTTATAATTTTTCTCCATCACTTTAGCTGAGTTTATTGAGTCCTTCTTTATTTTCTTGTCACTTTGTGGATAATGTGTTATTTAATTGAATTTTTGATGATTTATTTAGTTAAATTTTTTGGATGAACTAATGATAAAGAGAATTTTTACTGCTTTTTTGAAGTTTAGAAATGAAGAAGGTTGGAGAAAAAATTGCAAATAAGAAAGGAAAGGCACTCAAACACAAAAAGATTCAAAGGCGAAAAGGCCACGGTCATGGCCATTGAGCAAGCATCGGCACAAAAGTTATAGAGACAAACTGGTCACAACTGGTGTCTTTATGCAACTTTCGTGGCAAAGATTAGCCATGCTCGTGGCATTTGAAGCCACAGTCTTGGCATTGAAGGAAGAATATTAAAAATAAAAATTTAAAAATTTAAAAAATAAAGAATAATTAATAATTAATAATTAAAAAATATTTCTGGACACAAGCGTGGCATCTTATCTTATTTTTGTTTACTTTTTGTTAATTTTATGTTTGCTTTATTTTGTTTTAGTTATTTTCATTCTCAAGTTCTCTTTTACAATGGTTCTAAAGATGAAGAGGTCGTCTACGCTTTCAAAAAACTGACTTGAGGAAATCGTCTCTAACCGAAAGCTTTTTGATATGTCCATTTAGTCCAACAAGTCTTAATACAGCAACGCTCTCAAGATTAGAAGCTTAGAAATATTTTCATCTTCAACACATCGATGTGTCCACCCCGTGACCATCTATACTAAAATCTCAATAAGCTTTCTTCTTCCCCTTTATTTTGATTTTTAGTTATTCATTTATTTAGGTTTTGTATTTCAATGTGTTATTGGTATTATTGTTATTTGGGGTTCTCTTCACATTAAGGTCAATGTGTTGTCTAAGTGTAGAGAGGTCACATTTGCTTTAGTAATTGCGTATTGCATTTCATTTGCATTTTACTACTTGCATTTTACATGGCATGCCATATGGGAGGGATGTTTTAGGCTTGTTAGGTCAACTTTGTGTACTTGAGTCTTTGTGATATGTATTATACCATGAAATTCTATCATCATAGTTGGAATGAAATTGAGTTATGTACTTGAATTTGAATTAGGTTGCTTGAGTAGAAGGTGAAACATAATAATTGATTAAAGTAATTGGTTGCATAAACTTGGTCAGAATTTGATAGATGAGTGATTAGGTCATGCATGAAAGCATAGTAGATTTTAATATGAGGCTATATGAGGAATTGAGCCTATATGACTCCATTTTAAAGTCATTTAATTTTCCTTGTTTTGTATGATACTTCCTTAAGTTTATTACCTTTATAACTTGCTCTGAACTGATTTGAAACTACTAGATTCATGTTTTATGAAAAGGATTAAGTCTCTCTTTGCTTTTAACACATTGGCTTACATGACCCACTTGATGCATTATCACTTGTAACCCTTTTTGAGCTTTTACCCTTTTCTTTGTTTCTAAAGTAACCACCTTATTTTAAAAACCTAAAACCTATTAGCCTTGCATATCACAAGTCTAGTAAAGTGTTAAGTGAACATTATCTATAGTTTGGGACTTTTACTTTACAGTTCGTTTTGAAATAATTTTTAAAAACACCTTTGCTTTATATTGTATACATATTTGTTGTTGTTAATTCCCGTCTTTGCACTTTATAAAAAAAAAGGAAAAGAAATAGAAACTAAGTAAGGCAACAAGAGTTAGTGCCAACAGTAGTGTTGAGTAATCAAGTAGTCAGTTGTGTTCCTAATATCTTAGAATTAATATTTAATTGTCTCTTTATACTTATCACTTTATGAAACCTTGTAAGAAACCCTTCACAACTATTTTGACTCACCTTAACCTAAGCCCTGTTATAACCATGAACAAAGTCCCTTTGATCCATAATAACATATAATCTCTATAGAAGAAAATTGGTGAATTTGCAAGCTTATAGTAGTGTGTTCTCTTAGAAGGGGTCTTGAGCAAAATACCAACCCTTAAGAACTTGTGTGAAATAAGTGAAATCATTAATAAAATTCATTTTAGTTTTTATGCTTACCTTTGAACAATGGTTCATAACTTGAGTTTGTTTATGTGTACTAATGAAAATTAATTATGATATGCGTAGTAGCCTGACATTAGCGTTACCGAAGTTCGAAAGATTACATGCAATAGATCTATATGAAAATCATGTGATAGAATGTAATGGTTGTGTGTTTAATTTACTTGAGGAGAAGTAAATGTTGAAGTATGGAGAAGTTGATAGTTGTGTTTTAGGCATTAGTTTGTCTAAGTTTTTGGGTTGGTAATTTCCTGTTTTTAGTAAATTTAGGGCTTAGTTTGTTCTTGTTTTATTGTTTTTATGTTTTAATCTATTTTATATTTTCAATGTTTAATTATTGCTTTTTGGATGTTATCAAAGTATCTTATGGAAAGCTTTCATTTGATGTGGATTAGGTGCAACTACAGAGGGGAGTTAGAAAGCAAAAAAAAGAAAATAAAACTAAGGTAGTGGCTAAATAGCCACGCCTGTGGCTTCCCTACGCCATAGGTGTGGCCTTCATAAGCCATATCATTGGCTCCCTCCCTCTACCCTCGTGGTCTTCTCCTACGACTTTGTTCAACTTAATAGAAATTTTTTCTCGACATACTTAAGGTCATAGTGAGGAGGCAGACATGAAGGCAGCAATCGTCATTGTATTCTGGAGATTACCCTGAGCCAAAGAAGATGTTCTGAGGCTTGAACAATACGGAATCACACTCAAAATCTCAAGAGTTCTACAGATTTTCTTATTTTCTAGTCTAGTGACTTATTACTTTTTATTTCTCTAAGATATGCTTCGTTTTTATGGAGAATATGGTTATTTGTGATCTTATTGACGTTATGAGTAGCTAAATTTGTTTTAGAAATTGTTGTTTGAACTATTTATATACTCTTGTTTATTAATTCAATGCAATAGATATTTGTGTTATTTATTGAGTTTAAACTTTGCAATAAATCAAGAGAGTGAGCTTAGTAACCTATGATGAACATACAACAAGAGTTGACACTTAATAGACCTATAGATGACAAGTTTATTTATTTATTAGAAAGAGTAATAGATTAATATATTGCCTTTAAGATCACTTCATAACTAGTTGGATTTTTTAGAAAGATGTTGTAGGTTGAGAGATCGCATAGTCAATCCTAAGTAATTTAATTGGTGAAACTTAGTTGTACATTGAGAGAGGGTAGCTATAATATTAAAAAATCTTGGGTCAAGTATAAATGAATCAATCAAACAAGAGGAAACAAATAGGGATGACAACAATTCCTAGACTTCAATTTTGATTTTTTTCGAGTTTTAGTTTACTGTTTTGATATTGATTACGATGATAATCTTGTCTTTAGTTTATTTTTTTCTAGTTTTATTTCTTGAATCGATTTGAATATGTTCCTTAAACAAAGTGTAAGTTAAATTAATAAGGTAATTATTTTCAATCCTTGGGGGACAATATTTGCTTATACTACAAGTTTATGACTTGTTCAGTTATGGTGTTAGGGTAAAAAAAATTAGTGATTAGCTTAGTGATTAACACTAGTTTTTGCTCCTAACGACTACAATTCCTTCTTAACCCTATAAATATCATTCCTAAACATTTCTATCAAATATTTATGCTTACAAGCTCAAAATCTTAAAAGCACCAAAACTATCTCTATTTTTGTCTCTTTTCTATGTTCTTTGATTTTGAGTATCTATTTTTATTACTTCAAAATCATCATACACATTTTTATTAAGGTCTCAAGAGGACACTAAAGCTTTTACTACAATTTTTAAGTACTCATAGCATTTGTTTAAACATCAAAGTTACAGATTGCTCATAAATGTTAAGTTTTAAGTCTATCTTCATTCTATTTCAGTTTTCTTAATTTAAATTTTGTTTTAATGTTACAAGTTTATTGTTTTCTATTTGTTTAAGTCTCTTAGAGTGTGATAGAGCTTTGGTTTTAATTTTGAAGCTCTTATAGTGTTTTTTTAAGCCCAAATATATAGATTACTCCAAAGTTATCTAGTTTTACATGTTCTTTCTTTGTTCTTATCTTGATCCTTTTGTTTCATGTATTAATTTTGTTTCTATTATGTTAATCTACTATTAACCAATTGATTAAGGTCCCAATAGGTTTATTGTGCTAATTGTGTGGCATTTGATAGGTTAGAATTATTTGTTTCTAGGCTACAACATATATGTTGTAGATTTTGACAAATTTTATATTCATGTGTTTAATCTAATTGTTTGATACGTTACTTTCATTTTTGTTGCATCAATTAAGTTTTTCTGATCTATTGAAGTGTTAAATTAATTGTCATATATATTTTTTGTCTTTTAAGGATGCAAAATTGTTGTTATTGCATGAGCTTTATAGAAATATTATTTAAGGTGTGTTTTGGTTAATTAATTTGGAGATTTGATTTAATTGATTGGTGATTGTGTTTAAGGCTACTCTTTGCTGTTAAAAATAGTGTTAATAGATTACTATTTACCTAGACTAGAGAAGATTTGAATTGTGTTAATTGTTAATTATGAATCGGATTATTTTATGCCATTGTAAGATCATTAGGGAATGCAAAGGCATAAGCATTGCATTGATTGAATCTGAGTCCTTATCTTGCATTAATTTGATCAAGGATTTGTGTAGCTATATAAGCTTATGTTGAGGCTTAAGAGAGCTTATTTTAAGGGTTATTTTTATGAGAAAAAATTTTAAGAATTTCAGTTATGTATAAAGTGTTATTCTTCATTCATTTAAAGAAAGATTATAAGATTACTCTTCACCCATTTGAAAGTAAGATTGTTAGGTTCCTATTGACCCTTTGTAAATTAAGATTGTATTGGGCTCCTTTTAAACCTTGAAAAACAAGATTGCATGGGGTTCAACTTAACCTTTGATAAATAAGATTGTGTGAGTTCCTCTTGACCTTTGTAAATAAGGTTGTTGTAAGGGTTACTCTTCACCCTAAGTAAGATTGTTTTTAGTGAAATTTCCAATAAGAAGTTAGAGAGAGGATTGATATGGGTCAAATTGATATGATTTTTATGGTTAATTTGTTGAATTATGACCCCTAATTCAGTGTTTAATTGTTTAATTGAT
>JAOXYD010000006.1:8886875-8924175 GCA_028565735.1 Pinacopodium congolense
TTGATCATCCAATACTTGAGTTCTTTTACCTTAGGCTCCACAAACATGTTCTTACACTTTAAACATTAACTTATCTTCTAAATGCATAAAAAATTTAAACATTAGTAATAATATTTTTTTTCATAATCAAAACACATGATTAGAACCAACTTGGTTCAATAGTTGATCTACACTATGTTACTATTCTTGAAGCTAAGTGTTTGATTTCTTTAAGTGAATGCGCATGGATTAGGATAACCATATTAGTAGTCCTAAACCTTTCACTATTTTTTTAATTGAGTCTTATACCTTTAAAACTTCCTATTGAAGTCCTCTACCTAAGCGGATTAATCAAAGACAGTCCTTATAAGATTTAATTAAAAAATTGTAAAAGGTTTAGGATTTAACTGAAAAAAAATTATGAAAGGTTTAGGACTATAAATAAGGTTATCTCAAATATTTATAGTCCTAAACCTTTCATAATTTTTCCAATTAAATCCTAAACCTTTCACAATTTTCTTAATTCCTATAAGGACAGTTTTTTACTAATTTGCATAGGTAAAAGACTTCAATAGAAAGTTTCAAAAGTATAGGACTCAATTGAGAAAATAATAAAAGGTTTAGGACTACAAATATAGTTAACTCACCTAGATTTGACATCGACGACTTCGACATGCAAGTATGGTCTTACTCTTGAAGTTAAATTCAAAAGAGCTTGTTAAAGGTCTTCCAAACATGAAATATGAAAAGGATAAAATATGTAGAGCCTATGAAATGGGAAAATAAGTAAGAAGTTCCTTTTAAAGTAAGACTTCGATAACATCTTCTAAACCACTTGAAGTACTTCATATGTATTTATTTAGTGCCACTATAGTAGCTAGTTTAGGGGGAAAATCTTATGCCTTTTTAATTGTTGATTATTTTAGTATATTCACTTGGATTTATTTCTTGAGTACAAAAGATGAATGCTTTAAGTCATTTGTTAGTTTTTCAAAAAAAATTCAAAATGAAAAATCCTTGTTGATTGCATCTATTAGAAGTGACCATGGTAGAAAATTTGAGAATGACATGTTTGAATGCTTTTGTGATGATCATGGCATCATTTCTAACTTTTATGCACCTAGAACATTACAACAAAACAGTGTAGTAGAAAGAAAAAAATATATTGTTACAAGAAATGGCATGAACTATGACAAATGAGTATGATTTGTCAAAATATTTTTAGGCCAAGACTGTTGCATGTGTATTTTATACTATCAATAGGGTAAACATTAGACATAAATTAGACAAAACACTATATGAGCTTTTAAATGGGAAGAAATGAAAAATTAGTCATTTTAAAGTCTTCACTTGCACAGCTTGGGAAATTTTGATTCTAACTCAAATGAAGGTATTTTCATAGGGTATTCATTAACTTGTAAATCATATAGAGTATACAATAAGAACATGCAAGTAGTTAAAGAATCTATGCATGTTATTTTTTTATGAAACTAACTCTTTTGAAAGAAAGCAAGTGCTTGAGTTTGATGATGTAGATTTATCCAAAAGTTTAGAGAAACTTGCACTTGAAAAAGAAGGACAAATGCCTCAAGAACAAATTGTTGAATGAAGTGAAGAAAGAAGAGATGAAGAGCTGCCAAAAGATTGGAAATACAAGAAGGATCATCCCTCAAACCAAATTATAGGTGATATTCACCATAGGATTTATTCAAGAAGAAGTAGATAGTGAGCAATCCCCTAGTTTTGAAAGATATGATGCACCGAACATGTTTTTAAAGCAAGCACCTAGAGCATGGTACGATAGATTAAGTACTTTTTTGCTTACAAATAGTTTTGAAAAGGGTAAATTAAATACTACCCTGTTTATTAAGAAGAATCAAAATGATTTATTAATAGTTTAAACATATAAAAATGACATTATTTTTGGTGATATTAATGAATATTTGTGTAAAGAATTTATTGAGTGTATGAGTAAGGAGTTCGAGATAAGCATGATGGGCGAATTAAACTTCTTCCTCGGACTCCAAAACAAGTAAATAAAGGGTGGAATCTTCATCAACCAATTGAAGTATACACGAGAAATCTTTAAACATTTTGGAATGGATCAAACCAAACCTTTTGGCAATACTATGAGCACATCTACCAAGTTAAATAAGGATGAAGATGACAAAGAGTTAGACATAAAATTATTTTGAGGTATGATTAGTAGTTTTCTCTATTTAACTACTAGCCGTCCTGATATTATATTTAGTGTTTGTCTGTGTGCATGTTTTCAATCTTCTCCTACGGAATCCCATCTGCTAGCTATTAGATGTATTTTATGATATTTGTGTGGCATAATAAATTTAGGATTTCAGTATCCTAGAATTGCATCTTTAGACTTGATTAGATATTCTAATGCTGAATATGAGAGTAGTTTGTTAGATAAGAAAAGTACATACAGTGCATGCCATTTCTTAGGAAATGTACTAGTTTCATAGTTTTATAAGAAACAAAATTCTATTGCATTGTCTACAGCGGAAGCCAAATATGTAACCACTGGTAGCTGTTGCAATCAAGTGTTATAGCTTAGGTAACAACTTAGGGACTATGGTTTGCATCTTGAAATAATTTCCATTCAATGTGACAATACAAGTAATATTTTTTTGACCAAGAAATCCATTCAACATTCTTGGACTAAGAATATTGAAATTCGCTATCATTTTATTCGAGATCATGAAAAAAATGGAGATATTGAACTTAAGTTTTTTGATAATTTGCATCAATTAGTAGATATTTTTACTAAACCTTATGTGAAGACCTTTTTTGTACAATTTGAAGAGAAATTGATATGATTGATGGGCATTCTTTATATCATCTCTTGTCCTTTTATGTTGATTCCAAAAAGGGGGAGAGGTGGCATATGATATGTATATGGTAAATTTATGCTTAAATTTAGGGGGAGTAAAATTTTTTAAGTGCTTGGATTCTTTTTTTTTTTTTTTTAAGGAGAGCTTCCAAAATATCATATGTTACATTTTATTATCACATGGTTTTGTCATCACCAAAAAAGGAGAGATTGTTGAACCAAGTGAGGTTTCACCTTATTTTAATTATGAAAAAACTCCTTTACTACTAAAATTTTTCGAATGCGTAGGAGAAAAAGATATTTGAAGTGTTTAGGAGAAGCAAATATGTTCCGCAGTTAACATTGGCTGAAGATCGGTCTACCGAATGTACACTGGTCAACTGAGCTCCTCAGGACACTAGTCTGATTGACTGAATGCATCTACAAAGAGGAGTAGTCGACTGAATCTAAGGGCCGGTCGACTGAATATACCAAAACCAAAAGGCTAGTCAGCCGAATGAAGAAGATTATGCTACGAAGAATTAGGAACAGTCATATTACACAATGGTCACAACATTAATTACAAAGATGAACGTTGGAGATTAACTAACAACTAATTGATTATGATTAGGAGTATAAATAGTTGGCTGAGTATAAAGCAAGTGAACAAGCATAAACAACACATACGTGAGACTTTTTTAGAAAGAGAATAGTGCCTATATTATCTTTAAAGTGTGTAAAAGTCAATGAGCATTGTTATTACATATTCTTTTAGAATTGAGTGTTATTCTAGCAAACTAGAAGCATTATACTAGTAAGGTTATTCTAGAGCCTTCAAAAAATAATATTAAAAGGTTATTCTTGAGTCGTAGAAAAAGACTACAAGAAGGTTATCCTTAATCCTAAAAAGAGTTTGTAAGTTGTTTCCTTTATTGCTTTCTAATTTTTATTCAGTAAGTTCAAGCTTCTTTCATTCATATCACCTTTATTTATTTAGCTTTTGCAACTTCTTTTGAAAGTGTTGATGTAATTTGTATAAAACTTTTCAACCTAATTCACCCCCTCTCTTAGGTGTTATATAGGACCAAAACATCTAAAATTTCAAAGTTTCAAAAATTGTGTGCAAGTTCGTGAGTCATTCAAAAAAACAAAAGTTACCATCATATCTTCGAGGAATTTAGGAAATTGTCACAAATTACATAAAATACCACATACAAATGATTAAAAGTGCAAATGATGTCTACTAATCATTCAAATGCCTCATCAAACTTCTCAAGTCTTTTATAAATCTGAAACATGGGAGTAATTTATCGAAATCTTCAAACTCCATTCTTTTATGAAATGATTTTGTAAAATAAAAGAAACATTGAAGCTTTCCTTCAATAAAAGTAATAATTTTTCATTTAGAAAAGTATGCAAGTTTCAAATCATCAATAAAATCAATAATGAGAAGGATAAATGAACTTAAGAAAAATTAAGAATTATGGTCAACATCCATTTTCCAAACACGTAACGATGCTTCTATATGCTCCCTTATACTATATTCTTTCTACGTGAACCATATTCATGCATTTTCATACACACTTTCCAATGTAAGACCACATCATTCATGACTTAAAAAGCAATGACAAAGCATCAAGCATCAATCAATCTTATCTTAAGAACATCTATCAAGATATAATCAAGATAATGATTAATCTATCACGTTACTAGAATTTGTTCTTAACATATCTTAGACTCCATCATTCATGATTGAAACATTTGTATTATACATATATATATATATCATACAAAGCATCATTCAAGCTCATTAAACTATTGAATTAAAAGAGTACTCCTCTTTTCATATATTACCAATTTCTATTTTCTTTTCATCCTTGTTTCAACAATAAGGGTTATTTTCCTCTTCTTTAGCTCATGGATATACCCTTGAATATCATAAACCTATAAAAAAAATCAATAAATCTTTGGTGCCAATATCATCTTAGGCCTTTGAGGGTTAGAAACCATTCCATCACCTATGCCTTTTGGTGCACTAGAAAACTTTACAAGTTTATTAAAACAAAAATTTCCTAGATGTCCAAATCTACCAAAACAAATCACAAACATATTTTGTGTCATAAGAACACATGTTTTTCCTAAAGCTGTCTCTATATGTGATTCTAGAAATAGCCTTCCTAAATGACCTTCTTTAGTATGACTTTGGTGTAGGATAAGAATAAGACATGTTCTTTGGGTTAAAATGTACATAGGGAACATTTCTAAATGGATAAGGGTTCAATGTTAATGCTTACAAAATTTCATCTTATATGGTCTATATGCATTGCTTTCAATCTTTGCAGTTTCAAAAAAATTATGCCTCTTCCTAGAGACTTGCACATTTACCCTTGATATTGGCCTAGAAAAACACATGAATGCATGGTTGTTCTTCCTAGTTTGTAACCCAAATGATGATGCAACATTGTTCAAAGATTACTTGTGAGTTTTTCCTTCATCTTGGTTTTTACTCTTTCAAAATGCAATATTATTATTAGGACATTTACTACCTAGAGTAAAACCTAATCCTTGCCTATCATTTAAAGCCTCTTGAGCTCAAGGTAATTTTTTGCAAGAATTCCTTTAAGGATTTTACCTCATCCTTGAAAGATTCATTTTCATGTAAAATTTTCTTCCTATCATTATCAATAAACACATTCTTAGCTTTTAAATCATGTAAATTCTTCTTTAATATTTTATTCTCTAACCTAAGCTCATCAATCAACTTCACATAGTCTTAGGACATCGAAGATAATTTCTTCCTTTTAAAATTCAAACCTTTCAAACATCTAACCAAATTATCATTCCCAACATCATCATTTTCATCATAATAATGTGAAATAGATACCTCACTACCTTCATTTTAATGGTTTGGTATAGATGGAGCCTTATTCACAAAAGCCACACACCAGTCATTTGACAACTTTTCTTCCACTTCCTTAACTCCATTGCGACCTACATAAATTTTCTCCAATCTATGTGAAATCTTATAAGCAGATTTACGCAATGAAATTTTTTCATAAACATTTTATCTAATGCAATAAATAATAGATTCATGGCATTCTCATTTAATGAAGCAACTTCTAATTCATTCAAAGAATCATGAGAACTATTTGTAATAATTTCCCACAAGTGAATATTTTAAGCCATCAAATAAAACTTCATTCTAATTTTTCATTATAAAAAGTCACATCCATTGAACAAAGGTGGGCTATATACTTAAATCCCTTTTGACTAAAATGATTATTCAAGAGTCCCATTCTAGATATTTTTCTCACAATTTTGTTAGAAATTAAATAAACACATGAGCCTTATTCTGACACCAATTATAAGTCCTAAAGGCAATCCAGAGGGAGGTGAATTGAGTATTCTAAAACATTTTCCTAATCTAAAATTTTTAGCCAGTTAAACCAATTCAAACTAAGTAAAGTCCTAAACCAAAATTTAACTAAAAGTATTCTATATTATCACAATGTATCAATGTACAATCTTCTTTAATGAGTGAAGAGTAACTCTTATAAGTAAAAATCTTTTTTAGAAGATGAAGAGCAACATTCAACAAATCTTTTTAGAGGAAAAGAGGAGACTACACAATATTCTTTATTGAAGGTGAAGAAAAATCTTTAACAACTCTTTTTTAAGACAAAGATCTTTTTAAAGGTAAAGAGAAACCTATACAAAGTCAAATAACAAATCAATTGAAAAAAAACTCTTTAGAGATAAATTAAATACACTTATGGAGCCTCTATAAACTTTAATTAAACACAATATAATGATTTATAAACCTATATATAATTTATAATGATAAAAATAAAGATTTAAACAATACAGAAATCAAGAAATTTTAACACTTTGAACCAAGAAAAAAGTGTTAGAACCTCTTATAGGCTTAAAAATATAAAAAAAGAATCAATTAAAATCATAAAAACTTATCTAAGAATTGAAAAAATAGGATTGAAAATGAATCTGTGCAAATACAAGACAACTTTGTATATATCACCTTGTAAGTTCAAAAACTCCATCAAGAAATATATTCAGATGATAACCACCATATTGTGACTTCTTTAAGACCTTAAAAAATCAAGTAATTATAAATTGAAAGCTTAACAATAGTTTTGAAACACGAGGGCAAAGAGTTAAATCAAGATGAACATAAGACACTTAAGATGTTGAATGATAAATGATATTCTATGTTCAATCCTTGCACAAAAATAATAATCATAATTAAACACATGAATTAAACCATTTAGAAAGATTATAGATACAAAGTATCAGGGTTTAGAAATACATAATTATAGATAAATCCAGTAAGAGTTAGATTAATAGTGAAGAACATAATAGATATATAAAGCTTTTAATGAAGGATGCAAGATTTTTTGCTAAAGCTCACTCAAAACTTGTTTCTTATTATTTTCAAATGGCTACTAAGAGTTAGAAATAGGGTTTGGCATAATTAGTTTAGCCATTAAAGTTAAGCAATCATAGGGATTATAATGAAAAGGAAAGTTTCTCTTTTTGACAGCAACTAAACTAAACTGTTGATAACTAAGAAAAATATTTCAAAACATGATCAAAACACTTTCTAACAATTTTAAAATATTTTCCTAACATTAACTCCAATTTAAAACAAGTTTCAAAACACATTTAAAAATCTATTTCAATTACTACATTGATTCAAGTGCTAAAAACTCAAAGCTTGACTTATTAAATCTTATAAAAACACATGAATGCAATGTTTTGAGAGCCTTTAGAATATTGAAGCTTTAAGTAACACTTAAATAAAAGTTTAAAACATAGAAAAATAATCTTGAAGCTCCCATAAGATGTTTTCTTTCTTATCCTTTAAGATTGAGTTCTAAGTTCCAACTTTTCTCCTTGAATTTACGCCAAATGCACCTTTCTTTCAAGCTTTACAACATAAACTCAAATCATTAGTAAACTTAATATTTTATTATCATCAAAACTAAGATTGGAACCTCCTTTAGTTCAACACATTAAAAGCTCAAACTAGGTTGAAAATGTCGAAGCAAAAGACAAAAAAGAGAGTCAAAATTCCTAATGGGAAAGAGGAAAGAATTTCAAAATAGACAAGGTAACAAAAAAAGATAATGTTGGAAAAGGAAAGTTGAATATTCAGTGCTTCAAGTGCAAGAAATTTATACATTATTAGTCTAAGTTCAAATCACATATCTAATCCCATAATTTTAAAATATATGGTCCTTATAGAAAAGAATGTCATTCCAAAGCTTTAAAGGGTTGAGAAAGCCATGTCAAGATTGTAGAGAAAGAAGATGGTGTTGAGACTTTATTAATGACTAGTCATGTAGTTGTCAAAAGAAATGATAGTTTGTAGTTGCTGGATACAAGATGTAATAATCATCTAAGTGGGAAAAAGGAATTATTCTCTTCTTTAAATGATAATTTCCAAAAAACGGTAAAGCTTGATGATAATTTTTCAAATGTAGTTTTGGGAAAAGGAAAAATTGGTATTCATTTGAGAGATGAATTACTAAACTATATTTCTAATATGTATTATGCTCCAAGCATTTATCAAAAGATTTTTAATATTGGAAAATTAGTAGAGAATGGTTATGATTTGCACTTTAACAAGCAAGGGTGCATAGTCGTTGATAGAAATAAAGAAATGATTGCTAAAATGAATATGTCCAAAAATCAACTCTTTCCACTAAGCATCAAGTATGATATCGAATTACGCTGCAGCACAATAATTTTAGATGATTCTTGGGTCTGGCATATAGGTGTTCATTTCAAAAACATCAAGTTTTTAACAGACAAAAATTAGGTTTCAAGTTTATCTAATATTCAAATTTCAAATCAATTATGTGACGTTTATATAAACATCAAGATCTTTTTTTTAAAGGCATTAGCATGAGCTAGAAGACCTATAGAGATCGTTCATTCAAATTTGTGTTATGCGAAAGTTTTTTCTTTTGGAGGTAATCAAAATATTATTACCTTCATTGATGACTTCAATAGCAAGACATGGATTTACTTTTTGAACAAAAAATCTAAAGCATGTGAAGTAATGAAGAATTTTATAGCATTCATTCAAAAACAAATAGATCATGTGGTGAAAATTCTAAGAATAGATCATGAGACTAAATATATCATTTATGATAACTTCCTGAGAAAGAATGGTATAAAGCATCAATTGACTGCAAGATGTACACCTCAATAAAATGTAGTAGTAGAGAGGAAGAACAAAACTATTATAAACATGGTGAGGAGTATGTTGTATTGTAAGGAACTATCAAAGAGTTTTTAGGTAGAGGAGGTATCTTGTATTGTTCATATCTTAAATAGATATATGATCAAAAGTGTTCAAGATAAAACTCCTCGAAATGCATGGAGTGGTATAAAGCCAGATTTAAGTCCCTTAAAAGTATTTGGATGTATTGTTTGTGCTTATATATCTGGTGAGTAAAGAAAGAAACCAGATGATAAGGCAAAAAAGTGCATTTTAATGGGTTATAATCAAATAATAAAAGATTAAAAATTATATAATCCAGTTACTCAAAACATAATTATAAGAAAAGATGTTACCTTTCAAGAGGATGGAATATGGAATTGGTTAGAGAAGCAACATAGTTTATTGTAGATATCGATGATAATTAGACAGAATAATAAGCCATAAAGAAATGAAGAACCTGAAGAGCCTAGTAATTAAACTACTCCTATAAAGCGTATTAAAGCATGAAGATATCTACAATGTGAGTATAAGATACCAACTCACCTGAGAGATTATAAGCTTGGAAAAGATACTAATCCTGATAATATTGAACGAGAAAATGTTACTTACTATGCTTTCTTTGTAGATAATCATCTAGTAACATTTGACGAAGTAATAAAGGATGATTGATGGGTTTAAGCAATGGATTAAGGGATTCATGCTATTGAGAAAAATAACACTTGGGAGCTAACTACTCTTCTTGAAGGAAAGAAAGTGATTTGAGTTAGGTGGGTATACAAAACAAAGTAAAAACCTAACAGAGATGTGGAACATTTTAAAGCAAGGTAGTTTGCAAAAGGGTATAAGAAAAAACCCGATATTAATTACTTTAAATTATTTTCTCCAACTACTAGATTAGATACTATACTGATGATTATCTCACTTAATGCTCAAAACCATTGGAAGATCTATCAAACGAATGTCAAGTTAGCTTTTCTAAATGGTGTTATTAAAGAAGAAGTTCATATTAAGCAATTGCTTGGGTATATAAACCAAAAAAGTAAAGATAAAGTTTATATTAAAGAAAGTATTTACGAATTAAATCAAGCCCTATGAGCATGGTACGCTCATATTGATACATACTTCCTTAATAATGGTTTTCATCATTGTCCATATGAACATGTATTATATATAAAATAATAAGGATGGAGACATAATTATTATTTGCTTGTATGTGGATGATATAATCTTCACTAATAACAATTATAAATTATTAAAAAAATTTGAATAGGATATGACTATGTAGTTTGAGAAGAAGGATATGGGATTAATGTCTTTGTCTTACTTTCTTTGCATTCAAGTAAAACAAAAAGACGATGGCATATTTATTTTTTTAAAAAAATATACTTAAGATATTCTAAATAAATTCAAGATGAAAACATGCAAAATAATATTGACTCTAGTTAAAGAAAAGTTAAAGCTTATAAAAGATGGAAATAGTAATTTAGTTGTTGCAATAAATTTTAGAAGACTTGTTAAAAGCCTAAGATACCTAACAGTAGAACATTATTTATAGAGTTGGACTTGTGAGCAGATTCATAGATGTACCATGACAATCTCATTAACAAACTGCAAAACAAATCCTCAAATACATTAGAGGTACACTTGAAATTGGTATACTATACTCTTATGTTAACAAAGTATAGTTAATTGGTTACACAGATAACAATTAGGCAGTGATGTTAAGAATCAAAAAAGTACTTCCGATTATATTTTTAATCTTGGTTCAAGAGCTTTTCTTAGTTATCCAAAAAAACAAAAAATTGTAACTCTTTCAATAGGAGAAGCCGAATACATTACAGTTACAAGTTGTGCAACTCAAGTTAGTTAGTTCTAAAGAATACTCAACGAGTTATAACATCAATGAGATGACTCTATAACAATTTTGTGTGTTGTATTTTTTGATAAGTTGTTTAACGAGTCTCTTCTTGTGTATGAAAGTGTAATAAATTTTTGTCAACAATTATAAAATATTTTTATTGAAAAGTTTATTTATTTATTTATTTATTATTCTTAGGTTTGATTATGTATATCTCACTATATATTATTTAATAAGGGTTAGTATGTTCACATGGCCGTGATAAGTGAATGTTACAAATTTGTAAATGCATTAAAATAAAACATAAGGAAGTCCATTTTGTCCGTGTTGAGTGCCATCTCTTTAGGGGAAAAAAAACTTAAAAAGATTTTGGTAGATTAATAAGCAGGAAACCAATAAAATGTGAATCTCATTAATTATTTGTCTATTTAGCTCCTTTCATTTGTTTATTTCATTTTCACCAATCTTGTTTATTTTATGACATTAAAGTGTAATGATATGACTTATGTCGATAATATTCTTGTTAATTAATTTCGTTATTAATAATTTTTTTCTTCTTTGATTGATGTTTATTATTTGATCATTTATGCTAATATTGGTTTACGTATTTATCATTTTAGGTTCAGGGATTTGACGTGTTTGAAAATTCCTTTATCTTTTGAATTTTGTCCTTTGAAATATAATTTTCCAAAAAACGGATTGGTGATTTGAAACCTTTCCCTGCTAGTTATTTTTATTTTAACTATTATCATCTACTTAGGATTTCATAAAGTTGTTTTTAATGTCAGTCAATTCATTTTTTATCTTTTATTGATAATGAAATAATGACACTTTTCATTTCATGATCCTAGGGTTCATAGTTTGAAAACTTTTCGAAAGCTGTCCTAAAAAAAAATATGCATAAGTCTCGATTTTAATTCGGGTGGATGCTTCCAATGCTTTTATGGACCCTAAAGCTTAAAGAAAGATTCAATGGAATCTTCCAGCCTGACTCAAATATAGGATATGTCTCTAAAATTCGTGGGCTTGGAATTTATAATGGGTGTCTGTTAGATGGAGTGGTTTTTTTATCCAATACTTCAACAAGCGGCATTAAGGAAGTCAAAGGTAAATAGATCAGGCAGGGTTGAACCTACAGTGACTCAAGATGACAGGAAGAAGGGGAAACTTTGATTCTGTACCAGGTGCTGCCATCCCAATTACAGCAATTGGTCAAATCTGACAGTGTTGTTAAATTATGCAGCCAGGATAAACGGGACAACGGAAAACTTTAGATCCTATAAAGGATAGGCAGTAAATCTCCTCGTACAGGCTTCTGTACTTGAGTAGGAGGTGTGTGGATGCGTTTTTAACCTTTTGGCTACTTCTTGTGTTTCTATTCTAGAGTGTCTAGGCACTGCCATCGTTTATTCTAGCAACATTTGACGGTCTTAATTGCATCCCTCAATTATACATGGAGTTATCCTTTGTTAGCAGTAGCTTCTGTAGGGCTCCGGTTGTCCCACCTGTGTCGTTTTTTTTTTTTTTCCAAATTCATCGGCTGGTCTCCTTACCATGCTTTGTATTATCTCTTTTGGATTGTACTCATTTATTCCTTTAATAAAACTTACCCCGAAGAAAGAATACCGTTAAGGAAGTGAAAAAAATAAGGCAATGTAGCAGGAAAGTCAATCGAATTAAAAGAAAGGTCAAATTGGTCTAACCCAACCTTACTTTAATAGTTAAATGTAGTTTTATGACCTTTATTTTGTTGCATTTTTATTGGGTCTAAAATAAAAAAAGGATCACGAAGTTTTTTATATGCATATCAGGATATTACTCATTTTAACTTTTATTTAAATGTACTAGTACTCAATTAGTGATTTCAAAATTATTTTGAGTCATATATTTGATGTAAATACATGCTCAAACCCTTAAATCAACATTCAAATGAACTTCCATTTTTTTGTTTTTTTCCCTCCATTTTCTATGCTCATCTTTATTAGTATGTGCGTGCGCGCAAGTGACAGAGAGAGGAACGACCTAAGTAGATATAAAAAATCAATAATGACTATGGCAAATTCTTGCCCATTATCAAACTAATTTCATGTTAGCATGTTCTTTTCTTGTCTTTTCTTTTTTTCCGACTACCATCAAACCCATGTCATCTTATGATCCATATCATATTCACGCCTACCCATTATCAAAGTAGTTTCATCTTAGCATGTTCTTTTTTTTTTTTTCCCAATACCATCAAAGCCATATCATCTTATAATTCATATCATATTCAAGCCCACCTTAATTTAGACAATTTCATCAAAATCATGCCATTTTTCCTAAGCCTAAGTCATACATCCAAATTTAGTCAATTCTGTCTCATCAAATTCACTTAAAAAAGAAGTCGAGTCCATTTCTTTGAATTATATTCCTCTCATTTTTTGTATCTATTTAAATGAGCTTTTAAGAGATCATCAAGCGCTTTTCTCCATCACAAGTCTTTTTTTTTTTTAAATGGATGTTTGACTATATAAATAAAAAGTACTTCTTTAATAGATATAACTTTTTTAGTAACTAAAATACAACTTTTTAAAAAACTAAGAGTTAGATCTTTTCAAAAAAGTTTTTGAAATGACTTTTTTGAATAGATATTTTAAATTAATTAATGAGCCTATTTTTAATCTTTTTTATCCTTATGTTTTTAATATAATGTCCGTAATATCTATATATCTTCAACTTCAATATTTATTTTGAGATTTATATAATATTATTTGATTATTTTTATATATTTTAACATTTTTTAATTAATTTTACTTATATTATAATCCACGTAAAAGATTTGATTATATATATTTTCATTTATGTTTCATATAGTTTAAAATTATATAATAATTAATATATTGTACTTTACATATTATTTAATATACTTTAAATAATTTATATATATATATAATTTTTATTACAAAATAAAATATAAATAAAATCAAAAATACTTTTTATTTTTATATTAACATACAATCTACTCTATAAAACTCTTTAAATAAAGTTATTTTTTAAATAACAGTCAAATAGTCAACTTACTTCTTAAAAAAATTCTTCTCTAAAAAGATCTACAAAAAAAAAAAATCTACGGATAAAAACCTATCTAAACAGGCACTTCATTATTTAGTTTATGATTCATTTCATCTTAAACAAATTCATTTTATCATTTAGTCAAGTCATTTAGTTTCATCTTTTTCAGTAAGTGGTCAACTCATAACCATTTAAATAATTCAGACTTCCCAATAAATATATAACCTATCAAAGCCACGATGCCCCATATTATGTGACTACACTCTTGACCTCTTATTGTTTCTTTTCCTTTATTTTTTTTTTCTATCTTTCATTTAAGCAGACAAGTGGCAACTTCTTTAATCTTAATTTATATGAGCACGCTTCCATAGAAGATTAGTGGCCAACTGGATTTTTATAGCAAAAGAAATGATCTTACTGTTCCATTTATAGGACAACAACAAATAATAGAAGTTTAGTCTCTCCTTGTAATAGCAAACAACACCTGATCACTTCTGTGCAGCTGCTTCACTAGGGGTTCTCGTAGTCATCTGGTCAACTGCATGCACAGTGGTCTGAAGCTCCTCCCAGATAGTCTTGTATACCATCCTCTGCCTATTCACAGCCGATTGTCCTTCAAAGGCCGATGAGATAACATCGATGCTGCAAACAGATGAGCAAGAACCCAATCTCAGTATCCACAAAAAGGTATACCAAATATCAAAGTTGGCACAACTGCTCAAATAAATGTTAATGTTCCAAACATGGGACATGATGTCAAGTATAATGCAAACCATCTGGACATCATCAAGCTACTTATACCAATATAATTAACCACGTCCAAGGTTAAAATGTATATGTAGACAATAGACTTTACTTATTAATCAATGTCAATGCAAGGCTGAAACTGAAACTGGAGCAAGGATGGTTTAATGAACTCCCGCTCTAAGGTTCAAAATAACTTGAGAAAATATACCATGCAATAAGTGAACGAGATTAAGAAATCCCAACTGAATTAAATTGATCTGGTTCAGCCCTTTCACGTGAGTCCACCTTTGCACAAGTTGAAATATTCAAGTACTGGAAAACTGAATGCTAACATGAAAGAAGTGAGCATATAAGATTCTTTTAACACAATAGATATGTCCTGCATATATCTAGTCTAATGTCTATTAAGGAATGGCGCTTAAACGTCATAATAGAGACAACTGATCAAATTAATGAACCTCTCCTGAATTCTTTAAGCATTTAATTGCAGAGCTAAATTCCATGACGGCAGTGATCAACTGTCCACTGTCAATCACATAAATGATTGTGCACTCTGTTATTTGGTCTGTTTCTAAGGTCAGAAATGACATCACGTTACTGACTGGTTTAAAGATTGCCCACTTATATCCCAATTCTAATTATTGCATGGATGATCCAAAAAAGTTAAAACAAGAACAAAGAAATAATTATTAATACATTCAAATCTCGCATACCAACATATGCAAATCTGCCTAAGAATAACTCATGGAGAAGAATCATTAACGAGATTGAAATTTCATCAAGAGAGTTAAATCAAATAATTGAGATCAACTCTTTGACTATATGAAACTAAGAACTGAATAGTAAGGGTATGTATTCCACAAAATAATCTTTGATAAGGGTCAAGGTTAGTTCAATAAAGAATAATAGATGAGAAGTACTATCTCAATTTGGAATAAACCAGGCAAAACTCAAAACTCAATATTATATTGATGAAGTTCGTCCGTTTATATAGGGTTATCTATGATTCCTACTTCAATTAAAACATTAAGTAGTAAACTGGAACACTAACATGCTAATTCAATCTAGACTAATTACTAATTTTACTTTAACTAGAAAAACTAGTAAACAACTACTAGACAGTATCAAATGCGTTTAGGCTTAATAGCTACGCTAAGGGTACATTTAAGCCCTTAATGTTCGCACCCAAAAAAAAAAAAAACCTAACATTTTACTATATAAAAAAGAACTTAAATTAGTAAAACGTTCACATCCAACTTTCCATGGGTTCTATCTACAACTTCTGATGTGGCAATTTTTTAATGGATCCCTAAATTTGATTTTAGAGTTTGATGGTGCAATTAGATTTCTGACAGCTTTAGAGTTCTTTTTTTATCGTTTTACAAATATTAACATCTTTTTTTAACGTTTTAGGGTCTTTTAAAAAAATTTTATAAACATTAGGGTCTTGTTTTAATGCTATCAAAATTCAGGGTCTTTTTTAAACTTTCAAGCAAACATTAAGGGATTAACACATATCTTCAACCTAATAATTAAGTATAATATAGCCCAATTAAAATTAAACAAAAACTAAAATACTAGATAAGCTTAAACCAATGGAAATTAGCCCTATTCCATCGACTTATGCTTCTAAATTTTCTCAAACTTCAACTCTTGAAATCGGTCCAATAAACTTGTCTTGGGCAAGTTCTTGGTCATGGGAAAATGTAAGATTTTGACTTTGTAGCAAAAAGACAACATTGTCAACCACATATTGATGGCCATACCCAAGACCTCTTTTTTAATATAGTTCCCTTTAACTTAAGGGTAATTAAATTAAAAAAAACATTACAAGCATCACAATAGCTAGGGACAATTGGTTTACGTATTACAGCTTTCCTAACTTTCCCTTTTTGTGAAATGCCTAGTGTTGTTGAGTGTCTCCTCCACTGATCTCCCTCTACATTTTTCTCTTTTGGGAGTTCATGTTTTCAAGCGATGGGTAATAGAAATTCCAGCAATATATATCAAGGTCCAAAAATAAGGTCATTGAGTTCAAAACCATATTCTATCACAACTTCATTAGTTTGTGCCTCTCCTGTGCGTTGAGGGCCAACAAACACTTACCTTCCAACAATGTTTATTTAGTTACTTCAACAATCACTGGCACCTTCATAGTCACACGTGTCTAAAGAACTGTTGATAACTAGACCAATATAATCTCCACAATTGACTAGAATTAAGCTTGTCATAAGCAAGAAAGGAGCGTGTTGAAAGCAATTCCACTTGCACATGGCCAAATTGTCATTTAGGCATTTAATGCGCTTTAACAACTTCAAACTCTACTTTTTGCAGCTCAAGGTGCTAGATACACACAAACCTCTAGCTTTTATGTCCATGGAAACAAATTCAAGTGCTCCATACCACCTTTTTCAATAGCAACTAAAAACATTTGAAAATCAAGGAAACATGTACCAACGACCCACAGACCAAGTTGCATCATATAACCCATATTGCAAGGCTTAGATACACTAGATAATAAAAAACATGTGTCAAGAAGTCAAGCCACAGTGATTGGCATGACCATAAGTCTTTGAACTTCTAAAGACTCATCTTTTGTAAGAATAACTTCTAACTCTTTTGTCATTGTTACAAAGTTCACATTGTCTTCATCTGTATGTAATTCATCCATCTTAGGCCACCATAATTCCTTCAAATTAGGAAATCTTTTATGTCCTCAGTGATAGTCAAAGTCGCCATATTTTTTACTATCAAAGACTCATGTCAAATAAATTTCAATATCCTCTATCTCCTCTACATCTGCATCATAGGCTAGTTCTATTTCTTCCTCAAACTTAGCTAAATTTCCCTAGCATCATGGGAAGGCAAAAGAAACACTTCTCTCCACAGGTGAAAAATCAAACTTGGAGCATTGATACCCCCTTAGTTCCTATAAAACCAGCTTTGTTTCATCCTCTATACGACACTATTCTTGGAGGATGTTTGGAAATGATTTTCATTTCCATTTTTGGTTTCTGTTTTTCTAATTACAGAAACTGAAAAAAAAACATTACAAAAACTGAAAAAAAACATTAATAAAATACAGAAATAAAAAAATTAGCATAAAAACCAAAAATACAGAAAATCCAAATCCAAAACCAACAACAATACCAAACATTCCCTTAGTTTTCTGCTTTTTCTCCATTGCTTGCACTACTAATGACCTAATTGGTTATCGATTCCTCCAAATAATTTCCCTTATTCATTTGAGAAACTCTAATTGCCTTGCCAATTGCTTCCAAGAATGGCTTCTTGGCACCATAACATAAGAAAATTTTTTAGTTGCTAAATCATAACATCAAGCAACCTCAGTATTGTGTAGACAAACTACTACCATCTCGTCTCAAATAGAATGATACATTTTTTTAGTTGCTAAAGCATAATGGCACACATCCTCAATATTATGTAGATGAACTACTCTCATATCGTTTCAAATAGAATAATTTTGGACCACTAAAATAACACGAAGCAAGTTCATTTCTTTATTTCAATCCAGTTCTAATGGATAAATTATTGAACTCAATAGTGTAATCCTTAACTGATTTGGTTCCTTTCCTTAATCAATGGAACTTCTCGTACAATTCCATTGGACAATCAGGTGATAAAAGTGGCTTTCACTGTCAAAGTGCTAAATTCTGACGTGCCATGTCGCACACGTTGCTTTTTAACTTTCTTCCATCATTAAGATGCAGTACCCTTCAATATAAGCTTCACAAAAGAACTTGTCAACATTTTTCCATGGGTTTCCATTTGAAGTAATTTTCTAAGGTGGGCCCCAATCCTAATAATCTTCTACATGGAGCTTACTGTGCAAATTAGCAAAAGCATGGAATAATTCTCCTTTTAATTCAACTCATACACCTCATGATTTCTAAAATTTCAAGGACATGTGATCACTTTCTAGATTCTCCATATAGCTCCACAGGTTCATGATGTCGTAAAACTTGTAAAATCCATGTCAAGTCCGTAATCATGCATCACACATCTCCCATCTCTATTTGTTGCGGCTCACTGCTTTTGCACGGATTTTTTCCACAATTTAATCATGATTTCAAAGATGAAATCTTTCAAAGTATATCGGATTTTTTGCTCTAATATCACTTATTGTAGAGAAAGAGAGTGAGGGAACTAGTTCTCCAAAAAGTAGGCTAGAGTTAGGGTAGATTGCGGCTGGAACACAAGGCCACTGTATTTTTTCTCTTATTTACAGTAGTTTTATCATCCTTTCCAAACAGAAAAAAGAAATCGTAGAATAATTCCTACTAATAATAGGAAATTCAACTAATAACTCATTGGAAAAGAAATCTAACCTTATAGGAAAATATAATAGCTACTGTATCAATTTCCAAACACTTCGGATTGTAGAAGATGATTTTTTTACATGATAACTTATTTAAGAGAACAAGATGATTAACACCAGAAACAAACAAACCATTAATTCAAGAAAAAACATTTCAGAGAACCAAAAGAAGAAAGTATTGTGTAGGAAAGAAAACAACCTAGATATAGATTGGCATCATGAAATATGAAGAGTAAGTCACACACATTCAATTGTTACAATTTAACATGACAAAACAATGAAAATAAAAATTACCTTATATGTCGACCATCCCCATATGCATCTTTTACAGTCACGGAATCTGCATTTAGGTGTTCCTTAATCTGGAACAGTAAATAGCATTATTGAGTCATAAAATGAGTTTTGAATTATAACACAGAAAGACATTAACTCAACTATAAAGTCACTAAACGAAGAAGGAAACAGAGAAAACTGAGCATGTAATTAGATTTCATTAAGGAAAAGATGTCAAAAGATGCGTCCAAGAATTGTGCATATTGGAGCATTTACAAACCCCATTACTACTCACAACTATGGCAACATTCAACTATAATGTCACTAACTAAGTTTAGGGTTGCCATCTAAGGAGTAAAGTTTTTTATGCATCTAAATCGAGAACCTTGTGAAACAATGACTGAACAAAATCTATAAAATACAGACACCTCTAAATAATCAAGCATTTAGACATGGCTCATCCTTCAAGTCATTTTAGTCACTGGCACAACACTACCAAATGGTGATGGAAGTTTTTGTTTGCATGTATCTTGTTTTCCAAGGTAAAAAGAATCAAATTCACCCTTGAACTTTATATCAAAGGTCGATTCAGTTCTTCAACTTTATTGTCAATCAATTAAAATTCAAACATTTGAAATTGACACAAAATACGTCCACTTTTTTTAACATGCATTTGCTTAATTTTGGTTCTAACTTAATTTGGAACATAATTATGACAGCTGGGAAGATGCACATTGCTATGAATACTCAATTCATAGATATAAACTGAACTAATCTGTAAAATATCAAAGCTTCAAAGTTTTATTGATAAAAATCAAATTCAAATGACTATATCAGAATCTCATATAAATTTGAAGGACCAATTTTTGAAAAATACCCCTTTTAAATAGTAAAACAATATCACAATGAACTCAAGGGTTAAGCACCTCTGTGTATTAGCGAATTCAGTACCTTGGTAAGAAGGCATTAACTAAGCACCTATCGCAAAGGGCATGTGATGTCTCAAAATGTTTTTAAAAACTTAATTATGCTTTGTCCGAAAGCGCATAAGAGATTAATAACTTTAAAGCATTTTCAGTTTGGCAAAACTCAACAGTATGTAATATGGTAATTGCTTCAGTAGTACGGGCATTCCTCACGAGCAAGTAAATTCAAAAGCACGGAAAGTCGTTCCAAATTTGACAAGATCCAAAGCAGTTTAATTGGATGCTATTAGAACTCCTAAATATAGAATTTGCGATTATGATTTTAAACTGTCACTAATCTTGACCACATATCCAACTATTTTCCCTAAATAACAAGTTCTGTTAACTACGTTACCATAAACGTATCTTCATAGATTCACAAAAAGGAATGAAATTAAAAAGCTGCGTAATCCTTCTGAACTACTTCCTCCTTAGTTGAATAAATTGTCATCCAAGAAAGTGAAAAATCTTAATACTTCAAAGTACCTTCTTCTCCATGGACTGCATAAGAGGTGAGTCAATAGAGCCAGCATCGTTAACGTCCGTGGCTCGCGTGTTAAATCGGCGATGACCTACTTCGCCAAACATGGCATTAGGCAGCGTTCTATGCCCGCAATTGTTATTCACTGGGGGACTGGCTCCATTGGTTGAATTACTATTAGACCACAAAAGAGAGTTTGATTTTGCTTTGATGGAGGAAGGAAGCGAAGAGACTGTAACCGCTTGTCGTATTGGGTGTTGCACAAAAGCCGGCGACTGGAGAGGCTGGCGGTGGAAGAGGTGGGTGCGAGTAGAGGAGAGCATGTAAGGACGCCACATCAGGGACTTCGCCATTTACAAGTTCCTGCAGCTGGTGGAACAATTGCAAACCTAATCCCTTTTGGGCCGGTTGACCGGGATTTGAGGGCTTGCATTTGGCTATGATTCTGCTAAGGGTTATAGCCACCGGCTATGTAAGTATATTAAAATAATAATACAATAGTAATAATAATAATATTTATTTTTATATTATTATTTTTAATAGGACCGACCACAATTAGTTATAAAAAGTCGACCGTAATCCTATATATATATATTTTATTTAAATGCATAATCATCATTAGTGATTATCCATTGTCCTCCCTTAATTAAAAGGAGTAACAACCAAAATACTCTCTAATTTATATAGGAATAGCCATGAATGATCATTAACTAATGGCTATCTAGTATTTCCTTCAGCTAATGCACTTCTATGGATAATGATGTTATTAAGTGAATTTTTTTATGCTTCCTAATTACAAAATTCCTAGTGTCTTTATGCTGTTGTTACGTGAAAAAAAGATGTGGAAGTTCATAATTACTAACACGATAATATTTCTTCTTCTATCTCCTTCTTCTGTTTGAGTCATCGTCCTTCTTCTTGTTTCTAGATATACAATTTAATCGTAAAAATTAGTATCAGAACAGTCGAATTTAAACGACCATAAATATGGTGGAGGATACCCTAAACACTGAGTGGCAAAGAGTGGAAGAGAGCATAAAGATTCTGTTAAAGAACCAGAATCGACAAGTAAGACAAAGAACTAAGGAAATTAAAAAATATGTTCCATTAATTTAAATAATCACTTACTTTTAAGTATTTGAAAACATATAATGTTCCAAATGTATAGGCGAACAAAGTCACATCCGTTATAGGATCAGAATTACAGACTTTTACTACAGAGGGTGAGTAGTTATAGTTCGCCAACTATGATGGATCTGCAAGGAAGTAGGTTCACTAGAGCCTTGACTTGTTAAGCGAGTCTTAAAACAATAGCAACAATTACAATAATAGAAAAAAAAATGCTTATTTAGATGGATCTAACTCCCACATTTCTTCTTCTTTGATATCATCTTCACCTTCCTTGTCATTTAAAGGGAGGATGGGGAAGGTGACGGACATGCTAGGAATATAGGGAAAGAAGGTTAGAGAAGCGAGTAGGGAAGTCAAAGATCTTGCTGGGATTACATGTCAACACTTGAAAACATCACCTAACTTTATTGAGATTGCTCTGGGAAAACTTGCCAAAGGAACAAAAGTCCAAGTTGAAGGTAGTTACGATTTTCAACTATTAGTGTATTCAAAAGGAGACTCTCAGGCCTTGCCTAGTTACATATCTATATATCCCTAGATAGTGGACTCTCATGGCACTTCTTCTTTTAAATGGGAGTGTTTTTCTAGATACCGTTTGACTATCGTTAACCTAACTAATAATTTCAAGACCATTTATCGCAATTCATGGCATTGATTATCTAGAAAAAAGAAATCTCACGTTTGGTATGATTTCACGCCTTCATGACTATTTTTTTTTTCAAATTAGGTTATTTGTTTAACACTAATTCCCTTCTCATCATTGTCGATATTTTAATCCTTAACAAGTTTGTCAATTTCAATGATGGTAATAATAACTTGCAATTGACCTCCTCATCCATGATTTCCCTTTCAATTGTTGATGCTTTTGCTTCTGATGTGTTGAGTGGGAAGTTTACTTGGAAGGTGCACAATTTTAGTTTGTTTAAGGAGATGATTAAAACACAGAAGATAATGAACCCAATTTTTCCTATTGGAGAGTGACTTAAGAATTAATGGGTATCAAAGCTCTATTAACAGGCAAGTTTATTTATCCATTTGTTTGGAGAGTAAGAACATGGAGAAAATTTTTGTCTCTAATATAAGTTATTGGTGTTTGTTTAGAATGTCAATGTTGAATCATATGCATAAGAACTTGTATGGGTAATTTGTTATTGACAATAATAGGAGGACTAATACTAGTTTAGACTAGAACAATTACATAAAGATGGAGGATCTTGTTGGGAGGATATGGGGTTTTTGATTAATGATGCTACTATCTTTAGTACTTCATTTCATGTCATCAAGGAGTTTAGTAGCTTTTCTAAGAATGGGAGCTTGATTGGAGGGAGGAGTGGAAGTAGACCAAGGAAGTCTAATGGGAATGTGGACATTAAAAACAACAACAAAAACAAAAAGGCTTTGTTGAGGTTTTGAGAAGAGGAATAATAGAAGAGCCAATGATAGGAAGGTATTGGTGTCACATGTGCTCTAAAATGGTGAATCCCATCATGGAGATTAAGGTAAATGTCTATTTTGTATCAGTGTATTTATTGAAGAAATGGGTGATAGCCTAAGGAGGTCTAAAAGAACAAGTTTTAAAGATGAAAACGAAGATAATGATGATAGACTAAACAATGAACTTGAATCAATCATTTGGAGGAGGAGAAGTTGGAGGAGAAGAAACTCAACTACCTTATTACAAATGCTTTAAGAGCGTTCCATTTTTATTAATCTAACTAGCGTGCTTTTAAGGTCTTTATGATTCTAACAACCATAATCAAAGTCCCATTGATTCATTAGGTGATTATTGACTTGTCCAAGTCTAGATTTTTTATTACAACATTTGGCGACGAATGATCCTAATAGATATAGAACTCTTGCTTATAAGGAGGTTATTGAGGCATTACCAGCTATAACAATTAAAGAGGTGTTATAGTGTTCAATGTGTTTAGATGATTTTGAGATTGGCACTGAGTCGAAGGAAATTCCATATAGTGTGCTGAGCATTGGGGATAGTTCACCTATCGGCAAAGCCTTGTCCTTAAATTGGGAAGATATTGTAGGTGGGTTCTAGAAAGTAGCTCTTAAATCACGACTTGGTATACTAATCATATATGGGGCTGATGCTATCCATGGGAACAATAATGTCTATGGTGCTACTATATGTCCTCACAATGTTGGCCTTAGAGCCTCTCAAGATGTAGATCTAATAAGAAGAATTGTAATTGCAACAACTTTTAAAGTTAGAGCAAATGGCATTCATTATACTTTTGCTCCTTGTGTTGCAGTTTGAAAGGATCCTTAATGGGGAAGATGTTATAAGAGTTTTAATGAAGACACCAATATAATGAGAAAGATGATATCCATTATCATAGTAAGAAAGGAAATGCCATGTAAGGAATGGCTAAAACTCTGTAGTTCTTATCCAATTTACAGGTCACAACCGCCTTGCATCATATAATCAAATCCCATAACAGTTAAACCTTGTGGGTAAGGTTTTGAAAGGGGAAGAAATTATTATAAGAAAAAAAGATGGGGAAGTTCATAATTACTAAAACAATAATGTTTAGACTGAATGATTCAATCCTTCTATAATTGACTATAAATGTAACAAATAATGAGTGGAAAATGTTTGCTAGTTTTAGCTACACTACAAGTATATAGGTTGTAATTTATAGTATAATTGATATCGATCCCACGAGGATTAAATCTAAACACCCAATAATCTAAATTGCACTTTGTTTAAGGTAAAATCAAAGAACTTGAATAAATTTAAATGTAGAAGAAAGAAAAATAAAGAAGATACTCAATAAAGGAGACTTAGGGGTTATTATATCCTTATTTATCTTCCTTTTACCTTATTGATATAATTATGTTTGATCCTAAATAACCAATGGTTTGATTACCCTCTCTTGAGATCTAATCAATTAATCCCAATTGAAACAATTAATAGCTAAATTATTACCTCTCGGTTCATAATACTACTCCTAAATATGCAATTGGATTTAAAGCAATCCTAAGGACAATCAAAAAGCAATTAAGATCTCTTTACAATGACTTGTTAATCTATTAATTACAGGTCTGTTAGCTCAGGAACTCCCATTGTGTAATCTAACTTAAATAAATCAAAACAATCTCTTGATTTGAAATGATTATAAGTTCAACAATTAACACAAACAATTATGCATTAAATCAATATAATAAAATTTGGATAAAAAATTCAAGAATAATCATTAAACTAGATTTAAAAATCCATAATCATGTTAAAACAAACACTATTCAGATTATACATAAAAAGGAAAGAAAAAGAAAATAGAAAACTAATAATCATGATGATGTCCCTCTTATTGGAAATCTGGACAACACTTGTTAAATCTTGATTCTCTTCCTTAATCTTGAATCTCTTCAAATTTTTTTCTTCCAAAAACCTTCCTTTTTGTCTTGAGTGCTCCCTAGGCTTAGAAGGGTGGCTACTTGGGTTTCCCCACATCTTCTTTTGTCCAAGATAGCATAGAAACCGAAATTAAACACGTCACTCCACGTCATCCTGCCATATCAACTTTTCCAACTTTCAACTATACTCTATATTTTTCACCTATATATTCATCTACAGACCTCTAAATGCCATGAATTTTGATATGTAGGCTTTTCAAATGTTATTCTAGAACCTTGTAAAATTTCATAATATTTGGAACTCTATAAGTATACCTAATGCCTTATGAAATTTAGTTATACCAAATCTATTTCCTTAACTGAGCTTGTTTTGATCTTTCCTTTATGCCCTCTTCATGGCTTGTCATATAGCTCTAATATTTAGCGTGAAGCCTCCTAACTTGATGCTTTAACTCCTGAAATTGGTTCCACATCTCTTCTAACTTCATAGGTGTATTAAAATGCTTAGCAAAGTCCTATACAACATAAACAATTATCCAAAGCAACATAAGCAACACCTTATTCCAGAATTAATCAAATATGCACCCAAATCACATGAAATTATCTCTCAAACATAAGATAATCATTTTGAAAACATTACAAGAAGATGTATAATTAGGCAATATCAGAAAAGTGGACAATAATACACTGAATTTATTTCTTCTTCTTCTTCTTCTTCTTCTTCTTCTTCTTCTATCTCTATTTCTTTTTTTATTTTTTTTAACTTGACAACATTACAATAATGTAGAAACACTGAAATTATTTTGATCTTCAAAACACTTTTTAGGGGTCATTTAAATTGTGTTTAAGTCTAAATTTTATTAAATAATTAGGGTTTACACTTCATAACACTTAATAAATTTTGACAATTATGTTATATAGGTTAAGTCGACTTATGTGGGGGTTACATTCACTGAATGCAAGCAAATTATAGGCACTTTACTTCCTTTTACTTTTATATTTTGATTGAACAGGGACATGGGATGATTAAGGACATTGATCAATTGAAAGTAGTACATCACCAATGGAATGAGCAAAGTATAAGTACCATGCTTGCTTTTTTGTTTAGGTCCATAATATTACAAATTGTTATAATTTTATTTTCCTGAGTTATAGATCAATCAGACTAGGTTAGGTCTATTAATGCTATTGTTACTAGCCATTGTAGCGATTAGTTTTTTAATTAATATCTAAATTAAAGATGAGTATAAACGCTTACAATTAAGTTATACAAAGAACTTTTGGCATCGTAAAAATTTATCTAAGTTTTAAAAGGAGATTAAAGGATTTAAATATGTGTGCATTACAATAACCATATTGAACTTTAATTCATTAATGGGGTTAGGGAACGAAGTGTTTGAGTTGTATATTGTTATACTATAGTAATAATTAAGAATGATTCTTAGGATATAGGTTGTGAGAATTCTTCTTGACCTTGAATAAGATATGTAAAGGATTGCTTAACCCTTCTTACAAATTATGTACTCAAGCTGAAGAAAATACAAAACATCTATTCTTCAACTATCTATTCACCTATTCTCTATAGAAAAAGGTATTGGGGCTATGCTCTTAGTAGTGCAACCTCAATGTTTGGCAAGACATTAAAAACTAAGCTTTTGATAAGTGTGAAGCTTACCTAAGTTTAAAAAATATAAACTCAAAAATATCAAATAAACACTAATAAAAAACACAAATCAACAAGTGTATATATTGAAGTGTAATATAAGTAGTGTGATTCCATGTTGTCATCCACAGGGACTATAATTATTAGAGAATTATTATCCTAGTTATCTAACTTACTCAATAGTAAATTGATTAATTGATTAATGAAAATAAACAAAATAACTAAAGGTAAGTTTTAAGACAAATCACAAGAATTAATAAGAAATGAAGACATTATAATCTAGATAGCTAATCCCCTAAGATGTATTCATTATGATGGCTTGGAAATTGTCTCTTGATCTCTAACAGTTGTTGGGAGGTTCCAATGATCAAGAATCCTTAAGGAAAGACCCAAAAAGTAGGTGAAACTATAGGAGTGCTCAACCTGGTCATAAGATGTAGGCCAGGCCATGCATCCTTCTGTAAAGTTTTCACAGTTTGGCCTATAGATATAAGCCAAACTATGAGCTCTCCTTATTTCAAATTCTCTTACTCTCTTCTGTTAGTCCACTTTTTATGGCTTGTCTTATAGCCTTGATATTTAATGCAGAACTTTATAACTCGATGCTCTTGCTCCTTAAATTGATTTCACATTTCTTCTAACCCCAGAGTTGGATTAAACTACTCATCAAAGTCCTATAAAAACATAAACAATCGTTAATAATAACATAAAAAGTATCTTATTCAAGAATTAATCAATTATACATACAAATCACATAGAATTGTGCCTTAAACCTAAGATTATGATCAATAAAACATGTCTAAAAGATGTATAATTTGGATGCTATAAAATACCTACATACTTGAACTATTTCTTATCCTTAAGCAATGACTTAAACACTCAACTCAAAATAATATTCACCAAGATTCAAAAGTTAATTAGGTACAAAAAAATATCAATTATTACTCTTGCTTTAGTGCACATATTACAAATATATCATGACAAAAAGATTAGCCTTTAATGCACAATATCAAATATCTAAGTTATTTCATATAGATTATCATACAAATCTAGTAAAGGATATTGAAGGAAAAACAAAAAAAAAACAAAAACAAAAACAAAATAAAACACAAATTACACTTAAAGCAATTGACTAGATATTATTCTCCTATGGTATTTAATAGTTAGGTATTAGTTTAGATTTCTAGCTTTTGATGTTGATATCATATTCTATGCATGCTCCATATATTTTTTGCTAGGCTTTGAAATTTATTAATTTAATTCTTTTATCTTTCAAAAAAATATCCTTATAAACTTAAAACTATACACAAGGGTTACCAAAACAACATATCATTGAAGTTAAAAGAAGGAAAAGAAAAATTTTAGGGTTATAAATCAATCAAAAGTTGATTAATGCTTAACTAAGTAAACATCGACAAAATTCAAATACTATAATTAACAATCCACTAATAATAAAAATCATTATAAGATACAACTATCTAAACAATCGCCATTTGACTTACAATAAATCAAGTGTGTGATACATAATAGAACATGCTTATCGTCCCCTTACACTTAAATCAATTGTCTTTAATTTGAGGGTAAGAAAAAAAAGCATACAAAGTGATAAAGGAAAGAGAACATGACTCCACCGAAAGTTAAAGACCAATTTGTAGGCATGAACTAAGAGACTTGCATATTGTTCCATATCCTTTTTTTTATTTTGAAGAGAATGATTGACGCTTGTAATCTATTTCTTAAAGAAAAATATTAAAATATAAGCTTGTGAAAAAAGATTAGATTAAGGTGGATAAACAACAAAAACATGAAATAAAAGAACATACAACTAAATTCTACAAAATGCTAAAACGATGGCTTGCCTTCCAAGAAACGCTTGTTTAATATTGTAAGCTCAACAATCTCTTTTTGCTCATCCTCTTTCAACTTTCTTGCTCTAACCCCTATTTTTCTTCTTGGTTTCTCCCTTGGAGTTGTTAGCATCTACGTTATCTTACTTCCTCCAATCGTCTAGCTTCTTCATGTAAAAGGTAGATCATATCTCTCCTTCAAAATTCTCATGGATCAGATTCATCATTAAAACAAACTCTAAAGATTCATATTTTGCTTCTCTTAAAAAACACTTGAAGTTCCATCAATAAATTTTTCAACAAAAGAATTTTACCTTACATGTAAAGGTGATTTAATAGTTTTAGAATTAGAAAAAGCAATAAATTCATCATCAATTACAAGTGTTAATTTCTTTTCTAGAGCATTAATCAACACTTTCTAAGTATCTAGAAAATGTCTACTTAGAATCAAAGGAATCTCGTTTTCATCCTCTACATTTAGGATCTTAAAATGAATAGGAAATATAAACTTGTCAACTTTCACTAAAATATCCTATATTATATTTATAGGATACTTAATAGAACTTTCTGATAGTTGGATGCTCATCATAATGGCCTTTGTGATCTCTAGTCCTAATTCATGAAACAGTTTATCAGATATTAGATTTATACCAACACCTAAGTTGGGTAATGCATCACTCAAATATAAACTACTAATTGTGCAAGGGATTAAGAAATAATCATGTAAGGGATTGAGAGACTCCCATGATCTTTCAATTTCTATGGTAATTTATTTATAAAAATTGCTACGCATTCTTCACTTATCATCTTTGAGAACTTATCCGCTTTCTTAGTTTTAATAACATTATGCATAAATTTTACACGCTTCGATTTCTACATAAGAGAAGTAATAAGAGGAGTGTTAGCATTCAATTTCCAAATAAATTCATGGCACCTACCTATAGACTCCTTAAGTTACTCAATGTTCAATTTATCAAATACAGAAGAGGTGGCTTATAATCCTCCAATTTATTTCTTCTCCTTCTCTTCGTCTTCTCTATCCTCTTCACTCACTTCTTTCTAATGTGCAACATTCATAACTTCTTTCTTTACTTCTTTTACCTGACCAGCTACCTCTTTGTTATCACTTAGAAACACCACGTACACTTACTTAAAATTTTCTCTTTATTACTAGGTAAATTACTTGTTAATCTCTTTTAGGCATTCTTAGCAAGTAACCCGACTTTATTTTTAAGATTCTTAATTGAAGCTTTGATTTTTTTTAAATGGGTGTTTGAAGTGGTGATATACTTGGCTAGCAACTCCATCAAGCTGGGTTGCCTAAGTTGATATTATTGTTGGATGCCAGGTGGGGGGCTTTGGCTCTACTATCCTTATCCTGATCATGAGATATTTAGATGATCATGCCACCTTGAGTTGCATATGTCACTATAAGGATTATTTTATCTATTCCTGACATAATCCACTTGCTCAAGTTGACTCCTAACTCCTAATGATTGGTACTCGTGATTTAAGCCCTCTCATCCATGAAAGTTACATGACATCACCTGGTCTAAGGCAGATGAAACCATCATGTTATCTAGCTTCTTATTCAGTGCTTCAACTTTGACTTCTTTAATGCTACTAAATCAATGTTATGTACTAACCCATTGGGCTTCGGTTTCTATTACACATTAACCTATTGACATGTGTTCATAACTATGTTTTTTATCAATTCTTATAACTACTCAGGGATCTTAAAGCTTGTAATACCTTGAAAAGATCCATAAATAAGTTGATTTGTTTAAAAATTCAACCCGCCTGGAAGGTTTATATTAACATATCCAAATCAAAACTGTGGTGTCGACATTTCCTCAACATGTCCTTCTAATGCTTCCAAGCCTTATATAAGTCTTCCTACTCCCACTATTGAAAAGAAATAATCTCACTATATAATTTAGTAAAGTGAGAGGGAGGGAAATTACCTTGTAATAATTTTTTCAACCAATTGATTCCAAGATGTAATAGAACTAGGTAGGTTACATTTGAGTCAAGATTTAGCTTTACTCCTTAAAGTGAATGGGAAAAGCCTTCGTCTCACTACTTCTTCAGATACACCATTCAACTTAAGGGTATTTTAGATCTCTAAAAACTTGGCAACATGTGTGTTTGGGTATTCATCTAGTATCCCATTGAACTGAACATATTTATGAAGTATCTAGATCATTTAAGGTTTAATCTCAAAACTTGTTGTCTCGACCTTTGGCCTATAAATACTAGACTCTGTGTTGTGACAAATGCCTTATCATAAGTTGAGCTCTTAATCCTAATTATCCATTCATATTTCTAACGGTATAACTTGAACTTCAAGCTTTGCTCAACTATTAGATTTCTTCTCTCTCAAACTTCTTCGAAACATTATCTCAACTTAAGGGTCATGCTTACATAAATCAGTAGGATGGCTTCTTGTCATACAATAAAGTACCTAACTTGAAAATCAAAGAACCAACAAAAGATCAGGAAGAAGAAAAGATATTAAACAAAAAAGAAAATTTTCAAAAAAATAGAGATGTAGAAAATTAGATATGTAGAAACTTAAAACAAACTAAAATTAAAAAAAATAGAACAATGCTGACTAATTTAACAAGAGTAGAATCTCCTGATAAATCAAAATAGCCTTTGTGCACTGGCATTACAAACTTGATGTGTGTAAATCATACCTAAATTTTAATAAAATATAAACTAAAAAAATCTCAAACAAGCATTAATAAAACTCCTAAATTGGAAAATGTGCCTATGATAGTATAGTATAACTAGTGTAAGTCTAGGTTATCAATCGACGAAGACTGTAACCATTAAAGAATTCATATTTAGTTATCTAACCTACTAAATAGTTGATTGACTGATTGATCAATGAAAATAAATGACATAGCTAAAGGCAAGTTCTAAGACAAATAACAAAAATTAACAATCAATCAAGAAGTTAGGATATAAATAGTTAATCATTCTAAGACGTATTTGTATTCTGCACTTAGCCTTGATGTAACGAATTCTCCAGAGTATCTTAAACCATAGGTTCCCTAAATTAAATTACATTCTCTCTCAAAATCATATAATTGCTATTCCATTTGATAAATTAAGAAAAAAAATCTCTATCTTAAAATAACAATTAAATGTATCAATTTGTTTTATGAAACCTATTATTTTGATTAAATTCAAATCTAATATAGACATCTTATGTAAACGTATCTCTAGGTTTCCATATAAGATGCATCACTTATGAATTGATCTAGTCGTATATTTGATTTCTCAATGTATACATATGAAATTACATAATTGGAATTGAGGTTTGCATTCACATAATAATCAAAAACCAATTGCTTTAACTCCATAAGTAAATCTAGGAAAAATATGGAAATTTAAAGTCAAATCAAAGGAATATTGTAATAATACATCTTTAGGTTCGTAACAATCCAAATTCTACAAGAAAATTAGTTTCTAAATATCATAAAAATAACAACAATAATCACAAGAAGAGAAGGGGTGGAGAAGCTGATGGTTATAGTTTTTGAATCTCTTGACTCCTTTATGATTCTTGTTAGAAAATCTACTATTGATCTTTAATTATGTGTTTAGATCTAATTCTCTCCTTTAGTTTTGCTTAAATCATCATAAAAATGGTTTGAAAATAATCTATTTACCTCCAGAAACTGTTAAGAGGCTCCAAGGATCAAGGCTCCTTAAGAAAAGACCTAAAAATTAGGTTAAGTTGAAAGGATATGTGACCTAATCATGAGCTATGAGCCAGGTCGTGCACCATTTTGTAAGATTTTCATGATTTGGTTTATAACCGTGAGCCAAATTATGAGCTCTCCTTATTTTAACTTCTATTACTCTTCTCTTAATGTACTCTTCATGGCTTATCCTATGGCCTTGATATTTGATGTGGAATTTTATAGCTTGATGCTCTTACTGCTTAAATTGATTCCACTTCTCTTCCAACTCTAAAGGTGGATTAAATTACTTACCAAAGTCCTATAAAAATATAAACAATTATCAAAAACAAAATAAGCAGCACCTTATTCAAGAATTATTTAATTATGCACACATATCACATGGAATTGCCCTTCAAATCTAAGATTATGTTTAAGAAAACATGCCTAAAAGATGTATAATTTGGGCTTTATCAATTTCCTTTATTAGACTCTCTAATCATCAAGACCTTTATGTCTTCTAGATAGCCTTTTGCTATAATATTTATTGCATATGGTGTGAGAGGACTGCTAGGGTCTTCAACAACATAAGCAGTAATAAAGAGGACTTCATCTATAATACTCTTGGATGGATTAGAGATGCCATGATGTTTAGATTAGATGTTGAACTCAATTGACAAAATTAAAGAGAGCTGTAACATATCATAAGCTAATTTTGGGAATAAGTTGAATTTACATGTTGGTTTTGGATGCTCTTTAAGCTGTGATGAATAGAACAATATTATGTGAAGGGCTAATATAACTTGTTGTGATTAGGGCAACACTCCTTTGATCTTTGGCTTTGTACTTGTAGTTATAAGTAACAGACTTGAAGTTTTCTCATGAGTTGTGATGTTTTGGAAAACTTTGTAGCACCTTTATGCGCATCCTTATTATTTTATTTAAGTTTACTTATCCTAAAAAAGATGATTTAATGATTTCTCCTCATTTGTTAAAAAGAAGATATTGTACAAAGAATTCCTCTTCCCACATTGATGGAAGATACTAGTGAATTCCAAGTAGATTTTAAGAGTTAACATATTCAATAGTTATTTAATGTGACCATTATAAATTGATTTTTTTTCACTCTCTTCTTATCCTTTTTATTTATGATGTTTGCAAATTGTGAATGTTCTTGATAATTTGATATTGTTTTATTTGTATGCATATTTTTTATTTTGGTATATTTCTTTGAATTAGGTGAAATCCAAAATTGCTTTCATATATGTATAATAAATTTTAGACAAAATTTTGAAAAGAGTTGAATAATTTTCACATAAGTAACTTACCTTCTCTTTTAAATGTCACCTAGAGATTGACACCTTCTTTCAAGTCTAATTCTATTTTTTCTTCCTTAAAATTTAATTAATGTTTAATTAAGCATAGTGTATGTTTTGAAGTCAAATCAAAAGGGCAAATATGGTTATGTTAAGTTTTAATATTAATTAAATATAAACAGGGCAAAGAGAAACAGAGTTTATGGTTTCATTTATAAAGTTTGAGAGCCTGAGAGTCAATTAAAGAATTAATCTTGAGTTATAAGGTTAATAGAATTTAATTTTAGAATGAATTGAAAATTTTTCCAAAAATCTAGAGTTATTTTTTTCCAATCCAATTTCGAGTTAAGATACGAATTTGGAAAGGTCATAAAATAATTTTAATTATTTAGACTTAATCAAAATGTTAAATTTTTTCCAGAATAAACCAAAATAATTAAATTTTCTTAGAGAAAACTAAAGACGTTAAGAGAATTAAGAAAAACTTGAAAAATGGAAAATGAATTAGAAAGAGGGGAGGGGGGAATCAATAATTAATGAGAAGGATCGAAATAATAGAGAAAGTTAAGTAAGAAAAGAAGAAGACAATATGTTGACCTCAAAAGAATAAACAACTCATAATATAGAAGGGAG
Organism: Pinacopodium congolense; assembly: GCA_028565735.1. NCBI lineage: Eukaryota > Viridiplantae > Streptophyta > Magnoliopsida > Malpighiales > Erythroxylaceae > Pinacopodium > Pinacopodium congolense. The sequence goes on from JAOXYD010000006.1 coordinate 8,921,294, forward strand.
AGAAGTTGGAATGATTGAGATAAAATGATGTAATTTCTAGAAAGAAGATAAAACTAAACGCAAGACTACATATAACATCGTAAAGAAAATAAAACAAATACAGATAAAACTAAATGCAAGACTACACATAACTAAGTAAAGAAAATAAATCAAGATGACAAAGGGATAACTTGCAAGAAATAACTTTATATGATACGTGGCATGAAAAATTCAACTAAAAATGTAGCATAAAATGGAACATGAATGCTTACTGAAAAAGTCTCCTTATATGTAAAGGTTAAGAAAAAAAACATCGTGGTTAGTAGGCTAATCGCAAACATTAGTTGAAAATGAGTTTTAAAATTAATTTTTTTAATCCTTAAAGGCTTATGCACCATCCCCTTTAATCATGGTAATACACATATCTAAGTAAAAGATAAATATATGGAAATCAGTTAACCAAATTCTTACAAGACCATATGGGCTCCTAGTAATAGACATCTGACATCTATAACTAATGGCTTTTACAATAAATGTTAACCTTTTCCACATCATCCTTCATATCTACCTTTCACTTTACTTTACATCTTTTTCATAACTTTTCTGTGAAATCATCATAAAAGTTGTTATTCCAATTCTTATAGACATACCCATTCATTTTATATCTAAATTATGGTAGCATAATCAAATTATAATCTTGATCTAAATCATTAACTCCAATTTCAACATTTTATGTTTGATCTTAATCCTTATTGGCATTATATGGCACTTATTATGAGTAGAGAAGGGATAAATAAATTAGGGTAGCCCTAAATTTTCTAAGATTTTTTTCTTAATAAAAAAATAACCATTATGAAATAGTAAATTCAACAATATAATTAAATTACTATAAAATATAAATTAAATTAAACAATAAACTTGTAAAGTAAAAGGATACGAAAGACACCAACTTCGTCTACATCCACTCTCTAACTACTTATGGAAAATTTCACTGTAATTTTCTTTTAAACAAGTGGAGAGTAAACCTTGTAGAAATCTTCCTTCATGAGTGAAGAGTAACTATTACAACAATCTTCCTTCACATGTGAAGAGTAACCCTTATAACATACTTAAATCATCCTTTTATTTAAGTGAAGAGTAATCCTTATAACTCAAATTTCACAAGCCTATAACAAAATGCACTCAATAAATATTTCACTCGACCAATCAAAGTGATTAAGAGGGCTCATAACTAAAATCAATGCCAGATGCACTAAAATGTATTACCACACATCCCAAAAACACTTCTTTCACTCAATTCAATCAATGCAACTTTTATTTAGTTGGGATGATTAAATATACTCTAATAACACCTATTCATAAGTGAAAACCTTCACATAGCCATTTATAGCCATTGGTATGCATTAAAAATCATTAAACACTTATTTTTCTATTGGATACTAGTCATTACAATTGTTTGCGTGACCCGTTACTTGGCCATTGTGACACATTAGTCAACCACTCAAATTTGAATTACCAATCTCTACATTAAACACCTACTAGTTGAAGACTCATCCTAAAACTTGTTGAACCAAAGGTAGTTTTACCTATGTTTTCATGATGATAGAACAACACTACTACTAGTTTTATTATGTTTGATGTGTTGGAAAGATGAATGTATAGGAAACATCTCATGGAGATGCATTTTAAAGCCCTGAATCCTTTGAGAATAAAATAGAATGAAGCTTATAAAGATCAAAGGATAAAGGTTAAAGATGAAGATCAAGGTAAAATGATTAGGTTATTATGGTTTTTAGTTTTGATATAGTCTTATTTTTATTTATTCATTGTGTTTAAAAGGCTCACATCATACATTGTGCATTCATATTTGAGAATGTTGCATATAAGATGTATAATCAAGAGGAGTTGTTTGTAGATTCTTTTTAAATTCTTTTGATACACTAAAATGGAATTAGTGTAATATGAGTGTGTTGAAGTGTGTGAGAAGAGGTAGTTGAAAATGCTAGGATAAGTTATAAATTTAGATTATGTGACTATGTTAATGTGTTAAAAACTTATGTGAAAATGAGGTTATTTAGATTATGTAAATGTGTTAATGTGTTAAAACTTGTGTGAAAATGAGGTTAAGTTATGTAAATGAGAAAGAATGGTTAAATATGTTAAAGGTTATACGAAAAAGTGCTTGAAAATGTGTTAGGATATGTTAAAAGTTGAAAATAAAATTGTGAGAAAGTGTCTAGAAATGTTAGAAATTATTTTGGAATGATTTGTATGTATTTGTGCATCAAAATTATGTGAAAAACTAGTTTGTGCAAGGGTTAGTTAGCTAGCAGTGGTCATTAGTCAACTATTAAGTATGGTTTGGTTGACAATATGCAAGATTTTGAGTGATCAGTCAATCGATCACTGGTCAATTGATACATGGCATTGGTTAACTGATGCCTATGACAGGTGCATTCCAATGGCTAGTTTCCAATGAGAAAATGAATTAAATGTTTGCTAACATCAGACAATAATCATAAATTGCTTGTTGGGTGTTTTTTTAGCTATAAATAGATGTGTTTAGGTGTTATTTAGGCATCTAAGTTTCAAGAAATAATTAAACAAGTGATTTGAGGTGTGTTGTATGTTTGTTTGTCAAGTTTAGTTGGTTTTAATGAGTTTGTTTAGTGGAAGTTACATTCATTCTCAAGGTCATTTATGTGCCCTTTTTTAAGCACATGGGTTAGTTAAGAATGATATATTTTTAAACAATAAGAAAATGAATTAAATGTTTGTTGATGTTAGACAATGATCATAAATTTCTAGTTGGGTGCTTTTCACCTTTAAATAGGTGTGTTTAGGTGTTGTTTAGGCATCTAAGTGTTTTTTCCCCCCAAAATATAACCATACAATGTTAAGAA
>JAOXYD010000006.1:8924275-8953555 GCA_028565735.1 Pinacopodium congolense
CCCCCTCCCCTCCCCAACACTTAATATGAACATTTTCCCTAATGTTCATGCAATCAAAATAAAGCACATAGGGAAGGAAAATAGAAAGAGAAAACTTCCCTAAAAAAAGGTAATCTAATAACTCGTCGCAACCTTCCTTATAGATCCTAAAAAAGAACTCAAAACAATTAAAAGACAAACATTAAACTGTAATTAAATGGGAATGAAACATTGGTAAAGAAAAAGGAAAGAAATTATGATCTTATTGAAAAGCATGTAATACAACTAAAGGAGGAGAGGTAACGTATTACAAAGGAAAAGGTGATCTTTGGAATCATCTACCAATCTGATCTCTAATAGATTTAATAAAGGTTATTCTTTGGATCTAAAAAGATTTTGTAAGGCTTCTCTTTATCTCTTAAAAATATTTGTAAACGGTTTCTCTTCACTTTCAACAAAGAAGATTTTTGTTGCCAAGGGTTTCTCTTTACCTATATAAGAAGATTGTTGTTTTTGGTTGCGTTCCTTTTAAGCCGATAAAGAAAAAGATTTTGTAGGCCCCTTTTTACCTCTTAAAATATTTGTAAAGGCTCCTCTTTACTTTAAAAAGGTTGGTCTAAGATTTCTCTTCACCTTCAGTAAATAAGATTTTAGTTTGTAAGGATTTTTCTTCACCCATTAAAGAAGATTATAATTGCTACATTGGTGATAGCGTAAATACCAACATCTAAGGAGTTGGGAATGGATTAGTCAATGCTAGTATTGCTGAACCACTATAAATTTTGGTGTCCCTTCTCTTACTTATTTTCATTAAATTGTTATTGATCACATTGTTGACTCACTCTTATAACATCACTAATTGTGATATTGGTTTAATCTTTTATTATTGCTTATTGTTAAATTAGATAATCTTTATTGCATAGTTAATTTTATAATTAGTAATTCCTTATATCTTTCTAAATTATATAGGTTATCCATCTTTACATTTTTGTTAAGTGAGTGATTATTTCATGCCTATATAGTATTAAATTTCTTGCACATTATTTTTGGTTATTTTTTTATTAGTTATCTAACCTAATTGGATTGGTTTAAAGCTATTTAAAATTTTTATTATGATTAATTTTTAGAGCACTCAATTCATCCCCCACCCCCTTTGACTGCCTTTAGGGCTTACAAGGTGAATTGGAAAATTAGATTGTGGTAATATGTGAATGACTTAGTGAAAACATGAAATTGAAATTTGTATGATAAGTTATTAAGGCAAATTAGTAAATTAGATAAATATGGTTAAGATGTATGATTGAGTTAAATTGTGATAAATTTAGTTAATGTGTGTTGAGAATCATTTATAACATGTTATGATATGTATAAAAGAGCTTGAGATTAATTTTATTGAATTTGGTGTAGAAATGACATGGAAAACCATTCTTATAAATGGACCGGTCAACTATTTGAGGTCTAGTTAACCAGTTGTGATTGTTCAACCTATCTTGAATTGGCCAACTAGTGCATGATAGGTCAACCAATCAATGGAAAAATCACAAAATAACATATCATTTCCAATGTTAAAATAAAATATAAAGGTTATAGAACGTTAGGCAATGATCATAGATAGCTAAGAGACCTTAAGAGGAGTATAAATAAGTGTTTTGTTTGTGTTATTTTCACCTAAGAAGTATGTGAAACATTTTAATAAAGAAATTGACCATTGAAGGCTTGTTTTTTAGAGATTTTGATGAAGTTTTATATGTCACTTATATTATTTTGGTGAAAGATGTGTGATTTTATTTTTACATTAATTCTTAAGTTTATGTAAGCCATCTAAATACTTTCTTAAGTCAAAAAGCGATATGTAGGAAGGTGTTTGTGAGAAGTTTTTATAAGAAAGTGTATCTTGTGGGGGGTTGGAATATTATGAATGAAATTATAAGGTGGTCATCCTTGAGCCACAAAAAGGAGCGCGATGTGAGGCTATTTCTTAACCTTAGAAAAGGATAAGCAATAAGTTATTTTTTATCCTTGAAAAAGAATATTGAAAGGTTATCCTTGAGCCTTGAAAAAGGAATTATATACTAAAGTTGAATTTTTTTATGATAGTGAAATCTCTCAACAAGATTTGTCGGTAATGGATGTAGGAGAAAGTAGACATCTCCAAACCACTATAAATCATTTGTGTCTTTTTTTCTCTTATATTTCAATTATTTTTTTATAAGTTGTTTAGTTTGTTTAATCGTTTATATTGCTTGATTATTTGTTTAATTCAGTAAATTAATTAAGTTGTAATATTTTTTATTCTCCACTTATTACAAAAATCAATGATATTTGCAAAAAATTATACAAAATCAAGTTTATATAATGAGGATATACTCCCCCTAAATCTACGCATTGGAAAACATTTAATCACATAAGGGGAAAGTACTTATCTTAAAGCTTTTTCAATATAAATATGCACAATACTAATTAAACAAGAATAATTAATAACAAATGCTACCACTTGTAAAATATGTAAATTATTTGTAAAAAATGATACCAATTGTAAAATAATATAGTAAAAATTTGAAAATGATGATCCTAATTATAAAAAGCAAAAGTAATACCAATTGTAAGAGTATGATGCTAATTGATACCAAATATAAGAAAAGATACCAATTAAGAATTAAAAGATATGGTATCAATTGAAATTATTTTAAAATATGATACTAATTGAAAAATAAAAATATGATACTAATTCAACATTTTAAAAAACATGTCCAATACATCCTTTCAAAACAAGTCATACACTAAAATTAATGTAATGCATCTATTTTAAAATTCATGAAACAATTATAATGTAATGAGCTGATTTCAATAATTATGCAAAGACTTTTAATCCAAATCATGCAATGACTTTAATACTAATATGTAATGGCTCATTTAGAAGATTATGAAAAGATTATTGTTGATGTTCGCACAGTTGTAAAACCAAACAACTAGTTTTACACTCAAAACCGCAAGTATACGGGTCATAATTTGTAGTAAAGAACAGATATCGATCCCACAAGGATTGAGTTTAGTCACCAATTAATTTAGGATTTACTTTGTTTAAGAAACAAATTCAAATATTGAAAAACTAGAAAGCAAACTAAATTAAATTAAACTAGTGATAACAGCCAATTGAGACGAAGTGCGGGAATTTGATGACCAAGGTTTAAGATTAGGAATCGTTGTATCCTTATTTTTCTTCCCTCTTCACTTAATGATCCAATTTTGTTCGACCCAAGACTTTCTAATGCTTAATTACCCTCTCCCAAGGTGCAATTAATTGTCTCTAGCAAAATAGATTAGGATTAATTATACTATCTCTAGCCTTACTAACCTCTCCTAACCATTCAACTAGATATTAAGCAATCTTATAGGTAATCTTTAATAGATAGCCAAGATCTCTCTTCAACTACTTACAAGAACATGAATATGTATAGGGCTATTGGGAACAACTCTCATTGTACTACCCTACACAATCACCCAACTCACCCTCTCGGTCTATTGCAAGGCAACCCTACTCACCCTCTCGGTCTATTGCAAGGTTTAAGCTCAATACATATCACAAACAACCATTCATTGAATCATAAAGCAAGAGTTCTACAAAATAGTTTAAGAACAACTCCTATAAAATGTTTAGCTACTCATAATCATAAACAATCCACCAAAAATCATGTTTTCCATGCTAAAAAGCAATAAAGAGAAAAAGAAAAATAAACTAGATAGAGCCTTGAATGTCTTCTCTTTACTCCAAGAAAGATGGAAAACTTGGGTGTTGTCTTGATGATTTTTAAGGAGGATTATGCTTTCTTCTTTTGGGAGCCACCAAAAAACCTCTTCCTTGCCTCTTTTAGATGTTGCCTAATGAATGTTAGAGGCTCCTAGGGTTTTGAGCCCTTATATATGCCAAAAGTAGGGTCAAGACACTTAAAATCCCACGTTTGACTCATCCAAGTATCACACCTGCTGTCACGATCGTGACAGAGGGTTTATGAACAATGATGGTCACAATCATGACTTGACCTAATTCCTGCGGCTTTGAACACCCTTCACTATTTTGGCCATAACTTCTTCTCTAGGCCTCTGCTTGACCTGAAATTGGAACTAAAGACTCATAACATCTTGATCTTCCTCTCCACAAATTTTCATGACCATATGAGATCTACAATTCTCCCAGTAAGCCATCAAAGTCACTTGAAAAATACCAAAATCTGAAATCCTGACGCTTGTAAAATCAACCAACAATGTGAATCAAACTATCTGTCAAATAAGCTTAAAATCCACTCTTAAACACTAGAAAAAATAAAGAAACACTTAAACACTTCAAAGATCATGCAAGATGTAAAAGATGCAAAAGATGAAATAAAATAAAGCTAAAACACACAAAGAAACACTTAAAACACCTAAAAATAGACTAAAAACATAACCTAAAAAACACACTTATCAAAAGCCTAGTGGATAAAGCATTGGAGTAGTGAATGATCCCTAGTTGGTGGTTCCTCAAAGAACATATGATTAGACCCTTAGTATCAAAACTAAAGATGTTCAGTGTACGGACGAATTATCTAAATTGTCATTCCCTCAAATATTTAAAAAGCATAGGAAAAAATAGTTCTTTAATTTCTTAGAGCTCTTAAAAGGGACAAGTGTAAACATAAAATTTGTTAATGCAAATACTCTAATTCTTAACTATGCCAAGTTTCTTAAGGAGATTCTTACTCACATGCATAATTTGGTGGAATTTGAGACCATGAAGTTCACTACGGAGTGCTTTTCAATTCTTCAAAATAATATTCCTTTAAGATTAATGATCCAAGGAGCTTCAATATTTCTTACCCTTTTGGTAATAATTATTGTCATAAGGATTTATGTAATTTAGATCCTCACATCATTCTTTTACCTATTTGTTTATATAGGAACTTTGACTTAGCGAACCATCAATAACCTCAGTTTAATTTGCAAATTATTCTTTCAAACCAGTTATATTTATTATAGAAGATGTGCTTGCTAAAGTATATAAGTTTCCTATCCTTATAGATTTACTTGTTTTATATGTTTATGAGGATAAAGGAGTTCTTATTATCTTGGGTAAGCCATTCTTATATATTAGAAGGACAATTTTAGATATAGAAAATGGTCATATGATACTTAGGGTGAATGATGAACATATTGTTCTTATACATTGTAATTTATAAAGTATCCTATAGATGATACAAAATCTAATAAAATCCTGTTATCAACTTGATATTATTAATCGTATTGTATATGAAATGTGGTAATAAAATGATGAATTAAAATATAACATGATAAAATTTGGTTTAAACAAATTTAAAGTTAATAATAACATAGATAAATGAAATTCATTACTTACCTAAACAAATTTTGATTTATCTAAAATTTTACAAAAAAATAGTATAAAAAAGGAAACGTTTAGTGCAAATAAAGGTCTAATCAAAGTTCAAACATGCATCATAAGAGCCACCTAAACTTGAACATAAACCCTCTTCCTTCTAATTTTAAAAATATTTTTTACAGTTGCTTTAGCTTGCTTTGTATTATTCTCCCCTCTTCAAATGATGAATCAAAGGTGAAATTAATCCATGTACTTAAGCAGCATAAGCATGCATTTGGATGGAATATGATAGGTAGTAATGGGGTTAGCCCCTTCATATGCATAGATAAAATACTTATAGAGGATGATTTCACTCCTAATGTATAACTCTAAAGCAGAATCAATCCATTGATGCAAAAATTTGTGAAAAAGAATGTAGTTAAAATTATTTATTAGGTATAATGTATCCTATCTCTAACAATTTTCAAGTTATTATTGTTTAAGTTATACCTAAGAAAAGGATGAATGACCTTGTTGCTAATGATAATACTAAATTTATTCATACTATAACAGATACAAACTAGAGAGTTTGCATTGATTATAATAAGTGAAATGAAGACACCAGGAAAGATTATTTTTCCTTTACCTTTTTATTGATTAGATGTTAGAAAGACTTGATAGACATGATTACGATTGTTTCTTGGATGGTTATTTTGAATATAATCAAATTACTATTACTCTTAACGATCAATAGTTAACTATTTCTTTATGTCCTTATGATATCTTTCATTTTTTTATGCTTTTTAGTTTATGTAATTTTCTTTCTATTTCACAAATTTGTATGATTGCTATTTTTTAAGGTATAGTGGAGGATCTTTATGGATATTTTATAAATGATTTTTCTTTTTTTCTTATGACTCTTTTGACATTTGTTTGCATAACCTTAATCTTGTTTTACAACATTGTAAGGATACTAATTCAATATTGAATTAGGAAAGTGACACTTTATGGTAAAAGAAAGGATATGATTTGAACATAAGAATTCTTATGAAGGATTCAAGTTTATAAAGTTAAGGTAAAGGTAACTGAAAAAGTGCCACCCTTACCCCTATTAAATCTTTAGGAAGTTTCGTAAGACATATTGTATATCTATTAAGGGCTCTCTTTTAATTGTTAGACCACTATCCTAGTTACTTGCTAAAGATATGCTCTATAACTTTCTAGAAAGTGTTTATAGGCATTCCTTAATTTAAAAGAGAATTTAATTTTAGTAGCCATTGTTGTATCACCATATTAATCCTTATCCTTTTTTTTTTCTATATGTAATGTAAGGGTTTTTGTAATAGGTGCTTTTCTTGGTCAACATAAGGGAAATGTATTTCACATTATCTAATATGCTAGTAAGACTATGAATGACTCTTAAACAAATTATGTTACTATAGAGAAGGATCCTTTAGGGGTAAAATTTTCATTTAACAATTCCCATTTGGTTCTTTCATATGTTATTATGTGTTTATATTATGATTCCCTCTGAATAGCTTTTACCAAAAAATGAGACCAAAACACGGTTAATGAGATAGATATTTATACTTTAAAATTTTCTAGGAATTAAGGATGAGGAGGAACCATGGGATATTGTAATAGATCAGTTATATTACCTTGTGAAGGAGTTAGGGAATTCAGCCTTGGTAGAATATGGGAGCTTAGGTAGATCAAACTACATGCCTATTGGAGAGGAGTTTCCTAATGAACACTTTTACCTTACCTTGGTATTTTAATATTCACTATTTAGGTCGCAATGTTAATCCAAAGGAATTTTACTTAGCAGCCAAAGATGAAGTTTCTTTCCATAACTAAGCATTATGTGTGAGATGACTCATATTGTATAATATATGTGCTGGTGTATTAATCGAGAGATGTGTTCTTATGGTTAAGTATGAACCTCTTTTATCTCATTGTTTGTTTCTATTTTATCTATTTTATCCCCCACCAAGATTTCTTTTAAAACATTACACTCTAATTTTTGTTGGCTTACTTAGTTTAAGGATGCTACCACTTATTTATCTAGGTGTGACACGTGCGAAAATAGTAGGAATTTATCTTGTAAAATTGAGAAGCCTTTAAGTATTAGTCTTATATTGAGCTTTTGATGTTTCGAGCATCAACTTTATAAAACATTTTCCTTAGTCCTTTAATAATGAGTACACTCTAGTTGATGTGAATTAAGTCTTTATATGGGTGGAGACCATTACTTATCCTACTATAATTTTAGGATTGTTGTTAATTTCTTAAAAAAGCAATATATTGCTTACTTTGGCACTCTTTCGATAACCATTAGGGATGGTGTGAGGCATTTCTACAATAAGCACATTGATGATTTTTTTGGAAAGGATGGGGAAACACAAGGTATCTACACCTTATCATCTATGAAAAAGTGGCCAAATGGAGATTTCTAATAAGGAATTAAAAAGCATACTTGAGAAATTTGTTAGAAAGGATTGATCATTAAAATTGGATGATGCATTATGGGTATATGGAATAGCTTTTAAAATTCCCATTAGTATATCTCCATAGGTCTGTGTTTGGTGTAGGCATAAGGCATATTGGGTGATAAAATGACTTGACTTGATTTGTAACACGCAGGTTCTTATTAAAAGTTGCAATTGAACAAAATGGATGAGTTTGGGGATATGGACTATAATGACACACATACATTTATATGGATAAGATGAATTTGATCCATTATGCTTACATTCAAAAGCAGGAATTTCAAGTTAATTAGAGGGTTCTTTACAACTGTAGGTTAAATATTTTTTCATTAGAAATTGTGATTAAGGTGGTATGGCTGATACATAGTTAGTAAGATGTTTCTTCATGGAGTTATGATAATTTATAAAGGTAAGGAGGTATCTTTCATGATCCATGGCCATAAGTTGAAACACTATTTAGGCAAATACTATGAAATGGAAAATAAAGTCATTGATCTTTATAAGCCATGATAGAATAAGGGATAACATTGAACTAATGACCTTAAACTCAAAACTATATCTTTTTTCCTCTTACTTTTATTTTATTTTATCTTTAGTTTAATTCCTTTTAATTTTATATTTAATTATCGTTATCTTTTCATAAATGTAAGGGCTAATCCTAATTATTTGTAGAGATTAGATCTACCACCCTACATCCTTTCTCCTTTCACTTGTTTGTCCATTGTACATTTATAACGAGGTTTTTAAACGTCATATTAAAAAACTAGGGGGAGTACCATACCCTCACCTATTAGTTTGTGCATCACTTTTTATAGCCAAAAACATAAGGGGCAATATTCCATTTAGGTAAGGAGAAGTGTGGAAGATTTTATGCTTAATGATACTAACTTTTATTAAATAATCACTACCTAATTAGTGAATCCTTAAGCAATTACATAAACTCTTCAATGTTAAATTTAGTTACAAAAAATTAAATAATTACTTAACTAATTCTTAAATAAATGGTTGTTAATTTTACTAATTTAGTTTCAAACTTTGGCTTTATAGCAATTAGTTATTATATTTTAGGTATTTTCAATTTTTAAAAATAATAATATTAATAGAACTTACTTGATCAAGCTTAAGGTGAAAATGACTCATTCCACAACTTGGAAGTGATATAGGCTTTTTTTTTTTATAATCGATGGCGACTTTAAATTATCCTTTTAGTTTATATTCTCTAACATCCTTAGATCCATGTTTGGGTTTTAATAAAACCTCCTAGCTTATTTATCAATAACCTAATTTTAGTTCCAATCGTCACCATTCTTTCCCTTATCCTTTGTTTTGCTTTAGCCACTAGTGGGAGGTCTATCATTTTAGTATCTTCTTCTTCATTTTTCTTACTTTGTTTCCTCTGTCTCTTAAATGGAGTTTGTGCAAGGGAGAAAGGAAGAAGAACTTTGAATCTTTACCTTTAGATGGCCACTTCAAAGGGTTACCAATGAATTCATCATTCTAGGATTGGTTTCAATGGCTACAAAAACAAAGAATTCATCTATTGTGAATAGAAAAAAAAAACCATCTCTCCATTTTTAATTATTTTAGTTAGAAATCAATGAACTCCATCTTCGATCTAAAGAATCTAACCTCTTCCCTCTTCCACTGCCTTGAACTTTGTCATGCACAATGCTGATATCAACTTTCTCTTACTAGTGATACTTTGATCTATATACTTATGTCATGGCTACTTTGAAGCTTGCCTGTCTTGACACATTTTTATGTTCTAAAATCTTGGAATTGGTAACTTGTAATCTTATGTCCATGATTAGTGGTTCTAATGATTTAACAACTTGAATTCATCAAGCAAATGGATGGTATAGTTACCAGCACTTTTACTATTCCTTAGTTAAAAGACGTTATTCTTAGCTATTCAAATTTGATCACCATGGCTTTAGGTAGGAAATATTCTAGAAAAAGGGGTTTCGAGTTTTTGAGTTCATGTACTGAATTTAAAAATATTGTGATAAAATGTTTTTAAAAGGGAATTTCAAGGTAAATAGTAAAAAAAAACTAATTCTATTTTAATTATTAGACTTTGTTGGACTTAGTAGATCTTAGGTTTATAAATAAATAAATTACGAGAGAGATGGATCATGATAAATTTATATTCTTTTATTTCAGTAAATTACATTTTAATAAAAGTTATATTTTATTAGACACTATTAATAGAGTAGAGGATCAATAGTTAGGACTTAGTGTTTGGTTTTGATAATTTCAGATATCAAGTATGTGGTAATTAGGATGTACTTGCATATGCATGGAATGTTTTTTAATATTATGATGGCTGAATGTTACATAATTTCCATGATAAAATGCTTATCCATAACTTGTTAATGAGTATATATCCTAAATGTGAATTTTTTTGCTTCATAATTTTAATATAAGTTTTAGGTGTAAAATTAAATTTTCTAAATTGTATGAGAAATTTTATGATAACATGATGTGAATTGGAAAGTATATATATTTGAGATTATGTTTTGAAATAATCAAGAGAGTGATTTTATGTTTACATGATATGTTCTCATTTTAAGTGATAAGAGCATGATGTGGATATAGAGTATGAATTATGTATGATTTTTACAAATGGAACTATGATGGTGACTTTATGAGCTATGTGTAAAGCAATTTATGATTGATTAAGAAAGGAAATCTTAGAATAATTTAATGCCTTCCTAGGATAGAGTATATTCAATGGTCATGACATCCTATATGAGGTATTGATTAATTGTTAGGAATGTGCCGGGATAATCCAGGAGTAAGGATATCCTTATTCATTAATATATGGTATTCCAAGAGTGAGAATACCCAAAATACTTCCAAAAGGGGGAAGGATCCTATATGAATTATTGTGATGAGATCTGATATTCTAGGAGTGGGAATGTTGTGATATTTTCCAGAGTGGTAAGTATTATGTGTAGTTTATTTGTTGACAGACCATGGGATATAACTCTACTAGGTTATGTGGGGCCTTAATGAGAATAAGAATCACTTGTAATTTAATTCAGTAATTTGTATAAAACTATAATATATATGATGGTTGTGTTGTTACATGATAAAAGATACATGTTAGCAGTAGATTTATATTCATTGAGAATATATTATATTAAAAGTTGTATAATATTGATATGTTGAAATACTTCATTTGTTCTTTGACATTTATTATGTGAAAGGATACATTCTAGTTATCCTAACTAAATTAACAACTCACCCCATACTTATTAAATTTTTCAAGGGCTAAACAATGGAGTTTAATTATCATTTAATACTTGGATTTCACTATAGTATCATTGCAGGTAGGCCTCCTAAGTTAAAAAAAAAGTATTCTTTTAATTTCTATTGTCTTTGACTCAAGGTTCTATTGATTATGTTTAAGGTTATTGAGGATTGATAAATTTTTATGATTGAGATTTTATGTAGGTATCAGAACATGTGGATTTGGAGATGAAAATTTAAGGGTGTTACATATTTTATCCTTTACATCCTTATTTGAGCTTTATAAAAGTATAGTCCTACAACATTGATGTAGGAATAAACCATGTGTTATTTTCATTAACTAATCATCATTACCACTCTTAACTAATTCAATTTAAATTCCTACTCTCTTAAAATAATTGCATTTATATACTTTATATTTAAGAGGAAAGGATGATTTTTCTTAACATATTATTTTAGAATTTATTTTAAGTTGGGATTTATTAGTAAATATATGTTTCTGGGTGAAGTTTTTTATTTTATTTTAATGTATCTTCATGTTGGAAGTAGTTAGGTTTTATAATTATGATGCATACCATTGAATTAGATGTATTTAGTCATCATATTGTTATTAAGAGAAAAAAGAAGAAGAAAAAATCCCCTTGCTTTGTTTTTCATGTACTTTTAGTAGTAATTTATTATTATTATTATTATTATTATTTATGTTGTTTAGATTTAGTTTTTGGTGTCAATTTATTATTTATTATGTTTGTACAATATTCCATATTCTAAGTTTATGATAAAGAATTAATTGACTTAGATAACTTGGTAGTGACTGTATTGAGGATATGGAGAGTTGTTAGTATTTATTTGATGAGCTATTAAGAGCAAGAGATGCTATGTCACACAATATAATGTGTTTATATTTATTCATCTTGTTTTCTTTAATTATATCATTTATCCATTTTTTCATAACCAAGCCTCTAGAGGTCATGACAAGTCATAAAGTCTTATTAATCTAAACATGCATAAATGACATAATTAATGGAGAGTGAGCACAGAGTAAGCATATGGTCTATTTTTATTATTGCTATGTCATTTTCATGAATTACTTATAAACTTTCATGAATCTTTAACCTAGGCCATCTTTATGCTTCTTAGCTACTAAATTAAATTCCATTTTCACTTGAATTATACATCTCTCTATTTTCTTTAATCACACTTTGACATCAAATATGTTTAGAATGCAATTATTTAAGTTTAATTCCTATATTTATGAATTTGTTTTAAGTTACCGAAAGATAAGTTGGGAGGAATTTGATCACTATAATTGTCTTTAATTAGCTCATTTAAAGCCTTTTTAAGTTTATTACTCCTAAATCATATAATTAGTCCATTAGGGAAATACAATGGAACCTTTCCTTGGCTAGGTTCACTTACATCATTCTCCTTCTCCTTAGAAAGTTAAGTAATATTAAAAATAGCACTACAATTATACTCTGGGAAGGTTAGAATTATCATTGATCCTATTAATGAATTGAAATAGACCATCCCCTCTAGGCTACAACTTGGAACCTCTTTACATAAAAACCTTTCTATCCTTATATGCACCTAAACCCAATCACTATGTTCAAAGATAAATTTTTTCTTACCTTTATTAGCTTAGTTGAATATTGCTCACTTTTCCTCTCTAATTGATGTTCAATCCCTCTAATAGATGGTAATCTATTAGGAACATAATCAATTAGCATATCATCGTAATTCTTCAATAAAAAAAACATCAACATTAAAAAGAGATATATTAAGTTCATCAACATTGAAATAACCCTCTTTGTACAAAAGTACAATCATAGGGTGGTTAGTACAAAACCAAACTCCTAATATTAACCATAATAACTTACTTCTTTCTTTGTTTATTTCACCACCAACCCTTTTCCTTTTAACCTCCCACTCTTAATCTTTTTTTTCCCTATTCCATTCTTTTTTCCACTCTTATAACCACTTTTGCTTCATTCTCTCTTTCAATTAATCTTTATAAACTTGGTCACCTGAAAAAGGTATAAAAATAATTGTCTTGTTATCTTTCACAAAGTTATTTCTATTATGGAAACTATGATGTATGACTTTTCTATCATATTGCTACAGCCACTCTAAAAGAATATGACTAGCTAGCATAAGTACTATATCATATAACACCTTATGTATATACCTCCTAATAGAGAAAGAAACCATCACCTTTTTGTTCACCTTGGTCTTCCCATATAAATTAGGTTGTTGAAGGTAATATGACTTTTGATGCTTAATAATATGTATACTTAACTTTTATATAAGAGAGTGTTAGTTTCATTAATGTAACATCCTCTATCAATGATCATACTACATACCTTATTATAAATATGGCATCTTGTATGAAATACATTCTCCCTTTGTTTCTCTAACTCATCCTTTTTTTAATTTGAACACTTATTCTCTTATAATAACAAGAACTTCACCTTTAATAATAAAATCATCACCATCATTACTAAAATCATCAAGTATTAGCATAGATTCCTTATCATTTGGATCATTATGACTCTCTACATCTCCATCATCTATTATGATCATAGCTCTTTTATTTTTATTATTGAGATGTAATATGCCCTATTTTCAGCCAATGAAAACATTTAATATCTTCATTTGAAGTAGGTTAGGAATTAATTTTACCTTTGTAGATGTCATTTTTAGCTTTAAATGTTTTAGCATTTACCTTTAAAGAACTCCTTTCATCCTTATTCCAATTAGGGCTTTAAGAATTACTAGTGCTAGTGGGATACTTTGACATTTCATTGTATTTTAGTTGCGTCTGTACCTTTATATCTATGTGCACCATCTCTTCTAACTCCATATAATGTTATAACTCTCCCACATTAAATATATCTTTATTTAAAACATTAGAAAAAATTGCCATAGTTGCTCCTTTGTCCTCCTCTGTAATAACTTGAACCATGGCTACTTCCATCTCCTACAAACCTCTATAAGAATGTCCATGCATAAATATCCTTATAAGAGCTTTTAATTCATTATAAGTTTTTACAGGTTTCTTATAATTCCTTCTCTAATTAGTCACTAAT
Source organism: Pinacopodium congolense (assembly GCA_028565735.1). Classification (NCBI taxonomy): domain Eukaryota; kingdom Viridiplantae; phylum Streptophyta; class Magnoliopsida; order Malpighiales; family Erythroxylaceae; genus Pinacopodium; species Pinacopodium congolense. Next base: position 8,938,438 of record JAOXYD010000006.1, read on the forward strand.
TGATCTAACCAAATAATGGCGTGATTAGCAAACTCCACCCTAACTAGCTTTGTTTTCTTCTTCTCGAAGTAATTATGGCACTCAAATATCAATTCCATTTTTTTCTCTCACCTTATGTAAGCTTTTATATTGTTTTAGCCTTTGAAGGATGATATTTTAATCTCTATACTACTAAGATCCCAATCCACATCATCCCAATCTTTAGGTTCCCTTCCCACATGCTCCTCCCATTCACGTATAATTCCTCTCCTAGGTCTAAATTTGAACTTTTTAACCTTAGATGCTAGATCAACTTCATCATCATTTAAAACATCATTCTCATTATTAACTTCTATTATTAGAGGTGCTAGATTGCATCTAGTATGCCTCCTCTTATGAGGAACTTTAAGTTATTATCCCCTTTATAATTCAATAATTTTATGGGATTGCTTCTCCTACATTTGTTTCATATCATTATACAATATAATCATTCTCTCGAATTATTGTTATATGGATTGCATTCTCATGTTTTCCTTTTCTTCGTTTAATGTTTAACCACCTTTATAACAAATATTTAAAATTTGCAAAATAACATTAGTAAGGAAAACTCTCACATACTCCCTTATGTTTATGCTCTTGAAAGAAATTAATCCACTCGTGTTTCACTCTTTAATTAGCTTTTCCCAATGCTAATATCACACACTATTGCACTTTACCACTCCTTGCTTCCTTCTTAAATTCTTTATATAACTAGACAAATTTTATCACAGATTTTAGCCTTGTAAGTACATCATAAATCAAGAGACATGATGGCTAAGGGCTCGTTTATTTCCGTTTTTTTTGTTTTGGTTTTTGGTTTTTCTAAACACAATAATCGAAAAAATCATAGAAATAAAAAAAAACACACTAATACAACACAAAAATTGAGAAAGACAACACAAATATCCATAAAAATATACAAAATTTAATACAAAAATTACAACTAAAAACCACAACCAAAAGCTGAATCAAATGGTCCCTAAGGGAAGAAACATGCCATAGGTTAAGCAAAAACCAATAATATTGAATAAAATAATGATGAGTGAAAATGATTCAATTGAATAAAATTTGCCGTAATATTTTCATCACTTTCAACTATAAGAATAATTCAAATTGATTACACACTTAAATAACTAGATCTAAATCAATTTCTTGATGCATCTAAATAGCTTCATTTCTTTTTTTCTTTTTCTTTTTCATTTATATTTTTCTAATAAAAGACAAAAATTAATTAAATGAGCTTGAAATATAGAACAAATTCAAGGAACATTAAGAATATATCAATTTGAACATAAGCACCAAAATTAGATTTTTATATTACCACCATGAGAAATTGAATAAATAAAAATGCATTTTAAAAACAATTTGCTCTATAATGAATGAAACAAAAAATTAAACAAGGAAGAAACTTTAACAGAAGAAGTAGATATAAAAAAAACTTTAACTAAGATCATAATAGAATTTAATTTGACCAAAAACTTTAAAAATAAGAAGAACATTAAGTTGAATGAATAAGGAGACACAAGGAAAAAGAAATTTAGAATAAGAAATAGAATATAAATTAAAAAACATTAAACAAAAGAATAACCAAACATGATTTAGAGTCGGGATTTGATACCAACTAATGTAAACGCAACCAGGCATAAAACCTACAAAACTCATGAACAAGATTGGAATCTCACCAAAAAAGCTATATCAAATTGAGAAGGAATTAACCTATTGATTAAGAAAAATTAAGAACTAAGTTCATAAGGTATTTGAAAGTTACAAAGAATGAGTTCTTGAAAATTTCTAAAGTTCATTAAAAAAACAAGGTATAACGCACTCAAGACTCTAAAAAATATGCAACTCAAATATGTCTTCATTGATTTGAAACATCTATTTTATATGGGGTGATTATAATGAACATGAAATAATCCTAACTCAAAGTATAACAAGAATAATTCTTACTTAAATAAAGTATTGATTATTAATACTACTTAAACTGTAGCTCTAATAGTTTCTATTTAGTTAGGAAACTAACTACTAATCTACCTTAAATAGGATTCTAGGAGAATACTTTAATCAGGAGTCTAGGAATCCTATTTAAATTCAAATTCCTAATAATATAAAAAAAGTATTCTGCTTTAAGACTTCTCCTAATTAGAATGACCTTCTTTATAACAAGTCCTAATTTAAATAAGAAACTAGTAAATTACACCCCTATTCTAATAAAATATAAGTTTGGAACATTGAATAAATAAGGATTTTGGAAATTAAATAGTGTTTGGTCTGCCTTTGGTCTAATAAGCTTTCCAAATTAGTTTTGATATGAACTTTGAAGTGTGATCTACATATATGTTTTAAATTAGCCTATTTAAAGCTACTTTAAACTTTTTACTCCAATATTTACAATCGGTTTATTAGGCAAATATATTGGATTCTTTACTTAAACAATTGCATTTGCATCAATAACTTAGAGCAATTATTGAACAACGATTATAGGTTAAGGTAATTATATGTTACAAATAAATATTTAGATGGGTTAAGCTCTTTTAAAAGAGTATTTATATAACATATAATTTGATCCATACTTTTTTAGTTTAACTTTTAAAATAACCTACTCTATCTTCCCATTATTAAAACTCATGCCGTTTAATTTTTGAATTTAACTCATTAAGCTAAACAACAAAGTCAATTTTTATTAATATATTCCCAACCTTATTCATACCATATTATTAATTTAAACTAAACCAGACCAACAAAACTATTATATCAAGTATTTAAGTATTATTCCTTAAATGATTTCGAAAATATTTATATAAGAAAAAGTATTAAGTAGAAAATTTCTAGGGATTTCAAATGCAATGATTATACATACTAATAGATTAAAACATTATGTTCACAAAAAAGTGATAACTAATTTTTTTAAAATAAATAATTGGTTTAAATACATTAAATCCCTCCATCCTTTATCTTCTTCTTCTTCTTTTTACTTTACCCTTTAAATTCTAAAAACTATTAAATACATCTTTATGCTTATTTGTTATTCTTAAGAAGTCCCTTATTGTAAATCATCATTAATTTTTTATATATATAAGGCATAGAATAAGTTCATATTAAGCTCACTGAGTACATGTGACAAATTACATATTTAACTATTACATATGAAAGACAATGTTGTTAAGTAAATAGGATAAAACCTTACAACAATGTCCCTTTATATTAAATAAAATTTATCTAATATTTCTAACATGTAATGATGTTATTTAAGAGATTTAAGATGATGCCATCTTATTTATATAATGATTGTCACAAATACAAGTTGATGAAAATTAAAAATACTTAATAGAAATTAATGAGAAATACTCTTTCATTTAAGTCATTAAATAAAAAAGAGTATTAATAATTTTTAAAATTTATAAGTTGATGTAAACTTAAATTTTATAGTCTTAATTTTATCATAAAGCTAAAAAATAAAAAACATAATCAAAATGACATAATAAATTGCACCTAGAATGCAATTTTAGTGATTTCATTAAAAACATTTACATACCCTTTCAGTGAATTTGATATTTTTTATTATTTTAGTAGATATAATTTAAGTGAGTATCTTTACCTTTTTAAGATAATGATTTTATCTCTATAAAATAAGACTCTAAACCTATTATAGAGTTTTATATAGTTTGTACCAATAAACCCCCCCATTCCCAGTTATAAATATGTTCATAGTTGGAAATTTTCTCTTTGTATCGCAAAAGTAATATTAAGCATTCATGATATGATTAATGAGTTATATATTAACTATCTAAAAATTAAAGGGCTATTATAGCCCTTAGGCTCACGAATTTTAGACTTTTCTGGAGACTAGAGAATTAGTTATTCTATTGGACTCGTAGTTTTCAAGCCTATATGTTTTAATTAGAGGGATTGTTGCTTTAAATGAAGATTTTTTATACTATAATAAAATTAGTAGCTTCATTAATTTACAAAATCTTTGTTGACACTCGATAGGGTGTTTATAATTATTGTTATTTTTTATTTTTATCCCCATTTTTTATGTGTATTTGAGGTTCCATTTAATGGAAATATTTATCTTTTGTAATTAGTAAGGTTGAATAATGTTTGAAGCATAAATTGATCTTTAAAAGGATGGAGTTAAATAAGGAAAGTCAAATTTTAAAGACGGAAAGAATTTAGAGATAAAAATGTTTATATAGACTAAACGTGGACATGCATAATGACTGGGACAACTAACATGCAGATGATGATTAAGAATCCATCTTGCACTAAGACATTGTTGGTAATTAAATAGGCATTTTATTTGTTTCCTAATTAGTTAGAGTGTGTATTATCTGACTTTTTAGGACCCTATTGCTACATTTTGATTTATATTAGGATTTTACCTATCTTTGCTTTTACTTCTATTTTTCCATATTAAGAGCAATTTCTTTTCTTCTTTTTTGCTCTAGTAGCTACCACTTTTCAACATTCTTTAGAGGTTAAATTTTCATTCTTGGTTGAAGGGAACTGAAATCTTGAAACTTTGTGGATGGTGAGAGATTTTTATTTTAGCGCAATTAAATTTGTTTAAGTATTAAACTTTCTTTTGTTTCTACATCTTATGATTGCTTCAATTGACATTTGAGGTGCCAAACTAGTTTATTAATTATAATGGTCCATAGCTAGATTATCTATTGGATCTGTACTTGTTCAATCTTTTTAATCGAAATGTTGACTAGGATTTAAGAATTTGCTATATTATGATTTCTTATTTCCTAAGAAGAAAGTTTAAGTAGGTTGAACACAATTTCTTATACTTGTGATATCTAACTTTATTGATATTTCTAATTCTTAATGCTATTTTCTAATTGAATTTTAGATTGTCTATAGGGTTGTTAAATAACAATGGTTAATTGAATCACATGCTAAAGGTTAACTAATTATAAAGAAAGATAAGAATTAATTTTTTACAATGAATATTTAAATGACAAAATTGGAAATGTTTTGTCTTGATGATTAGTCGTTGTTTTTAAGGAGGACGTGGCCTTAGATCAAGGTTAGTTTTATTGATTGTTTTCATGTTAGTTATTAATTTTTATATTTTTATCTCATTTAATAATTCTTAATTTACTTAAGACTCCCATAGTTTATTATTTTGTTGTAGGCAATTACTAAGTACATTCCCTCTTTATGAGAACAATCCCTATTTCTCTTATATACATTTTGTTTTTATATAGGAATTAGGTTTTACATTTTTGGTGTAGGTAGTAGCACTACCAAAAGTTTAGCATCTTTACTAGGAAGTTCTTAATTTTTATGTTCATTACTAGGTTGTTAAAACAAGGCAATTTGCAATTTGATTTTGAGATAGGAAAAACTATAAGAAGATTAAGAAAAGGGACTAAATGACAACAACTTAATTCAACTTGTAAAAGAGAAGAAGAAGAAAAAAATGGCTGAAAACTAAACTATAAGAGAGCTTGCTACACTATTTTTAAAGCAATATCCTCATTATATCACTTTTCCAAATTTTAATGTTAATACTGATTTTGAGTTAAAATCTGGGCTAATATATCTTCTATTTATTTTTTGTGTTTATGTAGGTAAAAATCCACATAAACATCTTAAGTATTTTCATATAGTGTGCATGAGTATGAAGCCCAACGGAGTAACCAAGGAATAAATCAAGCTTAGAGTTTTCTCGTTCTCCTTAAAACTTGATGCACAAGATTGGCTTCATTATCTATCCGGTAGGAGCATCACCACATGGTATGAGATGAAGAACTTATTCTTATGAAAGTGCTTCCCTATATTAAGAGCTACTAACATAAAAAAGGAAATATATGGTGTATAGTAACATAGTGGAGAGCCCTTATATGAATACTAGGAAAGATTCAACACCAAATTAGTGATTAGCTCTTTATTCAATATTTTATGAGGGACTTCTATAACCTAATAGAAATATGATTTATACCTTAAATGGAGGAGAACTAGCTGATAAAATTCCTAAAGCAAATTGAAACTTAATTGTAGACATGGCATCTAGCTCTCAATAATCTGGAATTAGATAATATCAGTTGTTTAGGCATATCAATGAGATAAAAGTTTCTTCCTTGGAATAATGGATTGATTCTCTTATGAGTCAACTGACTATAGGAAAGATAAAGATATTAAAGGTTTATGGAATTTGTTTAGTGGTGGAACATTTAACTAATATGTGCCCATCTTTTCAAAAGGATTCCTTTATTTAAGTTAATATAATAAGTGGATTTCCAGGAAAATTGCTACGAAACTATAACCCTATTAGAGCATATATATCTAAGGTTGGAAGGATCACTCTAGGGGTCATTTTATTGAGCTTTTGGTTGTGGTTTTTGTATTTTTGTATTAGGTTTTGTATTTTTGTATAAATTTTGTGTTGTTTGTCTCGATTTCTGTGCTATATTAGTATTTTTTAAATCTATGTGATGCTCTTTATCGATTTTTGTATTTAGAAAATCCAAAAACCAAATCTGAAAATAGAAACGTTTTCAAACTGGCCATTAATCTTCTTTATAATAATGCATTAAAGAACTAGGCTCCATATAATTTTCAACAATACCAATAGCCCTACCCCCTTAGTCAATAAGCAGCTCAAAACTCTTATTCAAATATCTCTTGAAGTTATTATTAAAATTTTAGCACTAATATTGTGCGATTTTATCAAGAGATAAAATCTAGTTTTCTAAGCTTAGAAAATTTAATGAGTCAAATGGCAACTACCATTAGTTAGATAGAATTTTAGAGTTAAATCATATTGCCATCTTAAACTATTATGAATTTAAAAGAGAATGTAAGAGCAACGATGTTAGGGAGTGAAAAGGAGTTGCAGCTACCAGGTAAACCATTAATTGCACCTACACACCAATAATATGGAAGTAAGGGTGCTACAAAAACCAAAGAAACTGATAACAATGCATTGATATATAAGTATTCTTCTGTAGATAAATACAAACATGTTCTAACTTTTCCTGAGGCTTTCATAAAAAAATGGAAATATGACCATTATTTAAATTTATATAATTATTTTTTAGAATACGAGTTAAATATTTAACTCGTATTCTAAAAAATAATTATATATTTAACTCGTATTCTCAAAAATAATTATATAAATTTAAATAATGGTCATATTTTCATTTTTCTATGAAAGCCTCAGGAAAAGTGCCTCACTTGGCTAAAACTTTGGAAGAATTGTTAATAGCTAAAGGAGAGTAAAAAGTTAAAAGATATGAGAAAATAAGAGTGGGGGATAATGTGATTGTCGTAATTTGAAAGGATCTCCCAAAAAAGTGCAAGAATCTAGGTATGTTTTCTATTCTTTACACGATAGATAACACAAAAATTCAAAAGGCATTGCTAGATTTAGAAGCAACAATTAATGTCCTGTCATATTATATATGTTGCTCTGAACCTTGAGCCTTTAGAAAAAAACTAGTATAGTAATTCAATTAGTTGATGGATCAAACACGTATCTTAAAAGATCGGTTGGAGATGTTCTTATTCAAGTGAAAAATAAATTAATGTTTTATTATGATTTTTATGTTTTTTATTTGGAAAATAATATTCAAACATCCCCCCATTTTATTAGGTAGACCATTCTTAAAATAATCTAAGATTAAGATATAAGTTCATAATGGCACTCTTACCATGGAATTTGAAGGAGATGTGGCGCAATTTAATGTTTATGATCTCCTGAAATATTCTGATGAAGATAATCATGTTTATTTGTTTGACATGATTAATTATTTGGTACAGGCTATCTTCAAGCTTATTGAAAAAGGTGAACTAGAAGTTATCATTCATGAGAATATTAAGAAAGATAATGTACTAACATTGGATATTAATTTGTAGGAGATGGTGGTGGCATTACATGAACCTCTTAAGTTGAACTCAGTAGGTATTATGTTTGATGATATTGAGTTTTCAATGCTTAATAATAGACTTACACAATTTGTTTTTCAATCAACCTTACTAGGGCCAAACTATCGCTAAAGCATCTTGATAAAAGAGGGCATTATGTTATGGTAAAGACGTTAAACAAAGGTGTTTCTTAAGAGGCAACCTAAGTTTCCTATTTCATATAAATAGATTTATTTAATTAGTTACATTCTTAGTTGTGTGCTATCACTTTTTGTGTCTGTTATTAGTGTTATTTTTCTATTATCCTAATTAATTCATGTTTTAGTGATTAAGGTTGTGATGTTTTTAGGCCCAATGATGCGAAGAAGTTCATTCTTGTGGAAGAAAATGTTAAAAAGTGGGAAAAATTACGTCGTTTTACCTTTTAAAGAGGTAACACTTAAGTTTTGAGTATAAATAAAGTTTTTACACAAGAATAATAATGACCCTCAATGACCTCGTTTAAATCAATGGCCAATAGCCATTTTACATTCAAGAAAAGTTAATAGACTAATAGCTACCTAAAACGTCACCACTGGTTCTTATCCCCGGTCATTTATGTCATCTTTTTCACCAAAACTCTATCTTCCTCCCTTTCACATCATTTTTTAGTAGCTACCTCATCCTTCTACTCCAGAGTTGTAGTTTCATCCTGTCTTCTACCATAATTCAGGGAAGTCTTTAAAAGTGAGAGAGGGTGCATTGCAATTGATTTTTATTTTATTCTTGTGTGTTTCAAATTTACCTTAAGAACTATTTTTAAAATGTTTTTGTTTAGGATGATTCATTTGAATAATTTCTCCAAATTCTACTTTAATTGGATTTAATTATGCTTATGCCTTAAGATGTAAACTGATTAAGTATGAGAGTAATGCACACTGGATGATTTAATGAAATAGGGATATATGTTTGAATGAACTTGGATAATTAAGTGATTAAGCATTCTATAAAGTTGAGGTGATTTTACTAAACTCATGAGCTTTTAAGTTTGCAAAACATTGAAACATCCACGTTAATATATACTTTCTTTGATGTATGGTATTCTTATATGTGGATATATATTTAGAACTTGTTTTGAACCACTTGAAGAGCATATTAACATACGTATGCATGAAAATTATGAAGGCCTTATTTGATTTAAATCTCGAGCTTAAAAATCTTACCTAATTAAATATCTCTTACCAACCTTTTTAAGCTACAAAACTTCTTTTCTTTGGATTGAAAACTACATTACAAGCTTGAGCATATAATTAAATATCCTTTCCCTACCATAAATATTATGAAGGAATTTAAACTAAACTTTCAAGCCCATACTTATACTAATTTCTTATTGTGACCATCCTTAACGTTCATATTATTATTTCTTTGTTTGTTCAATTTGTTTATTGTAAGTAAAATTAAAAGAAAACATTTAAAAAATGAAAAGAAAAAATTGAAAATAAAATAAGAAAATTGAAAAAGAAATTCATTACAATGTTCATATTATGCAAATTAAAGTAGTTGATCCAAGCACATGTTCATCTTCTTAAGTGTGATGAGGGTTATTGTTCCCTGCATATGTTTAAGCCTTTTGCTAATGTTTATGATTTTAAACCTTTTTATCCATTATTCCTCACTTTTACCCACTACCCCATTACAATTCGAATAAAGTCCTTTTGATTTTCATATGTATGTAATCTAAATGGTGAAGATTCAGTACATAAGTAAGCATATAGGAGAGGATTTGCATTAAAAGCATTTGAACGAAATAGACTAACCCTTTAAACATATGAGTGGAAAGAGTGATGACCGTGAAAAAATTCTCCAATGCTTTATGCTTGCTTTAGAATGAGAATGTCTTGGTTTGTTTTTATTTACGTTTCCTTACGAATTTGGTTATTATGTATGATGTTGCATAAGTTTTAGCTTAAAATTTTTTCCACTCTTTGATACCATGAAAAATGGATTGATGGAAAAATTTTTGGTTTCAATTTTAATAATAATTGTGATTTACTCGAGGATGAACAAATACTAAGTACAAGGCATTTGATAGGAGAATAATTATTGTTATTTTTTTTTTCAAATTCCCTTTTTTTATGTGTAAGTAAATTTCATTCTAATGGAAATATTTATCTTTTGTAATTAGGAAGGTTGATGAAAAACGATTATAGTATAAATTGCTTTCAAACAAGCTTGAGTTGAACAAAGAAAATCAAAATTTGAACATAGAAAACATTTAGAGGTAGAAGCATTTAATAGACTAAGTGTAGGCACGTATAGTGACTAGGACGATTAACCTAAAGATGCTGATTAGGAATCCATCCTACACTAAGATCCTTTTGAAAATTAAACACACATTTTATTTATTTCCTAATTAGTTAAGGCCTTATTTAGATTCGTTTTGGTTTTTTATTTTGATTTCCTATTTTATTAAATACAAAAATCGATAAGAAAACACACTAATATAGCACAGAAATCGAAAAAGAAAACATAATAACCAATACAAAAACACAAAAACCGTAACAAAAAATCACAACCCACAATCCAATTAAACATCTCCTAAGAGATCTATTATATGACTTTATATATCCCAATTGTTGTTAGGTTTTGATTTATATTAGGGTTTTACCTATCTTGATCGTCATTTTTCTTTTTCCACATTAAGAATAACTTCTAGTTGTCACCTCTTTATAGTCTTTAAAAGCTAAATTTTTATTCTTGGTTGAAGGGAATTAAAGCCTTAGAACTTTATTGATTGTGAGATATTTTGATTTTAATGCATTTTAATTTTTTATTTAATTATTATATTTTCTTTCTATTTTTACATCTCATAATTGTTTCGATTAACATATAAGATGCTCAACTAATTTGTTAATTGTAATAATCTATAGCTAGATTATATTTTAGATCTGTAATTATTTAATTCCTCTAACCGAAGTAGCGACAACGCTTTAAAAAATTGTTGTATCAAGAGTTTTTTTTTTCCTAAGAAGAAAGTTTAACTAGGTTGAATATAACTACTTGTACTTATAGTGTGGATCTTTTTAATTCTTAATACAGTATTTTAATTAAATTTTAAATTATCTAGAATAGCAAGAGTTAATTATATAGTGTATTGAAAATTAACTAATTATAAAAAAATAGTAGTTAATTTCTCACAATGAGTATTTGAATAATAAATTAATAATCTTTTATACTAGTAATCAGTTATTATTCTAAAATGAATACAAGCCTAAAGAAAGGTTAGTTTAATTAATTGCTTCATGTTAGTTATTAGTTTTTATATTTTGATCTTATTTTACAATTTTTAATGTATTTTAAACCCCTTAATTTATTATTTTATTAGAGATAAAAACTAAGTCCATTGAAATTTTTTGTAGAAACGATTCTTACTCCTCGTACTCTATTCTATTTTTATTGTAATAACTAGGTTTTATATTTTTAGTTAGATGACAATACTACCAACACTACTGGATGACAATACTAGCAATACTCAGAAATTGAATATTTTTTTAAAATAAAATAAAAAATCGAATATTACTAGTAATTGACGCAACCTAACATCAGCTGCTCCAAAAAGTAAAAATTTGAATATAACCTATTACAGGTTTAGATATTTCACAGAATAAACTTCACCTTTCTAAAGGTATTCCTAAACCTCATATTTTACTTGGAAATTTTCTAATCAAATGTCCTCCATTCTATTTTCATGATAGTGGTCCGGATATTTTATTAGGTAATAATTTCCTTCAATTATTTGTCAAAATTATATTTGACACTCTGTCTTTTCAGATTCGTCTTAAGACCCCTTGTCATCATTGGTTTGTTGTCACTCGCTTTAAACAGGCATTTAGTCGTCCTACTCCTATTTCCTTCATTCCTTCCGTAGCAACAGTTAAACACTTCGAAAAAGTTTGTCGTTTTCAATTCGTCCATGTGGTCCCAACAAGTCGTCATTAGATTAGGCACAGAATAATCTTGGTTAGTTAGGTTAAGTTTTTTTAATGTAATTTTTAATTATGGTTATTGTATTTTTATATTAAATTATATATATTTTTATATTATTTATCTTATTTTAAAGTTATATTAAAATATTTTTATTTATTTATTATATTTAAAAAATTCAAAAACTAAATCAAAAAATTAAATCATTTTCAAATAGGCCGTGTGCTTCGCTTCCATCCAACTAGCTCTAGCTCCGCCCCCTTCAGAATTAGCTTCGCTTATTCTCTCTGGAAATGACGAAACCCTACACCCCCCTCTTTCTCATCCTCTTTAGTCTTCACTTTAACTCACTTTGGCCATGTATTACCGCCTATTCCATCGGCGTCAACTATGGAATCGTGGCTGACAACCTTCCTCCACCGTCGCGAGTTGCCAACTTCCTCCAAACTCAAACCTCCATCGGCCGCATAAAGCTCTTTGACGCCAACCCCGATATTCTCCGTGCCTTCGCCAACACCGGTGTTTTTGTCACCGTCACAGTTGGAAACGACGAAATCTCCGCCGTTGCTAAACTTCCCGGCGCTCAGTCCTGGATCGCCTCCAATATTTTACCTTTCCACCCCCAGACCATCATCAAGTACATAGCTGTAGGCAACGAGGTCTTAGCCACTTCTGATAAGTTCCTTATAGCACATACTTTGCCAGCGATGAAATCTCTCAAGTCAGCTCTAGAAATGGCTAATATTACTGATATTCAAGTCTCCACTCCTCACTCTTTGGGCATACTCTCATCGTCTGAGCCACCGAGTGCAGGTCGGTTTCGTAAAGGGTATGATCAGAGAATATTTGCTCCTATTCTCGAGTTTCACCGCCAAACAAAGTCTCCTTTCATGGTTAATCCGTACCCGTACTTCGGGTTCAGACCAGAGACTTTAGACTACGCGCTGTTCAAGCCTAACGCTGGCGTTTTCGACCCGGAGACAGGTAAGAACTACACCAATATGTTTGATGCCCAACTTGACGCTGTTTATTCAGCGATGAAGAGGTTGAAGTACGAGGATATAGACATTGTTGTGGCGGAAACGGGTTGGCCGTCTGCGGGTGATCCGAATCAGCCGGGCGTGAGCTTGGAGAATGCTCTGTGCTACAATTCAAATCTCGTGAAGCACGTGAACACTGGTAAAGGGACGCCATTGATGCCTAATAGGACCTTCGAGACTTACATATTCTCGTTGTTCAACGAGGATCTTAAACCATCAGTTTCGGAGCGGAATTTTGGATTGTTCAAACCGGACATGACGCCGGTTTATGACGTGGGCATATTACGAAATAAACAGGTAATATCAGTTGTATTTCTGAGCTGAGTTATTACTCTATGGACACGTCGTTTACTTGTTAAGGCATGTCGTTCACTTGTTAAGCGCATTTTCAAATCTCTGACGCTCCAGCATGTACGTAAAATGAGCAGAGCTTTTGTGTGCTGGTGGAAGACACGTGGCCTAGATAGTTAAGTTCAGTGACCAAGCTGACCCCTTATATGCAATTTATGTGTAGGGGTAGGATAGGGTAGGGTAGCTCCACCACGTTATATAATCTTTCGATTCTGGGTAAATATACTTTTTGTCTGAAAAGTTAATCTCGAAACGACAAGGCGACAAAATCAAGTTTTCTTTTGTTGGGGTCGGTGGCTTTTTTGGAATTTTGAATTTTGAATTTGCAAATGCAACCAAACAGGCTCAGGGTCCCACTCCCGCTGGAGCATTGGCGCCGTCGTCTAGCCAAGGTAAGAGATGGTGTGTTCCGAAATCAGACGCTAGCGAGGATGCGTTGCAGAAGAACATAGACTACGTGTGCAGCAGTGGAGTGAACTGCGAGCCTATACAAGAAGGTGGGACGTGCTTTGACCCCAATACTGTAAGGTCACATGCATCGTACGCTATGAACGCTTATTATCAGATATTTGGCCGTCATTATTTCAATTGTGACTTTGACCACACTGGAGCAATCACTTCCATAGACCCAAGTAAGGCTTAAATTTCACACACACTCTGTAGTTGATACTTCAAAATTACTGTCTCCAGGCCTATAAATGGTTTGTTGGCAGGTTACGAGGCGTGCATTTATCCTTCTGACCGCCTAAAGTTAGAGCAGAAGTCGATAGCAAAAGCATCAAATTCCATGAGACTGTATTACAGGTTTAAAGAATTCTTTACTACCCTGGCTTTGTGTGCTATGTTCATTTGTAGCTTTTTGTAGTTGTGGCTCCAATGTAAAAGAAGGGGGCATCTTACGTTCAACTAGATTATTTCGTGGTTATATAAATGTAGCTTGAAATTCAAACTTCTCCTTGACTTCGGTCTAATTTAGTATTTCGGTTTTTCAAAACTTTTTCTTTTTCTTGGGCTGATTGTTTTTTCCCCCCTCTCTTTTCTCCACTTTTTCCTGTCGTTTCGGATAATTGATATTGTAAAATTTCAAATTTTCTTAAGATAGTAAGTGGTAGTTGGAAGTTGGCCACCCACAAAGCTTTTTTTTTTTCGTTAAGTTTAAGGAATGATAACATTTTGGTGTAACTTACATGATAACCTGACGTGTTGTTTACTATATCTTGGTCCTAATTCGAAATCAGTCTTATTGTCTTTTTTTTTTCAGTATTTTATTTACCCTTGATCTTCAAACATATGACTATTCAACTGCCTTGTTTGGTTTCATTGTGATTTTCGGTTTTCGTTTCTTATTTTTATAAACACATAAATTAATAAAAATAGCACAGAAACCGAAAAAATAACATATTAATACAGTATAGAAATTCAAAAAATAATATAGAAACTAATACAAATAACATAGAAATTAGTACACATATACAAAAATAAAAATAAAAAACAGAAACGAGAAGTGATATTAAACGTGCTCCAAGAATTTGTTTGTTCAGTTTTTTTCTTTAGTTTTGTTTTTTTGTTTTTTGAGTATAGAAATTGAAAAAATAACATATTAATGAAAGGTTTTGAATACCGTACCGGTACCGGTACCGGATTTGTCTTAAAAATGTTACTGTACCGGTATCGGCTAATACCAGTACCGGTACCAGATTTATTTTTAAATTATAAATTAATTTTTGAATTTTATAAAATTTATAAAATAGTATATAAATATATTATATTGTATAGTTTTTAACTTAATTTTAAACTTAAAAATATCAAAATACAAAATTTTACCCTTTTTTTCCCAAAAAAAAAAAATTTTTTTTTTAAAATTT
>JAOXYD010000006.1:8958982-8971321 GCA_028565735.1 Pinacopodium congolense
GGAGAAAAATGGCAGCAACGGCCAGGTGGTGTGCGATAGCGTCTCAGCAGCATTTTTCCTTATCTCTGAAATGGCCCTACACCTATGATTGTCGTTATGCCCTTTCAATGCACTCGTCATCCCCCGCTTTATCATCATCATCGTCATCATCCTCATCATTTCTTTACAGTATTACTCACTGTTCCACCTCTCCACTTCGTCGCCGACTCTCTCAGCTTCCCGCACTTGACTCCGACGTTCCTCACCCTCTTCAACATTCGGTGCTATTTCTTTAATCCCTCGTATGTGTATTCATATATAATTAGTTAATTAATGGTTTTAGATTAAGGAATGTTTGGTTTGCTGGAAATTTGTAAAAGGGATCTGTGAAGTCGAAGAAGAAAAGCAAAAGCTTTGAACAATGGGACTCATTGACAGCCAAATTTGCGGGAGCTTCAAATATCCCATTTCTGGTAATTCAAATGCCTCAGATCATCCTCAATGCTCGCAACCTTATGGCTGCAAATAAAACTGCCCTTTTGGCAGTGCCATGGCTGGTATGTCCTCATCAGGCTTGATCGCATTCCTATACGAGACAAAATTACTCAAGGAATTTGCTGCATGTTTCTCAACAAGTACACCCCATCTCATCCTTAGACAGGAATTTCTGTGATGCAGGGAATGCTTACAGGTTTACTAGGAAACCTTTCACTGCTCTCATACTTTGCACAAAAGAGGGAAAAGGAGGCAATTTTGGTGCAGACACTGGGAGTCATATCCATCTACATTGTGTGCGCCCAGCTCGCAATAGGAGAAGCAATGCCTCTTCCTCAATTTGTGGCCACGTCAGTTGTTGTGGCCACGGGTCTGGTGTTGAATTTCTTGAATTACTTCGGAATGCTCAATATTCAAATCTGGCACTTTTGGGAGGATTTCATAACTGTTGGCGGAGTATCAGTCCTTCCCCAGGTTCTTTCTTAATTGATTTCAGACTATCCTTGCACTTTACTTTTTCTGATCAAAGATCCTCGTTCTGAATATAGATAGATTATCATAAGATTGATTCATTTCTCGGTAGCTTCTTATTAATATCTTGGGTTTTCCCTTTGTCCGCATTCATGAACAGGTTATGTGGTCAACATTTGTCCCATATGTACCAAACAGTATCTTGCCAGGGGCAATAGCATCTATTATAGCGTTGGCGGCTGTTATCATGGTAGGGGTTTGAATTATGCTATGCTTTCGGCATATGATCTAATAGAATAAACAATTTCTTAAGATAATGAAAATTTTTTGAAGCATCAATAATTTTGTTGTCTTCATATTCACACCCTGCGGACATGTTAAGTTTTCCTGAATGAACATAAGGAAGCAGGCACTACTGTATAATGTGCGTGTAAGTATTGATAGCTAGGGTTCTAGCCTTACATTGTTGTGCATGTGATTTATTCTTGTCCGCATCTCTTCCTTTAGGTGTTTCTCCCTTGTGACTCTAGGAGATATACTGTATTAAGATTTATATCACGCATCTTGCTTCACTCTTCTTTCCTATTAGTTGATTCTTTTAGAAAAGATTCAGGCATCTCAACTGTTGCATCCTGTAAAACTAAATGTTCATATGGTTACAGGCAAGAACAGGTAAGCTTCCAAAGAACGGAGTCAAATTTGTTGGGTCAATATCTGGATGGACAGCAACTCTTCTCTTCATGTGGATGCCAGTCTCTCAAATGGTTATCTTTGTGGTCTTCTAGCATAGAACTTTTTAACAGTATATGTGTTAAATTGAGATGTGCTTACCTAAATTATCCTTTCCCTTTAGTGGACAAATTTCCTGAATCCTGGCAACATTAAAGGCTTATCAGCTTTCTCAATGCTGCTTGGTATGATTGGAAATGGACTTATGATTCCACGTGCGCTCTTTATTCGTGATTTAATGTGGTAATTTTCTATTCTGTAATCAAGTTCTGAATTTCTTGGGATCTTTCATCATCTCCACTATAATCCTCGGTGTGCCTCTGATTGATTCAAATCTTGCAGTCACTTTGTATATGAAGCTTTCATTCCTAGAGCATATATTGCTAAGACATGGTCAATAAGCACTCTCATGTGCTTGCTTTGACTTTACATTTGGTCCTCTTAATTTCATTTTGTTGCAAGAAAATACGTACTTTTTTCTATTAACCACATGGCCCTTTCTTATTTTCTGGCCTGGAGTTGGTATGGTCCTATGGTGCACTCTCTTTTGGAATTAAAATCATCAGTACACGTCTCTCCCATCTTCATTGAATCCACTGCATTTTAATAATGATGCATACAATAAAAAATATCTTTTATGCATGATATTTAGATCATCTAGAGATTACCAAGAGGCCATCTTACAGGCTCTTGAGTCTTCAAATTCCAAAAGTTAATCATGTCCAAGGTAAGGCTTTAGAGCTCAGATGTTATAGTATTTCATTGTTCACAAGATCTCTAACCACAAATTTAGTTCTTTATGTTTACTATCCTTTAACATTAATGAACTCATGAAAAATGGTCCTGGAGCAACAACCGTGGTCTTGTGTTATTGTTGACACAATATGGTCAATAACAATGTATAGGAGGAATAAACGTTATGAGATGTTCTGCTGCATTGTTTGCAAGGGTAGCATTGATACTTCTAAGACTTGAATTTACTCAGAAAGAAAGTTTATTAGGCTCTATCATACACTGGAGTTCTAGAAGTGTGCTGGCAAAGTGGGATTCATTTGTAGTATATCACTGTGGTCTAGAGGTCATTCCTAGATTCTCTCCTAATGGAGACTGATGAAAAACTGTTGTCAACTAGGCCACTGTTAGTATTCAATTTTATTCCGTAAACAAGAATCGCTGTTCTACAAATCACCTGCTGGATGTAAGAATAATTGAAAACAGTCTAGTAATGTACTTTGATTATGCACTTATCAGTCTTGATTTCAAATGATAAAAATGGGATTTGATCAGAGTATAATGATAAATGATTTGATCTCTTCATGACTCATTATTTTGCATTTATTGTGTAACGTCTTTGAACTGTATTACAGGTTCACTGGTGCTGCTTGGGCTGCTCTTTTCTATGGTTATGGGAATATTTTATGCATGTATTGGTAAGTTCTGGTAGCTTTGGAAATATTGGTCGTCTACTCTCTTGTTGTTGTTAAGATACTTAGATGAATTGACAGTCCTTATTGTCATCTCAGCTTCAATGCTGTCAACCGAGAATTCTTTTTCGCAGCAACTGTTGGTTTGATATCATGGATAGGTTACTCTCTGTCCCTCTCTGTTTCTTGATCCTTATCCACTTTTCACTTTTCAGCCCTTCATTCTCCCAAAATTAGGAATTGTTTGTTAACAGCTATCGCCTTCCAGCAGGCAACGTTGAACTAAAACGATGTCTAATGCATTTTGGTTTTAACAGGGATTACTCTTTGGAGAGACACGGTAGTTTATGGTTACTACACGCCTCTGAGATCTTTAAAAGATTTGGTTTTTGGTTCATGACTTGGATGTCCAAATTTTTACTGCCTTGGAACTTCACTGACTCGCAAGCCTGCTGATTGCTGAAAGTTAATCATGAAGGAAATGATTTTTCAAATATCTGCCGAACTGAGATGCCAATGGCTGGTGAAATTTGCAACTAGAGAATAAATGCGGAAATACATACATGGAAGCTCAGGTGTAATCATTTTCACTCGGAAAGATAATTTGGTTTATTAAGTTGTGTGATATAGTACAAAAGAAAGGTTTGCTTAGACTTCATGTTGGCTGCGCATGTCAACTAAGAAAAGTAAGCCAGGAAAGCCAAAAAACTTTATATGTGCTCTTTGTAAAATTCAATTTTCTAAATTCAAGAACGCTCTTTCTTCTGGGGCTATGTAATTAACAGTTATCGAGCAGCTTCGTCTACTGTATATTCAAGTCCTATCTGGTCAATGAGGGATCAAGAAGAAAGGAATGAGACATTGACTTCGGGCACCTATTTGTCTACACAGGAATATGGCAACTTACAGCTTTTGACGCAGGTTTAAGAGTCGTTTACTATTGTTCGTTTTCGGTTTTTGTGTTGTTTTTTTTCAGTTTTTGTGTTGTATTAGTGTATTATCTTTTTTTATTTTTATATTTTTTTTTAATTTCAGTATTTAGAAAAATAAAAAATTAAAACACAACATTAAAACCATACCAAACGTGACCTTAATTATGGGGAAATTGGGACGCTATCTTATTATGCGTGCAACAGGTTAAAATAGAAATTTTATGGTTTCTTTAAAATCAAGCTACTTCAATTTTGTAATATGATTAATTTTAAATACAATAAATATGAATAATAAATCATACTGTAATATAAATTTTGATTTTTTTTCTGTAACTTTCC
This sequence comes from Pinacopodium congolense, assembly GCA_028565735.1. Classification (NCBI taxonomy): domain Eukaryota; kingdom Viridiplantae; phylum Streptophyta; class Magnoliopsida; order Malpighiales; family Erythroxylaceae; genus Pinacopodium; species Pinacopodium congolense. The sequence continues at coordinate 8,963,352 of JAOXYD010000006.1, forward strand.
TCAAATTTATAGATTGTGTGAAAATTATACAAATATCCTAAATTTATCAGTCTATTCAAACGAATTAAAAGAGAGGTAAGTCAATAGCACTAATTCATGTAATATTAGTTCATACAGAGCCTGTACTTATTAGTATTTAAACTTTTCAGTAATTTAAATTTTAATCAAACTTTAATTAAAATTACAATAAATTTTAATTTAATATTAATTAAGGCTTAATGAGATTTAATATTTAATATTAGTCTTTATTTATCAAATATTTTATATTTGATTTGAAATTTTTTCAAACTTTACAATCAACTAAATCAAATTATTTTTTCCTGTTTCAATAATTCTTCTAGTGTTACCCATTAGACTCCCAAATATGTTAAAAATTTATATAAATTATAATCTCAATTTGTATATAGGATTATATAAATTAAATTCCTTTAATTTATATTTAATTACAAAAATGCTTTTGACTAAGATTTTAGTGTATAATTTTTCACTATAATTAAATTTTTTGTTATACAATGTTTCGATTAAAGTACATAATTAATAGTTGCTTTATTTGAATCTAATTATATTATTTCTTTATTATTAATAATTGATTCTTTTAGTAAAAATTGAAAATTATTATCAAAATGTCATTCTTTCTACCTTATCAAAGATTTCCCATATCACTTTAGGCAATAGATTTTGCATTGAACTTTCAACTACCTTATATAATTTATGTTATATTCAAGGACTACCAAGTGAGCTATACTTAACTATAATAGGATATAAATAATATCAAAATATAACAATCTTTATATGAGATACTTTAGAGATCTTAAGTCAAATGATCACTTTTACAATTATTACAATAAACATTTTTATAGATAGACAAGTAATATTCTACAAAGAATTCTCATGTCAAGTTAATTTTGTGAACACATTCTTTAATAAGTGCTCACATGTTTATTTAAATATCTCTATATTTTAATTAATGATAGTGAATACTTCATTTATAAGGAAGAAAAACACATTTTATTAGTCTTTATATTATGTTAATGTCCATTCTGAATAGAGTAATGACTGGAAATAACTTAAGAATATTATGTAAATGCAATATGAACCTTATAATGTTAATATTATCACAATTTTATTTGTAAGTACATTTATCCTGGAGACTTTGTTTTATACGTTACTTAATTAAGCATACATGCATAAGATAAAGAATACCTTCGATTAATTATGTATTAAAACTTACAACTAATCAATTGGCTACATAAAAGAAACCAAAATAAACAATGTCAATTGCTCTTGTTAAAGCCTAACTGGCTCATTTGTCATAAATTTATTTTTTATAATTGTTGTTTAATTCATAAGAGAGTAGGTCTTAACTAATGTCATGAAGAGTTACACATTATCAAAGCTAGAATTTACACCATGCATTTGACCAAAAACCATAAAAGGTATCAGATATCATATGAAAGTAACATTAATCTATAAGATTTAAAATCAACTACTTTCAACGTTTAGACTTTTTATTAAATGAGATAGTTATGATTTATTATGCAAAGCTATTTCATGTAACGTGAAATTGATTAGATCATGACATATTTCTAGGATACCTAAAGCGTCTTGTTAAGACTTCATGGTAATACAATAATAGCAAGGAACTATTAGTAGGTTATGGTTGATTATTCTTTTGATTATACCAACATTACTCATAATCGTATTTGTATCAACCTTAATTATCATATTAATATGTAATTTGCAATTTAAATTTCAATCTCTAGGGAAAATCTGTTAAATAAAATAAAATAATTGCCTTTCACTTAAAAAAGTTTTAATCATTAATTACTAGTTTTTGTTTAACCATTCGCCAAAGGTAAAGCAACCTTTATAATGTTGTTAAGGAATTAGATAAGGCTTGATCAAGGAAAAGGTTGGTTAGGAGGTCTTAGCTAAAAAAATATGGTTATACTTATAACGATGATTAAGGAGTTTGTAATCTAAATTACTTCGTATCCCTTAAGTTGATCTGGATAGTAAGATTGCAAGTTCTCCTTCATGTTAGTAAATTCTCTTGAAGAGGGAGTTAGCCAACATGAATAATTATGGATGAATATTAAACTGAACTTAGCATGTGCTATAAACCTTCAATAGAGGATTTGATTGATAGATAGTCCTTTAACGGACTTACTGGTGCCAATTATTATACTAAAAGCAAGTTGAGTTGCCATTCTTTTCTATATGTTAAATAATGTCCCTAATATATGTCTTAAATTTCAACAGCTTCTTTTATGTCCACAAAGACGAGTTACTAGACTGTGCTTATAAAAGACTCTTGTTATTTAAGTTTCTTATATGAACCCACTACACTCATAAAGATTGTTTGTTAGTAAAAAATCCCTAAAAAAATTTATTCATAAATGTTTTGTCTGATTAAAGAAAGAAAATAATGCTAATTCCACCTTCTATCCTCGGTAAATCAACTTCATTCAAATTGATTTTTGTTCCATTTGAGTTATTTTTAATACTTTTCCATAAGTAATTTTTTAGGAGTATTTCAATTTTCTTAGGGGTTTAGGTAGGAATTAATAGATGGAGAGCCTAAAAGATGTACAGCAAGTAGAAGATGCTTTGATGAGGATCAAACTACTTATAAAAGAAACAAGTTTGGGAGTTCAAGAGTTAATATTATTGTACACATGCGTAAAGGGAAAATGGTCATTACGATTCAATCTTTTGATCAAGGAAATATTCCAAGTTGAATGGTTGAGAACTAATGTAATTGATGAGTGAGTTATAAAAATCCTATAAATATAAAAATGATGGACCTGTTTCTATAAATTTGTAAGCCAGACAAACCTTTAAATTATGTCAAATAGTTAAGGAGAATAATAGGGGAGTGAGGTAATAAAAGGTCATTAATAAATGCTAGGTTGAAGAATTTAAGTTTGTAGCATTTCTAAGGTTAATTGAATTCTAGCTAGTTGTTTTGTTTATGAACAAGAGGTTGATAAGTTATACATGTTTTTAGTATGATTTTGATCTCCTAAAGCTTATGTTTGATACCCTTTCATGAGATATTTGATCTTAAATGTTTTAATGAATTTGAAATTACTCATATAGAATCGAATTGTTTTTATAAGCCTTAGGTTGATTATGATCATAAGAAAGATTGAACAATTAGTTGGATCGAAGGATGGAAGAAAGGAAGCAAAATAGTGGAAATCATGCAAAATTTATGCTGTGGACAGTGTGTTTCACTGTCTAGCTCATGACCATGAACTATGTCATTATCTTGGGCATTTAAATTTCACCCCCTCTCTCACGGCCTTGACTCTGGGAGTGAGAGGCTGATAGCATGAATATAAGCTACTTTTTAAGGTTTTCATTATTTTTTAACTTTGTAAGGTGCCCAAATACCACCTAAAAGGAGAAAATTAACTCTAAAGCCATTTTGACACAAGATTAAATCCATTCAAGAGGATCAAATTAAGATTAAAGTGGAGATTTAAGCAGATAAGAAGATTTCCAACAAGATTGAATGGATGATTCAAGAATGGGATTTTATGAGAATGAGTTTCTAACTTGTTCTTTATTTATCATAGTTCTATTTATTTGTATTGCTATAAACTATGTAAATCTAATGGCAATCAAGAGAGGGTTAATTAAGTGTTTAAATTTTTTTTATAAACTAAACAGACTATTCTACCTAAATCAATTCAATTGGATGCAATCACTAAATTAAGATTTAACCTAGAATGTTATGCTAATATGTATGCCAATTCAAGAACAATATAAATGACAATTCAACAGCACAGTAAGTAATAAATAAGGAGTACAAGGCTAAGAGGATGCATTGAAATTTATAGAGTTCAACCAAACCACGTAGGCCCTATCTTCTCCTAACATACTTGATTATGTAGTTTTCACTATGACATTGTAACCAATACAATCTTCTTCAATAGTAAAGAGTAACCCCTAAAAATCAAAACCTTCTTTTTAGAAGGTGAAGAGAAATCTTTAACAAATTTTGTTTGAGGTAAAGAGGAGCCTTTACAAGATCAAATATCCAAATGAATCAAGAAATCCATTTAATAGTAACATAATACACCTATGGAGGTGTTTCACTTAAAGTTCAATAAACTAAGGGCTCTAATGCTTTTAAAAACAAAATGTATGATCAAAGAGACTCTTAAAAGCTTAAAAAAAACTAAAAGTGATAAACTTGAAGCACTTAAATCGAATTTAAATAATGAAAGATGAAGAACACAAAACTACACAACTTTTGTAAATTTGACTTTGAGAGCTTAAATAATTAATATAAGAGCATAAATATTGAAACAAAGCTACAAAACTCTTATTTATAATGTTAAGAAGTGAATAGATTAATTTGATATAAAAAAATAGATGTTAGATAGGAAAAGATATAATTAAAGATAAACTTTGGAAAACTAGTCGTTAAACCACAACAACAATCTATCGAGCAATAATGGTGTCATTGTTTATCATTGTTAATGTACTAGACAAACTTTATGATTGCAATAGTGAAACTAAACTATGCCATTGTTCTTTGTTGTAATGCTTCTAAATAGAGCATTAGACTACAACAATGTTGTTGATCACTGTGACTTGCTGTTACGACTTGCCATTATTCTCTTAAAAAACTATAAAAATGATTCAAACTAATTTTAAAACTCTCAAAACATTTTCTTAGCATTAAATATAACTTTAAAAAATTTTAAAACATATTTCAAGATTGTATGACTGGCCAAATGATTCCATAACTTTAAACTAAAAAATTCACCTTTTTCATGAAAATTTTATACAACTTTAAAAACTTACGAAATGCACAAATACCAAATTTTAAACCCCTAGATTATTTAGACTTTATGAAAAACATAAAAACATGTTTAAAACTCCTAAATAATGGTCTTAGAGCTTGCATAATGCTTATCCTTCCATTATCTTCAAATTTAGCCTCAAAGTCTAAGCTTAAATGTTCATAACGATTATCCTTCCATTATCTTCAAATTTAGCCTCAAAGTCTAAGCTTAAATGTACCTATATTTCATCCTTACATAAAAAAAAACTCAAATTATTAGTTAAAAAATTATGTTTTATTATCTTCAAAACCAAGATTGGAACCCCTCTTAGTTTAAAAAACTAGATTTTTCTTTAAGATCTAAATAGGATAAACCCTAGATACTTTTTGTTTAATGTTTGTTCTTTAATAGAAAACCCAAATTTACATTAGGTTTATTCTTAGATACAATTTTATTGGATTGAAATTTTTGCATACAATTTCAATTCATTATTTGATTTCACATATTTATATTGAGAAATCATGTATATGAATCGATCAATTCATAAATAAAGAGGTTTGTATGGGGTGTTATAGATAGCCTTTCATAAGTTTCCTGGGATAGATTTAAACCTAAATAAAACAATAAAATCCATAGAATAAAGTAATGCATCTTATTTAAGGTTTTAATTGAGAAGATATTCTTATTAATCAATCAAGAGAATAATAATTATATTGCTCAAGAGAGATTATATTTCACTTTAGGGATTTTATGGTTTAAGAAATTAAGGTTCAACATTAAATAAAGATAAAACTTGAACGTGTTAAGATCTAAAGGCATTCTTGATCTAGGTTTGATTCCTATTTATTGCTATTTTTTAGGTGTAAATTGCTTTGGTTTATTATCTTTATTCATTTGGTTAATTTTATTTTAATTGATAATTTAATCAAAAAAATATTTTTTTGTTAGATTAGATAATGGAAAGATAGTTAGTATTAGTAGTTCAATCATCGTGGGAATGATACTCAACTCACTAATATACTACAAGAATGATAAGTACACTTATTTATAGTTGTAGGGTATAGAAGTAGGTTGTTTTAAAAATTAAAATTTACATGCATCAAATTTTTAATATCTTTGCTAAAGATTAAAATATTAATAATTCCTTATTTCTGTTAGTCTAGTCCTTTATCTTATCTTTTTTAATTTTTGTTTATTTTATTGTATTTTATTTTACTGTAATTTTAAGTTATACATTAATTTATCTTTCTATATCTATAGATAGTAGATTCATTGGAATGATAAAGTTATTAGTTATAGTATTACTAGTGGCAGGGTAACCAAGTAATCTAGATTGATGAAGGGAAAGATGATTATATAGTTTATAATAACTATTAGAGGAACAGATACAATTTGGGGAGGATGAATTATCTAGATTCTTTTTAGATTGATTAAAATTATTATAGGCCACCTCCACTAGATTATGATCAATAATAAGCAGAAGAGGAATTGAGATGTGATGAGCTATTAATCAAGTGCTTATCTCTGTCAAAAAGATCGGTTCAAAAGTTTAAAAGTCCCTATCTACTACTTAACGACATAAATTAGGAAACTAGTTAAACTAATTCAAGAACAAAAGTAAGAAAATTTTCTTACTATTTTAGAAGTTAAGCTAAAAGAATTAAGATAAAGAAAAAACAATAGAAAGTGAGGAGGAGCTGATGTTCGACATGGATAAGGACATGGTAAAAGCAACTGATATTCTATTTTTGAGGAAGATAAACAAATACCTTTGTTCAATGATTTTTTAGTATCACAATTTCTAATTGTCGATAGAAAATTGGGTATCAAAACCTTTTTCCAAAGTACAATCCATAAGATAAAAAGAGGTGCAAGAAGTCACTTGACTGTAGATGTGGTAGTTAGCACAATTTTAGTGAACCACCTATGATTTGAAGAGCTCGGTTGAAGATATGGGTGAAGGAAGATAATAACAGTTATTTAATATTAAGGTCCACCTAAAAGAAGACAATTCAACCATTGAGGTTTAGAGTAGTGTAGGATTTAGTTTTATTGTATTTTCAATTAGTTTAGTTTTTATTATTTTTGTGCTTTCACTCTTCTTTTCGGTTTTTAAATCTTTTCTTTAAGTTAGCATGGATGGTTAAAGAGCAACTTACGAGAAATTCAAGGGAGTTTTCGGCTCTATTCTTCTCATTGCTATGTGTATTTATGTTATTTAAACATAAAAAACAATGTTCAATTTAAGTGTGGAGGAAGAGAATAGAATAGTTATTAACCGCACTTAAATTATTATAAGTTTGAGAGTGATTATTTTGGATATCTTACTTAGAATAATTTTGATGGTTTTTAATTGATATATTTCAATGCAATTGATATAGTTAACATAGTATTTAAATAACTCGTGAGTGTCTCTAAACTTTTTTTGTGTGTGATTGCATGTTTTTAATAATACAATGTTAGGTCTCTAAAGACATTTTATATGGATTCTTATGCAATGTTGGAATAGGATGTTTAGTTAAATAAATTATAAAAAGAATTAAAAATAGTGAATAAATGTGCATAAAATTTTTATTCTATTACCTTTGCCTTGATAAAAAAAATTGAAGTTCAAGAGTATTGGTAGTTGCCATTTAAGAAAGTGACCTAATTGAATAACTAAGGATATTCATGGTAAGGTGTTTATCTTCATTTTAAAGACTAAACGACATCTTAAACAAGTGACTAATGCTCTTAAAATAATTGACCAAGGTAATATGGATCATAAAATGCACTTATCGAAACACCTTTCAAAAAATGTGTATATGGATCTTTATGAAGTTGAATGAATGCTTAATGTTATATATAAAGGGTTCTTATGACTAACTTTACAGTTATGTGTAAATCGAGTCATGTTAATTATGATTGAATTAAGAAATATATGTTATAGTTATACTTGATTAACTTTTAACTACTTTTGGAATTATTCTAAAGGAGTATCTAGGTGGTAGCTTAAGGAAAAGCAATAATTCAAGTGCAGGGGTATATGACAGGACCTAAGTTATACATGTTTTTAGTTTGATTTTGATCTCCTAAAGCAAAGGTTTAAGGCTCTTTCATATAATATTTGGGTTTAAATATTTTAACTAGTGAATTTTATATTGTTCACAAAATATTATAGAAAAATGG
>JAOXYD010000006.1:8971421-8983443 GCA_028565735.1 Pinacopodium congolense
TACTCTTTTATATATATTTATATATGAAAAATACATATTAATTAATAAATTATATCAATGATTCAATAAAAATCTATTATAAAATATGTTTTTAAAATATAAAAAACATAATTTTTTATCTTAAATAGGAAAAAATATAATATAACCAAACATATTTTTTCTTTATTTCTTTATTTTAAAAATAAAATAGAAAAATAAATATAAAAATAAAAATGATAGCTAAGAATCCTTAAACCTTGTTTAATTGAATTTTTATTTTTATTTTTCGTTTCTTTTTTTTTCTAAATATAAATTTCTAAAAGAACAATACAAAAAATACTAATACAATACAGAAATTGAAAAAATAACACAAAAAATAAAAAATATACAAAAATTACAATAAAAAATCACAACACTCCCAACAAAACATACCCCTAACTTGTGAATTGCACTTCATTAACAACCAATGTCTAACAGCGTGTGCAAGCTTTTTTTATTTACAAACTGATGTGTTAGATAAAGGATATGTACATATTAATTACTATCACTATTTGATGCTACTACTTTTATTTTTTTGTCATTCTTTGCTTAATGAAGAGAAAGGATACATGTAATTTTTTTATTTGGTATTATGAAAATTTCAGAGTATTGAAATATTAAATACCTAAAAGAGAAGAATGAAGAATTGACCTTGAAGATTTATCTTTTGATAGTGTACTCCGAACTTACTAGAATTAGCATTTCATAATGTATTCACGATAGTTAATGAAGCAGCATAATATCACAGCTAGAATTGTATTAACTATAGTAAGTACAAGCGAATCCAAGTACTATGCGTATTAAATTGTTTGTATTAACCTAGTTGAATTGTTTTTATCATTCTGCAAGTGATTAGTTAATGATATTATAATTTCTTATCCAATCATTTGACAATTTTTCAAGTGAAATATGTCAAGTGTTGGGCTTATGACCTCCAACGATTACAATGCGAAATAATACCTTAACCTCTAACATCATATACTCACAATCACATTACAATACTCAACGAATTTGACCTAGTTTTAATTGCACAAACAAAGCAAAAGACAGTCCATAAAATAATCCTCCATAAATACATAAAAATAATAATTTACTGAGGTTTTTTATACATTATTTTCTGCACTTGAAATCTTAGCTTTTAAGAGTGAATAATTAATCCCTAACCTACCTTCTCGGGGTTTGATTTATAAACATTTAATACTTCATTTGCGCCAATAGACCTAAGGTCGGGAGAATGTTTGAAAGCATGCCCAATTTAGGATCCGAATCCTTGACCTCCAAGACATTAGGGCTCTTTGGGGAGCTCTCTACCGCAGATTCGACCACCCCCTAAAAGACAAACAACTACTTCTGTTTCATACACGTTTGCACATTAGATATTTTGTCCGGGCCAAAACATAGCATGCTGAGACAAATCTAGTTATGTCGTCACATACAACATAAGATAGCTTAAAACACAATGCATCAGACCAGAACGTCAATAAACTGGAGAAGTACCACAACGATGCAAAAAGAAAAAAAGATCAAGGATTTTCGAATAAGCTTCCTCACTGATTATGCCAGTAACTGAGACAGAAATTGAAATAAGTTTGATTCTATACATCTGAATAAAGTCCCTGCACTAGATGGTCTCAATGGCTATTTCTTTCAAAAATCATGACATCTGCTGAAGCCATCTGTTGTTGCAGCAGTCATAAATTTTTTTAACAATGGCCTCAAGCTGAAGGAAATTAACAACCTATATCACTCTACTATCAAAGGTGTCTAATCCAAATACACTGAAGGAAGTACAGGCCATTATGATGCACCAATACTACTTATAAAATCAGAGAAGAAAATATTAGTCTTGAGATTAAAAAAGATTTTTCTATCATTGATCAATTAGAATCAGTCAGCATTTGTGGGGGAAAGATATATTGGTGACAATAGACTTCTATTCCAAGAATTTTCCAAAAGCTACACTAGGAAACATGCATTCAAAAGATGTGCTATCAATATATATTTTAGAAAGCTTATGAATTGGTTGAATGGTCATTTATCTTTAACGCTTTTGGCTTTTCTTCAAAATTTGTTCAGTGGATCAATCAATGCATTACCATAGTCAAGTACAGCATCCTAATCAATGGCACACCAACAAAATCCTTTAATGGAGGTAGAGGCTTAAGGCAAGGGGATCCACTTTCCCCTTACCTATTCATTCTAGGCCAACAAGTCCTGCTCCTCCTCCAGGTTATTAAGCAGCAAAAACAGTTCAGATTCCACCATAAATGCCAGCAGCTTAAAATTCATAGCCTAATGTTTGCTGATGACTTGCTGCTTCTATCAAGGGCTGATTTTGTTTCAATATGTGCCCTAATGAATGCTTTGAGCTGCTTCAAGGGACCTATCAAGTCTAGAAATCAACAAAGGATAAGAGCTATTTATACATTTCAGCATCTATTACCCACAATTCAGCCTGGTTTGCTACTCTGACAGGTTTGCAAGTCAAGGAACTCCTATTTACCTATCTTGATATTCCCATCTCTCATAGGAAGCCTCTTCCTCTCATTGCGAAAATCAGAAGGAAAATTAGTAATTGGTGCAATAAATTAGTAATCCAATTTAGAGGAATTAATAATGGAGAGTGGCTGAAAAATTCCCATATTCACTCTTTATTTCCCCTGTTTCCAATTACCTGAAATCCTTTGAAAGAAGTCATGCTCTTGTCAATTATCGGTCAAACTTTCACTTTGAGTTTCTCTGTAGTCCATAATTTCTCTGGCTTTCTACATGTAATGATAGCGAACTTAATTAGACCCTTGTTGTATCCTTCAATCATCAATGGCATAACCAATGCGCCTCTTATAGTTTTTAGACCTGATCAGTTCAGCCAAAATTATTTATAAGAAAAGGTACAGATGTGAAACACCTCAGAAATTATTTCAAAAGATTAAGCAAAGGAAAGTACTCTCGCAAAAAGATGCAAGAAAAGGTAGCATGGGTATATTTCAACATAAGTAACACAAGAAATCCTTCAATATTGAAATCTTAATTTTCAAAAACTTCCAAGAAAGAAAAAATGCCCAATATACTGGAACAGAAAGGAAGAACTTGAATTAGAAGCAACAAGTAAAAATGAACTTACCAGAGCGCAATAGGGATGTTAGGCCTTTCCATGTCAAGGCTGAACGAATGACTGCAGGCCAGAAAGGGGCGACATGTTGAGTCCAATCTGCGGTCGCAATATCCTGCAAAGGAAATTAGGTGTTCAATGTCATGATGTAATGCAAAAGGATTCGTTACTGCAAAATTTATTTGTGATATGATGACAGCAACACCAGCAAAACGGATCCAGGTATTTTAATTTCACACTCAGCATCAAATATACAAAAGAGGGCATCTTTTGTTGATCAGCCTTAGCTTATACCCCATTACTTTGTCAGTCCATCCGGATTTTTATCAACAGGCAGACAAACTCAGTGCTCCCAATTCCAAATGACCATGTCACAATCATATCGCATATGATTTTTAAATATATCCAGACAATTCAAGTATAATTACCTGAAGATTGACTGACTGCAGTAGATGAACATAATCAGCAGCAGAGCACCACTGGGGAAGATAATATGCATCACATATCTTTCTCAGATGCTCTTTCTCCCACGTTTCTAAACTTTCTTCAGCAGGGTCAAGGTCCCTATGGCACCATGTTACCAAAATTATGGTTGACCCTGGGGCTGCAACCCTAGCCAATTCACCAACAAACTGCACTTTCAAGAAGTGGAAAGAGGTAGTTGAGGCCAGGCACAAGAAAAACCAAGTTTACATGACTATCGTCATTTTGGCTTTCACCAGTCAAACTTCACGGAATGTAGAACAGTACAAAAACAATTATGGGAGAAGAACCTTTCTTTTATCAGGCATATGTTCTCCACTCTCCATTGACCAGACTAGATCAAATTGTTCGTCTGGAAATGGTTGATCTAATGCATCTGCAACTTGAAAAGAAACCTGCCAATACTTAAAAATGTAAGGAAGAAATTCTATCCCATTTAGAATTAAAATAAGCATGCAAGAAAAAATTCAAAAACTAGAAAATTCCAGTAGATTTGAGGAAGAGAAACAGAAGAGAGAGAGAGAGAGAGAGAGAGAGGGGGGGAAGGAGCTAGAGGTAGAGAAGAAGATACACATTAACTGAAACGATATCCTATTCCCTTCACTACAAAAATAATGTACTTGGAAAACAAACCAATGGTCCTAAATAGAAAAAAGCATTCATTTGTAAACTATCTATCTAGTCAGAGGGTATCATGTAGGGCAGAAACACTTAAAAAATGCACTTCCTTCATTTCCTATTTAAGGTTCATCGAATTACCACATGAAAAGACGGAATCTAGCACTGGCAGTTCTGCACCAACATGGAAAGAATGGGTAAAGGGACTACTTTCCCTGCTTCTTGCAGTCCATATTTATATTAAAGTGAAACATAAAGTTACAAAAAATAAAATTTCCAATCAAAAACTTCAATACATACCTTGTCACCAAGTCCTTCTTCAGCTGCGAGAGCACTGGCCCTTTGAGCTTGAACTGGACTGAGGGTGACACCTTGACATTTAGCCCCAAATTTCCTAGCTAAATATCTAGAGCTGCCTCCTATGCCACAGCCCACATCAACCACATTCTTAGGCCATTTTTTTGGGTCCTCTAGAAAGAAGGTCAAAGATAAGAATGGTTATAAATTAACACCTTATCTTCATCATACAAAGAGCCAAAGAACGAAGTATTACAGTGTATAGGTAGAAGAAATTGGAAAGTACATGTAGATTGAAAAGGAGCAAATGATTTGGGGAACAGAAGGGAAATTGTGTAAGTAGGACTGTGCCAGTTCAGCCAATTAACAAATAAGTATTGGAAATGATAACTAATCTGTAGTAGAGATAATAAAACGAAATACAACACTCTTAGTATTCTTCATATATAACATAATTAATTACCAACAAAACTAGATACCCATAAGTTGCATTTACATATGTATACTGAAGGGTAACTGTCACAAGTCACAAACCAGAAACGCGGGCAAAGGAGAGAGCTTCCTCGATCATACGGATCTGGGCAGCCCTGTGATAAGCCAGCGAACCGGAAACCTGAGCGCTGGGGTCGTAGAAGCCGTGGTGCATGTGGTCACCCCATATGTCCTCCCATATGGCCGACGAGTCGTCGTAGAGTTTGGCTATGCCTTTCTTTAGTAAATTTGTATTAGTGCCAGTACCATTGGTGTTGGTGGCCAGAGTAGATACACGGGTGGTCCGCTTGTAAAAAGTGAGGGGTCCATGACAGAAGGAGGAGTGGCTGGAGGAAGAGGGAACGAATGGCGGTGGATGAGACGTGCGAGTGTGGAGGGTTGATTGGATTTGACACGTCCGGTGAACGAGCACTGTGTTCATGACTGATTGGCAAAGGGTAGGTAGGGAGTCGTACTACTGCCTGCTCGACACTTAAAAGTCAAAACGTATAATTTAACATCAAATTTTCAAAAAACAGATTAATTTATTCCCTAAAATTTTTTATAATTTTACTTTCTCCCTCTTTCTAATAAGATTTAATTTAATCTTTCAAATTTATAAAAATATATAATTTATCTCTTAAATTTCATTTTTATTGACTTTTTATAAGTCAAATTTATTGTCTATCTACATGACATGCTGACATGAATTTTCAATGAACCTTTTTATTAATATGAAATTTTTAAATAATAAAAATATATTAAAAACTCAAACCCACCCAATCAGGATGCCTGCCCCATATTGCCGCCTACCCGACCCACTTCGCACCCCTCCCCCACCCAACTCCCTCTTCTCTCTAACCCAAAACAGCTTAATCCAACCCCTTTAATCCTTAATTCCTAAAGTCACATTCCTCAAACCAAAAGGCTTCTCCGGTGAAACACTTCCTCTCTAACGTGGCTTCATCTCCTAGCTTCATCTTTGGCAACAATGACACGATCTGGGGCAATGGTAACGATGGACTACTATCGTGGGCTTTCATCTTCTATATAGGGCTTTCCTTTCCTGCGTGGGCTTTCTTCTCAGGCAAACAACTCCATATCTGGCATCGACTTTTAGCTGCTGTGACCATTGCCAACTTCTATCTCCAGATTTATTAAGGGACATATTCATAGTGTTTTTAGGTGTTATTTAATGTCAATTTATCCCTATTTTAATGCTTAAATGTTTAATTTATATTTAGAAATGTTTAAATTGTAGGTTGATGTCAATAATTGGAGAAATGTGCAAAAAAATCAAAGAATGACACAATTCTGGACTATTAACGACACCCTACATAGCCCACTATTGATGGATCATAAACCACCATTGAAGGAGTCAAAAATTGCATAATAACGGTAGGTTGTTCATCCTATAACAGCGTCATTATAGATCTGTGCAGTCTACCATTATAGGGCGCAGACATGTTTTCTCAGCAAATTCTTCAACAATTGCGGCTTGTCTTCTTCCTTCACTTGCAGTAGCTCCAACTCTATAAATAAAGGACCTCTCCAGACGTTCTAAGCATCAGATTTAGGAGTTAAACACGTTTTCTTTCTTTAGTTTCAATTAGATGTATAACGATGCCTTATATGAGTTCCGTTTAACCTCGGTTTCCAAAAGCAATTAACGACAGACTGTTCTTCACACAACGACACCGTTGATAAACTTAAAAGGTGTCATTAATGGTCCAGAATTTAATGCCTAGTTTTAAGGTTTCGTACTAAACAACTTTTCAAGTTCACAAATTTCGAGTTTTTGTTTCTAATGACTCCAAACCTCTCCAAACACTATAAATATCATTCCAAAACATTTTTAACAAGTTTAGAACCACTGAAAAACAAACTATAAGATCAAATCATTTAAATATTCAAAGCCTTCTTTATTTTATGTACATCCTTCATTCAATTTGTATTTTCATGTTTTAAATCAGTTTCTTGAGTTGAAAATTATGTGTTTCTAGTTATTTTAGATTAGACAAAACTCAAAAAGCTTTCTATTGAATTTTTTATCCATTAAATCCTTTGTTTCAAGCTTTCAAAGTCAGGCACACTAAAACTTTCTCTACTTTGGTTCACTTTAGTTTATCTTTTATGTTCTTCATTTTTTAGTTTGCAAAACCATTTTTATTGATTCAAGATTATCATACACATTTTTCAAAAAGTACATAGGGTCTTTTACTTTGATTTTTAAGCACTCAAAACTTTAGTTTGAGATCAAAGAACATAGATTGCTCAAAAATTTCAAATTTTTTATATAATACCTTTGAACAATTTGATTTTCAATTTTAATCAGTTTCTGGGTACACAATTTTGATGTTTTCAGTTTTCTTAAGGTCCTAAGATTGTGGTAGTATTTTGTTTTTCAATTTTAAGTGATTATATTGTGTTTTTAAGCTTAATTTTGGAGGTTGCTCAAAGTTATCCAGGTTTGAGCATTCTATCTTTGTACTTGATTTAGATCATCTATTTGATATGATAAAATTGTGTTTATTATTGAGAATTGTTTTGAACTGATTAATTAAGGGTGCAGTAGGTTTATTGCATTATTTCCCATCATTTTATAGGTTAAAAACATTTTCCTATAGGCTGAAATATTAAGATTGCAGACAGATTTTGTGAGTTTAGGCATAATCTGCTTTTTGGTTTCCTTGATCCCATTGTTGTTGAATGAATTAAATTTTTTATGATATATTGAAGTGTTACGAGGCTTGTTATAACTTTTTTTTTTCATATAAAAATATTGAATTTGAGTTTATTGATTGTACTTTTGAGAAACACCATAGAAGGTATGCTTCGGTTATAATATTTGGGGGATTAACTTTATATTATTGGTTGCTCTTTGCCATTTAAAATAGAGTTGTTAGGTTGCTCTTCACCTAGGACAAAGAAGATTTGAATTAAGTTAATCCTTTTATGTGAATCGAATTAGATTAGGCCCTGATTTTGAATTGACCTTCCATATTGCATTTGTTGCATTTGAGCCCTTATCATGTGTTGATTTTGATCAAGGTTGTCATAAGCTATATAAGCTTGGTTTAAAGCTTAAGGGAGCTTAGATTAGGGGCTGTCCTTGTAGGAAAAAGATTATAAACTTTGATTGTGTTAGAAAGGTTCCTCTTTATCATAAAAAGATTGTTGTTAAGGGTTACTCTTCACTTCTTTGTTAAAAGTAAGATTGATAGGTTACTCTTTACCTAGAACAAGATTGGTATAGCTTCCTCTTAGCCTTGAATCAAGATTTTTTTATAGGTTCCTCTTAGCCTTGAATCAAGATTGTTGTAATGGTTCCTCTTGGCCTTTAACCAAGATTGTTGTAAGGGTTACTCTTCGCCCAATCAAAGTAAGATTAGTTGTTAGTAAATTTCCAATAAGTAATTAGAGAGAGAACGTTGTCTATCTTTGGAGTAGGCAAATCTCCATAAATCTTAGTTTTTTTTCTCTTCCCTATCTCTTTTATATTTGTACATTTTTGTTTGGTTAATTATTGATTAAATTTGTTTCATATTTTTTAATATTGACATAAAGTTTGGCTTCCCATTTAGGTTGAATTTTGGTTAGAAAATTCATTTCATTTGAAATTGGCATAAGGTCTTTAAAGTATTTTTATTTCTGCAAGAATTTTTAAACACCAAATTCACCCCCTCTTGGGTGCCATAGAGCTTACAATAATTTATGAGCAATAATAACTAACATTCTTGTTGAGATTAGAACTAGTAGGGAAGAAAATATACTTATAGATGGAATCAAATATGAAGGATGGTATCATAGTTGGGACTCATCTAGGATATATTTCTAAAGAAATAGTGAGTAAAAGGTCACAATGGCATAATTTAATTCTTTGAAGATGAAAATTAGGTATATTGAAAATTTAGGATAAGCCCTTACATTAATGTTTTTAATACCATACCAGTACTAGTACTAGATTTAGTTTTGATAAGCTACTATTGGTATGGATCAATACTAGGTACCGTTGGGAATAATTTTTTAAAATTATAAAATAGTCCATACATTTTATAAAATTTACAAAATAATCCCCTCATATATTATCTTCTTCTTAAAGGTGTGGGCAATGTGACTTCAAGTGCCCTTTTTCACCACATTCGAAACATGTTATGTTAGAGAATTTATTTTTAAATAAGGACTTACCTTCTTTTGTACGGATGGGAGCCTTCCTTCATATAAGTTTTTGAAATGCTCGTGTGATGAGGGTAAGTTTTTCTTCCTCTTTACTCCCATATGAGGATTCTTCATCCTTGCTTTCCTCCTTTCTTATCGCTTTGAATGCTATAACCTTCAGTTTAGCTGTTATGTTCTCTACGTGAGTTCCTTTTAAGATCATCTCATGCGTCGACAAGGATCTAGTCAGCTTGTCTAGGTGAAGATTATAAAGGTCTTTTACTTCTTAAATTACAGTTACTTTTGCTTCCCAAGACTTCGATAGAGACATAAGAATTTTCTTAACAAGTTTAATGTTCAAATAAGTCTTACCTAAACCCTTTAAAGCACTTATAATATTATTGAAATGAGCATACATAACAGAAATATTTTCATCATATAAAATTTGAAAGACTTCATATTGATGAGTGAGCATGTCAATCTTAGTTTCTTTTACTTGATTTCTACCTACAAAAGTGATTTCTAGTGTATGCTAAATATCATATGCAGTTTTGCACATAGAAATCCCATTAAATTGTTCCATACTTAATTCACAATACAAAATATGCATAGCTTTACAATTTAAAGAAACTAATCTCTTTTCATTATGATCCCACTCATTTTCTTTCTTAAACACTAGTTCATTTCCTACATGTTTGGTAGGCATAGGAGTTTTTTATGAAACCATAATCTATAGATCTACACTTTCATCCATTAAATAACATCTAATCCTAGTTTTCAAATATAATTAGTTAATTCCATCAAAATAACGTGTTTTATGAGTATTATGACTTTCTATGTTAGATGAGGGAGCAAAGGTGTTCATTGCGTGTGCCATACCGATCTTTCCTCACAAATTTATTAGAACTTATTTTAAATAAGACTTATTGTCTAATACCAATTATTAGATTTAAATGGAACCTAAGAGGTGGGTGAATTAGGATCTTAAAAATTCTATGAGAAATTATAAAATTACTTGAAAATATTTAACACTTTGTGAAAATTTAATTTCCGAAAACATAAAACAATTTCATAGAATAAATTATGAATTAAGCAAGTTACTAAAAAATTAATATGAATAAATTTATATAGGGGTTAATTGAAAAATAAAGCAAACATAATTTTTTTATCATGGAATCAAATAAAAAATCTAAATTTGCAAAAATTAAAGAGAATAAGGGAAGAAGGACACCACCGTTAGCATTCTAAGATTAACATCTATCTTTTAATGCTTCAAACATATAAAAATATTAGGTAATTTGGTATTTTGACATCATCAAAATAAGGTTAACCTACTATAGTTCAACAAAAACTCATCTACAAATGAAATCTTTAAAACATATTAATAATGTTAAGTCACGCATTAAAGAGGATGCATTAAAGAACTGTTACTCGCTTTTTAATGCTAACTTATTTTAAGTTATATCACAAGTGCATAGGTCATAAAATTATAGTATAACTAATATCATCCTACAAAGATTAGGTTTAATCACTTAACAATTTGAGTTATATTTTTTCTAAGCCATAAAATTAAATAGTAAAAACTAAAAAAATTAAAGTAAAAAACCTAACAATTTAAAGAACAAAGTGCATGAACTTGTGAATTCAAGATTAAAGATTAGGAATTGCTTTTGTCACTATTTTATTTCCCTCTTATCTTATTGATTCAATTATGTTTGGCCTAAGATATTCTAATATTTTAGCCACTCTCTCTCAAGGTGTAACCAATTTTCCCTAGTTAAATAAGATAAAATTAGTCTTGCAATCTCTTAATCTACAAAATATTTCCTCAATATCCAACTAGTTGTGAAGGAATCTTGCAAGCAATTAATTAATCAACTAAGATCTCTCTTTACTCAATTAATAAACTTGATATTTGAAGATTTATTAAGTGTGAACTTGTTGTATAACCCAATACAAATTCTCCAACTCAATCTCTCAATCTTTTGTAAGGTATATGTACAACAAATATCATAAACATTCATTTCTTGATTCAATCACAGGAGTTCAACAAAATAGTACAAAAAGTAATCCCTACAAAATAGTTCAGCTACTCATGATGTTAATAAATCCACCAACTAAAATATTTTTCATACAAAAAGATAGTAAAAGAGAAGAAGAAAAAAACTAGTTGAAATTGAAAACTCTTCTCTTCACTATTTAATGTTTGAAATTCTAGAAAGTTGGTGTGTTCTTTAAGGAATGGATGATTGACCTTGAATTCCCACTTTAGAAGCCATTGAAACCAAATTTCTTCCTCATTAGAAAAGTCCCTCGTGATTTCTTAGTGGCTTTTAAGGTGTTTATTGCAGTTGGTCGCATATAAAATTAGCTCAAATTAATCATCTTTCAATGTACAATTTAAAAATTAATTCGAGACCAACTTTTCGGCAAGCATACCGATATCAAGTAATAAAGTGGAGTACATTTAAGACTCTGAGTATTGATCCCATGACAAAGTTTATAAGAAGTAAGTGCTAGGTCAATCGGATTACAATTATCTAGAGAACACTCAGTTTTATTATTTTAGAAAATAAATAACTAAAAAGTAATCTAAAAAGCCTAGAAAAATTCAAATCAATTGTAAAAGAGCTATAGATTGCTTTTCCTAAATTATTTAGTTAAGCTCTGATGGTAGATGATTTAATTGATGGATCAGTAATGCTTAATCTAGGGTCTTCTCTAAACCAAGGCTGCGTTATGGTTGAGATACTAACTTATCTCTATTGGTCCTTTCCTGGGGTTTGGTTATGCCTCAGGCTTAGGTAATAGGCTTAAAGTTCAGGAGGTCTAGTCTTAAATCATCATAATCCAAGACTAGCCATC
>JAOXYD010000006.1:8983543-9005558 GCA_028565735.1 Pinacopodium congolense
TTTGCAATGCAACTTTACCATTTTTATAAAGTTTTTTAATTGTTCGTGTTAAAGTAGTTCGTGGAATTCTTTTTGCAAAAGAATTTAATGCATTTTGACAATAAGTTACAAAATTTAATTTTTCACCAAAACTAAATGAAAAGTGTTCAACTGAAACTAATTTTGCTAATTCTTTACGATTTTGTTATCACTATATTGAAATAAAAAAATAGGATTCGAAGATGCATACCCGGTCATTTATATTTGAGAATTTAAGATACCTACCTCCGTTGGATGTTTGGTGTTCAAATAGTTGAGAGAGTTCCATATTCCCCTCCACTCTTCCATTTGAATCTATATCCATAATAATTGCAGATTACGTTGAATATTTTTTCTTCTTCAGTTGTAACTTTTTTGTAATGCTTCTCAAATATATCTGATTTAATTGAAGGTTTTCGTGCTTTTAGTATAGGATTGGATTGTTGACTTTCTAGTACACTGTCATGTTCTTCATTGTCACCAACCTCGATATCAATAAGTAGAAATTGTGTATCACTGATGTAGAGTAGAAAATTTGATTCATGTGAACCTTGTGCCTCCACTTGTTTTTTCTTACCCCTTGTTCTTAAGGAAGACATTTTTGTATTAATAGAGTTGACAACAATAACAACAACAACAACAACAATAATAATAATAATAATAGAAATTAATGAAAAATTGTGAATTGTAAATGAAATATGATAATATGTTACTTAAGAGAGAGAGAGAGATTTCATATATGTGAAAGAAATTGTGTTGATAGTCTATGTATTTATAGTTGTAGTTTTATTAAAAAAAATTTTAAAAAAGTAACACAACCGTTGGTTGTATGTGCCAACAGCTATAAACACAATCGTTGGCTGTATATGGCAACAACTGTAAACCAACGGTCTGTTGACCGTTGGAAGCTGCCAACGGTTCTTTTAATTTTTTAATTTTTAAAATATAATTATTTTGTGTATAAATACATCTTTCCATTAAACAAAATTTTACGAAGTTACATATATTTTTTAAAATAATTTTTTAAATAAAGTTTAATTTTTAAAATTTTTTAATACATATTTTTAATTAATTGATCGACAGTTCGAAATTATGAATAAACTGTCAATTTAATCGCCGGTTCACGGTTTTTAAATTAGTCTAACTATATCCAAGATTGTTAGTAATGGTTCCGGTTACGGTTTAAAACTGTTAACTACAGTTACGATTTTTTAACTGTAACCGCCAGTTAGTTGGTTAGAAACTTAATCGTGATTAGGACTAATTAACTATATATATTTAACAATCCTAAATACAATATGTCAGTTAATTAAAGAAAAAATCGTAACCACCAATTATTAAACCAATGATTAACCGGTTAGAAATTTAACTGTGGTCAGAGCTAATTAACCATATCTATTTAACAATCCTAGATACGATATGTCATTTAATTAAAGAAAACATTAAGAACTAAAAGATCAAATGGAGGTAAATAAAGAAAGATCAAATGAAGTTAAATAACATAAATTCAAACGGTTGCATTTAACTTAGTTAAGATTTCTTCGTACGAAATAAAAATTCATAAAATAACAAAATCCTAAATCCTAATCGCCCCTTTAATTAGAAGAACTAAATAAGGACAAATGATTAAAAAATCTTGAACTTTATCAAATTTTATAATACTAAGTAGAACAAAAAAATTTAGTAATTAAATGCAATAACTTCCAATTTTTTGGCAAAATTAGCTAACCGTTAGAAAATCTGTTAATAATGCTGATGGGACAACCCCATGAGCATAGACTATGTTCACATGTTACACATGTGGATACCACGTATTTTATGTTTTTTATTTTTTTATTTTTAGGACAAATTTTCTTTGACATAAGTCTTCAAAATTTTCTGTTATCTCTCTTCTCAAGTTTATAACCTGAGGAAGAAGTCTTGAGACTTTCAACCCATCTCCATCTATCATCTCTCTTCAATCCCAAACTCATTAAAGCAACAAGAAAGCAAAACCCTAAAACCATATTCTTAACTCCCTTCCTCAATATTTTAGTCAATAAAGCCCCAGTTAAAAGTAATGTTATAACCCTATCAATTAGATTGCTTTTTATATCTCTTCCAAATAACAAAAAGAGCAAACCCAATCTAAAAAGCAAGAAAATCCCCCAAAGATCCTAATTTTCTCTTCTAAAAGTGAAAACTTTTTTCTCTAAAACTCTTCTAGAGACCTAATAAGCCCTGTGTCGCATTGTGAGTAATGATTTCTTTACTTACTAGATCCAAAAACTCTGGTAAGATCTTTATAGACGGGTTAATAATGGGCATAAACTTAGGAAAAATTCTCCTAAATCTCAGATACAATTTTTTTTAATTTGGTTTTTCACATGAATGATCAATTTACGTACGATAGATGAGGTAGAGAAACATGGTTTTGGAGCAATAATGTTGTTATAAGAGTGATTCATAACAATATCACCTATAGGGTTTGAGAGGATAGATCCTTTTAAAAGGTGCCTGGATGAAAAGCCTATGGTCTTCAAGATTGTAATGCAACGAGCAACAGAGAAAGACAATGTTCATTAGGTTGTAGAAAAGATTTTTTAATAATTTTAATAAAAAATAAAAATACAATATTATTATTATTATTATTTTGTTACTTTATCAAAAAAAAAAATTATTATTATTATTATTATAAACAAAAATAAAAAATATAAATATGTGCAACAACAATTTGTGGTAATGTGGTTGTCACATCATCACTACTAACAAATAGTTTAACGACTAGCTACTTTTACAAAAAGTGAAAGTTGTTGTATTTAATTATTAAAATTTTTTGTTCGTACTAATATTTCAAATTTGAATAAGTTTAATTTTTTTTTATTAATTTGTCCAACTAAATAATCACATATCCAATCTCTAACCTAATAATAGATCATAACAATTAATAAAATAGTTCATATATAGTGACATAGAAAAAAGCTTAGTACTTGAATAAATAATTCGAATTGCATTAAAATCATAATTTCTTTTAATTCATAATACTCCGAGGTTTTAGATCCCTTTAACCATGATAAAGAATTATGCTAAAAAAGACCATAGAGAACACACAGTTATATTAAAGAAAAGAAAAGAAAAAAATAAAACCTAATAAATTTCTAAACCTAACTAAAAAAGAGCCCCACACAATTAGAAATTAATCGTCCTAATCAAATTGGAAACAAATAAAGCATGTCCACCTTTTACAAACATCAATAAGAGTCCAGTCAAACACCAACATTTGTAGAACATTTTCCCAATGTTTAGAATTTCACTTCATTTGTTCAACTTTACTTTTTTAAGAATCAATTCAAGTTTCAAACATTATTCAACCTTTACTAATCACAAAAAACATAAAAATGCCATTAAATTTAACTCTTAATTACACATTAAAAGAAAATTTTAAACATCAAAACAACGATAATTATAAACTCTATTAGGAATTAGTTTTACAAATATTAAAAAGTAAATCTTTTTTAAATAAGTTATACCTTTTCTAAAACAGAAGTACCTTATAAAACGATAAGATAGAAATGAAATATTTTATAAAAATTAAAGGATAAAATGACCTCCTACTAAACCCATTAGAGTATTCCATGGTTCCCATTGTGGTAACCTTTTGATATGTATTAAACCAACATTAACAAAAAAAAATGATAATACGGATAGAAAATATTGAATGGGCCAATTACAAGAAGGAATCAACCAAGATGATTAATATGAAAATTGGTTTTCTTGTCCATGCTCTTATTATGGTCACTAAGCACCAGCCAAATAAGGTCATGACAGGCTTCTGCTAGAAAAATGAATCATGGTATGGGAACTCGAAGCATGTACAGGGATCTTTCCACTTGCATCAAATCAGAACTGAAAAAACTATTGGACTGAGGTAATCAATGACATTATATGCTTTGAGTACGGGATAATAGATTATATTGGTGAAGATGGAGAGTTGATTGCTGCAAATCCTTCTAAACAAGGGAAGGATGGCCAAAGAATGTTCAGGTTTAATAAGGTTTATGGTCCAGATGCTACTCAAGGTTCTATTCTTGATCAATATTCCTTAATAGTTTTCTCCTTTAAGAATGTTAGCTGCTTCTTGAATGAGATTGTAGCGATGACTAACTGTATTAGTTTGAGCATTTGCAGCGGCCGTATTTTCAGACACCAAACCATTGACACGCTGTGTACTAGATGGGTATAATGTATGCATATTTGTGTATGGCCAGACTGGTTCTGGGAAAACCTACACAATGGTATGAACTCTTACTTACTCTAGGCTTTGTTTCTCCTTCCACTAATGCTTATCAAGGTATCCTTGTCCAGACTGGTCCTAATGGAACAACTGAAGAGGACTGGGGAGTAAATTATCGAGCTCTTAACGACCTTTTCACTATATCACGGAGTAGAAGTGCTTCTTTTGCATTCGAGGTTGGGGTACAAATGATTGAAATCTACAACGAGCAAGTGCGTGATCTATTGGCAAGTGGTGATTCTCACAAAAAATATCCTTTCCCCTTGGAGGTCCATCTTTTCTGATTATGATTATTATGAACATCCGCAGACTAGTTTTGTAAGTCTCTTATAGATAATAATTATTTTATCTGATTAACCCTAAACCCTTCATTGGCTGATGAATTCCCTTCAAACTCACCTTTCTACATAGAAGTTATAGGTCATTAGGTCGTTGAAAGCATCACAACAATATCTCGAAATCTTTTATCTTTTCAATAGAATTATCATTTCGGTACACATTGACAATCACTTGTAATCTCACAAAAACGGAAAAAAAAATGTTAATTCAAGCATTTAAGACTAACAATAATAAATTTATGTTCCAAAAGCCACCCTTGGAACAAAATCTGGCCGCCTTTTGTTTGGCATCCGCAGCAGTCCTGCAATCTGAAGTTCTGTAACTGCCCTACAAAACTGTGCTCTGAAGAAAACAAGATCAAGGATCGCCAAGAGATTCAATGCATGCAAGCATAGGAGCAGTTTAACTCTATTCTATGAGTGGTTAGCAACCATATGTTGCCAAGACCATAATATCTTTCAAATCAGTGTCTATGACATATAATCCCAGCGCGATATCACAATGCAACAAGCACATGTGAATTGTTCAGGAGATTTTCAAGATGACATTCAAATTTGAACAAATGAAAAGATGGATCTACAAACATTCCTGCAAAATACCTTAAATCATTCAAGTCAAGAAACCACTGGTCTGAAATCAACATGGAGAGAGATTAATGATGTAGGTTTGAGCTAGTTTATCTCTTTGATTCCACTATTATGGATGATGTTTAAGATTGACTTCCCAGGAACCAAGAATCATGGAAATCAGAGCAAGATGATTGAGATGATCTTGACCATTAGCATTACGTTAGCAATAGCACAGGAATAAAGCTACGTATCAGATTGGCTATAGAAACTATTATATCCAGAGAGATCACAAGTCAATAAGTATCCAAGAGCACAAAGCAGTGAAGCAAGAACAAGAATGCCTTATGCTAAGGAGAAAATTAACCAAGAGCTTTCCATGCAGATAAAACTATGTTCATTGCCATTTACCATATTACAAAGATAGGATTGCCAAATAGTAATACCAAATAGGATACTGTATGGAAGCCTCACTACGCTTTGCCATTCCAGCCACAACTTTCCTTTTCTTAGGTGAAGGGGAATACTTGGATCTGAGTTTCCCCTTGTTGCTTGAGCAAAGGGAAACAGACTTAAAAGATTGGTACCAGTCATGCAAATTAATGAGATCACCATGCTCCTGAGCAAGGCTATACCTGTTATAAAAGATGATCAGGAACCATATGCAAGTTGTTTCCTTTGCTGCGATCAAATTACCACTAAACACATTTTCAAGTGCAAGCAAATAACTGCTAAGGTTGGCCATTGCCATTCAGCATCATCCCATATTATTACCTGCCAGTAATTGAATTCATGTCCATCTCATCATTCCAAGGAGATAAGATAAACAATGACCACTTACATAATTGATGAATCATGCATGGATGGCAACAGACGATTGCCACTCCTCCTACAGCAACCGCACTGAATGATATTCTGGAATTCCAGAAGATCAAGTTGAATCCTGTGTCTTGGGTCTCCAATTAATGCCTAAAACAATTAAGCAGCTAGGTTCATAGAAATTAAGAATTCTCAGAAGTTTAAGGCAACTTAAACTTTGCAACATAAGAAAAAAATAAATAAATATAAGTTGGATGAAGTTCAAATCAATTTCAGTGGTTATGTTATATGAAGACATATTCCAACCCCCTTCATGTGCTTAATAACAAAAAAGAGATCAGGTAATGGAAAGAGCCAAGGAAAAATAGTCTCATTCTATATCTCTAACTGAAATATAATTTAGTAAAATTGGAACATAAACTGAAATACAATTTAGTAAAACTGGCTCTGGTGTTAATGGCATGTTATTCAGATTGAAAAAACAGGCAGCACTATTATACTATTATTGTCAAAAACAAAATAATTTTCCATCAATAGCTTAGTTGTCTGGGATAGTGGTATTAGAATCAATCCAGTTCATCAGAGTTAGTCATCAGGTCACTGTATCAACTAGTGGGTCATTAGCTAAATGTTTGCTACCAAAAAGACAGTTCAGAAACACTGAATTATGAGACATTAAGTTTCACAACAACTCTTGCAGCAAGTGATCTTTAAAAGCCTTACCCCTCGAATTTTGTTGATGCTCTTAAAGCAAACAATTTCATGGAAGGATGTGCACTCAATCGGCTCCAGATGGTTTCTGCTTGCCAGATGGAATTGAATATTGCAAAAAAAATTACATAATTGATAAAATTCAATCATCCTGAAGTAGTTACAGAAATAATACAAATATAATACAAAATGTCATAACAGGAATTGAGTCCCTTTCAAAATTTCAGTTTCTAACTGAAACGACTTGTCTACAAATCAAAACATTTTCACTTTGGATCGGTCAAATTCATGTAAAATTTCAAGTATTAAATATCGCAAGGTAAACATTTAATAATACAGATTCTTTTTCTTTTTTATAAATAAAGATATAATTTAATTATAAGATTCTTAATCATTAATAAAAAAGCAAAGCCATTTATCAATGTAAGAAACAATTGGAAATAATTAATGAACACAGTCAAACAGAATATGGACTTCGTAGCTTTGTAATGACTTTTATCCCTCTAAATTTGGTTATTTTCATACATCATAACAACAGCTAGAAAGCAAAAAGATTTAATTTGAAAAAAAATGCAGAACTTATGGCTATGTGTAACCTGTCACTCTCTAACAAAATCACAATAATTGTTGGACGGCAAAAGCTAAAAGGGTCTAGCATCTGACGATTTTTATGTTTTGTATTGGAGACTTGCTATAAACACAATTATTAGATTCATGAAAGAAGGGTTAAGAAGATGATGAAGAAGAAGACATGAGAGCATAACATAGGATATCATTACCTAACCATGGACTCTAGCAGCGTTTCAGCTTTGTCATTTACTAGTCCGGAGATTTTCCCAATACTCAGATGGCTACGAGATGCATATCTCCGTGCACTTCTGTTAGCAAAGATTGAAGCTATTTAATGATTATATTTTAATCAAAATTACACATGATAAAGTCATTATTAGAATCAGAGATATTACAATTCAACTTTTTTCCTTCTTTGGGTAGAAGAATTGGAGACTGGAAAAGGCAAACCAAGTTCCAAAGAGAAAAAAGGAGAAAAAGGAAGCTTATAGAAGAAATGAATCTGCATAAATTTAATGTGTTACACACTTAAGTTAGAAAGATTTTACCCAAAAAAAAGTAAAAAGAAAATTGTCCAAGTTTCGTCTAGCTTCAAACATATCCCTTATTAACTCCTTAATACATAACAATCCTAGTGAAGAGAAAAAACTGCAATCTGTTGACCCTGTGGGTTGAAAAATGACTAAGACTGAAGAAAATACAACTCTTGGCAGTAAAGGAAGGACACACCACAGAAAATGGTTAACAAATGCAAGTTTATCAATGATGGGTTAAACTATTAGAAGTCAAGAACAATGTCCTGTATTTCATTTCAATAAGTGTCTACTCCTAATGGACTGTTATCTCCGCATATTCCTAGGATAGGATAGACTTCAGTTCCACTTTTGTGTTTTTTCAGTTCTTTCAATGAGGAAAGATGATGTTTCACTTTCAAGATATATATCACAAGGAACTACAGCTTGTTATCTAGCATGCACGTACACTACTGTGCAATTAAGCTAAAACATTCAGACAAGTTTATTGCCTTGAATAGCTACCGTACAACCAAGCAAACTCACTGCCTATTTTTAAGAAGTCTATATTTTAAAAGTTGCTAACTCATTTTGTTAGAAGTTTAAGAATGTTACAATCAAGCACAATTTCATTATCAAAGATCTATGAACACATCTCACATTTTTTAAAATCTCCTAGCTATATACAGAAAATAGCTTGGAACATCCAATTAAAAAAAATGATAACATCTTCCTGACACCCTTTAAGTCAATGCACTAATATAATCTATTGGATCTACTACTGTAAACAAAAGTATAGAATTAGCTAACTTTCAACCAGGATTCATAGGATTAGAAACTTGAACAATAGAAGCAAACTACTCACATCCCCTTAGTTATAGAAGCATATAGACATAGTACATCATACAGAAACCACATATCTGAAAAGTGTCTAACAAGCTACAGTCACCTCAAGGAAAGTCGCACTTCAGAAAGAAATATATTCAGGTAAAACAGGAGAGAGAGGATGGGAAACTCTAAAGAACACAGGATGGGCAATAGGTAATCTAAATCTAGTAACCATTAAAACTGCTTACTTGGATATCTCATCCATATCTTCTTTCAATCTCTTTCCTTCCTCAAATTTCAGCAGGGAAAGCAACTCCATTACCTTTTCATGAATCTGCAGAACACAAATCAACAAACAAGGGTGAGTTTATAATGAATGCTAGCTCGTGTGTGAATATAATAGCAAACTTATTATCCAGTCTCCATATTAACATCACAGTCATAGCCACCAATGTCACTTGACAATTAATTAAGATAAAATTCAAAGAAACAAAAGAAATACACGAGAACAGAGGATTAAAGCTTAATTAGAATTTTAGGAGAAAGTTAAAGCCACGATGAAATTAAACAGAAAAGGACAAGTAAGACAGGTTTTTAACTCCTCGTAATTGATAATAGTAGGGAAACCTCATAAGACTTCATTATGAAAATATTCATTAGAGAATAAAAAAGCCTTCAAAAAGTATCCAAGGTAAATCATCATGTAGAAGCTTGTTCAGCATCTACAATATAACTGGAATCAACAAAATCAATCACTACATTTCTGCCATGAGATTATACAAAACAATTAGACCTCCAAATCAGGACTGAACGTATACTTTGGATGGACTACTACAACAGAAGATGGACACAGTTTGAAGTTGTTATGAGATGCTTTGATTAAAGGGTATTTTGAACAATTTACCTAAGATAGAAGCAGAGACCGGCATTACTATGAACAAGAGAAGATCAAAGCCTTCCATAGATCACGAACTAGAGTTTTCTAATGAAGGGCAAGGTTATAAAAAGTTTCCTTTCTCATATGAACTAAAAAAAATTAAACACTTCCAAGATTTTACAATCAAACCCATCTGTCATCAAACTTGGTTTCTGAGAAGCTTTAAAGGGTAATTGAAGCCAAAGTTTTTTTTTTTATTAAGGCCATCATGATAGAAATATAGGCAAAAAGGAGTATGATGTGTGTATTTACATAACTGAAAGACTATGGGAGGCTCAAAGCAATTATTTGGTATATAGAATTCAGTAAAGTATCACGGCATCTGTTGTACTTGATAGTGGGATCATACCTGAGGGACATCCACTGTGATCCTTTCCCAGACTTTTAACAATTTGCTTAGCTGTACTGCAGGAAGATCCCTAGTTGAACCAAACTTTAGTATTGTCACTCACAAACTGACTAATTCATAGGAAAAGGTTGGGATAAAGGGATAACAGGATTAGAAGAAACCATAAATAACTAGACCATTGAAAACAGAGCTTCTTGTATTGCTTTCAGCAAACACACCAATGACAAGTATGGAATCATGGATTTGGACACTCACCAAATCTATTTCTAACAATTATAGAAAGTAGCTAATTCACTTG
Organism: Pinacopodium congolense; assembly: GCA_028565735.1. Lineage (NCBI taxonomy): Eukaryota > Viridiplantae > Streptophyta > Magnoliopsida > Malpighiales > Erythroxylaceae > Pinacopodium > Pinacopodium congolense. The sequence goes on from JAOXYD010000006.1 coordinate 8,993,764, forward strand.
ATTTTTCAAGCTCATATTGGAAAGAATTAGTATCCTTTGTGCCTCTTATACCTAGTGTAGTCTACATTAAATAGGAAACTGATCAATAATCAATATAAAATGAATTTACATTATTTGATATGTTAGTGGTGAAGATTTATTATTTTCTCACTGCAAGTTGAAGTCTTTTACAAATTGAGGACCTTGTGAAAAAAATGCAATCAGAACATCTTGATCACAGTGAACATAGAATTAAAATCAACATATCAAATTAAAGATGATGGTTAACAGAAGGTAAAGTAGGGAACAGATGCTAAAAAGAAAGAAGATTCACTAGTGATATAGCAAGAGAAAGCTACATAGAAATCCATGTCACTCAAAAAGTTCCTGGAATGGGCACTGAACGCTTCCAGGAATGGCATCCAAAGCTTATCTAAAATTGCATCTTGAAAAGAGCCCAAGAGAAGAAGCAGAAAAAGAAGTATCATAAGATACTATTTTTAAAGGTAATGCTCAGTGCCGCAACCTAAAAGAACAGACATTGGCACCAAAACTAAAACCTTAGTGGTAATTGTATCATCTAGGATGGAAAATAAATAAAGGATTAAACAAGCTTTTCTTAGAAGTGCTCAACCAAATCAAAGTATCTATAACAACCAGTGGTACAGCATTTCCCAGAAATTCAAAAGATCAATGGCACTTTAAATAGCATAAGCATGCAAGCCCCTTTGAAAGTCAATTATGTCCATATGTTTTAAAACCAAACCTCGTGATAACAATGTTATCATTCCTACATAAACTGTTCTGCAGATCATTCTTTTCCAAAAATAAAACATGATAACATCATACTAGGGGGAGCAACCAGTAAGGTCCTTGGTTATAACTTTAGGCTAGGTGAACATAACTTGTTAAAACAATTGAAAATAATACTGCTGGATGGGCAAATGAACATTTAAAAGTTTTAATAGGATAGCCATAAATGATGAGACGTCCACAGTAATGCTTATTTGAGACTTTTTTAGAGGTGTAAGTTCAAATACAATGGTACTCATATGCAAGGAAAAGAGTTATGAATTGCAGGGGGCAGTGGATCATTCAACATTCTCACCTATTAGTGAATACATGTAGAATACAGTATGAAACATTTCATTTGATGATCATAGACACAGAGTAAAAATAATATTTTCATCAAGTTGAGGATGTTACAAGATGATCACTTACATGGTATACTAACTATTATTAAATCAATCAGAAAACAGTTGAAATTCCAAACAGACAGGTCCCCATTTGCATTTAAACGATGTGCTAGAAAAATGGATTCCCAATGAGACAGAGGAAAAGCCAAAACAATGCATACAGTAGCATGGAGTAAACGTTTCTAGCAACAATTTCCGTATGACAAATCAACCACTGGATCATATCCAAGCAAAGATGATAGAGCTTCTTCCTTACCTCACCTTACGCACTGCTTGACTGATAAAACCACCCTTTTGTGACATGTAATATTGTTTACCCGTAGAGTGCTCAATTTGAGAACTTTGAGAGAGCCTTATCTTGAACCACTCAGGATCAAGTGCTTCACAGAATAAATCCCACAAACAAATTCTGTCCAACTTTCCAGCTTCGAAGAGGCACTGCACCAGACAAAATAATTCAAGCAACTGCACTAACCCAACAGTAAAACAATAATTGGCCTATAACCAGACAAATCAATTGTTGCAAACATCACTCTTTTATAGATAACAGATGCAACATAGTCCGGATTGATAACAGAAGCAACGTGGTTGTGATTCTTAACATGCTGAAAATTTGGTCAAAAGTTCAGGCGTCTCTATTTACAAGTTAATGCACACATATCATATAGGTAGCAATTTATCTATATTGGCCCAAGATCCTGGCACCTAATCCAGAAACAGATCCAAAAACAAACAAACAAACTTCTAAAACACTAATTACAGTCAAGTATTCATCAATCTACATTATTTCATGATCCCAAGTTACTCAGGTGATGCTTGTTTGTCGTCACTCCATACAATAAATGCACACTTACAAAAATCAGAAACTATAGTCATAATTGGGTGTACCTGTGAAGTCTTGGGAATTGACAGAAATAAAGGAAATAGATTATATGGATCTCGGAAGAAATGACAAGATAACAAGGAAATGACAATAGAAGAACAGAAACAATATGATAGATACAGTCACAAGGGAATGGCTGACCAACTAGAATGAGCGAAGTATGTTTTTAATGTTTTAACACCCTTTGGGACACCATCTAACACAGATATGGTCAACCATATTTTAGGAAGAAGATCGGGTTTGAATCTGAGTTCCTGCTCTAGTTGCATAAGTAGTAGTAGTTGAGGAGTATCTAAGAAAGTAGCAAAAATACTGATTTCTTTTTATAGCCAAAACTTTGACACAGCTCATTTGTAATCATATGTCAATTGTAATGATGTTATGGCCCCAATTCCATCTGGCCCCAAACTCTCTTTCACTCCAACACAAGATTTGAACGGAATTGATGTTCGTACAAAATAGAAAATGTGGTGCATTCATGACTACAAACAGTGTGGGCAGCAGTTCCAAAACAAGACAGGCATCTAAATATTTAAGGGATGACACAAGTAAAATGCAAGGGGAAAAAAATACTTTGATAACTCCTTCAGGTAGCCTAAATAATGGAAAACAAGAGCAACATTGTTTTCACATATCAACAGCAAACAACTGAATAGAACACCAGGAAAGACATGTAATGATAGCTCTGAAACTAAGTGTAGCATAAGCATATAAAAGCAAGTAAATTCAAGTAAGGCCTACCAGAACCACAATACTCCAGTGTCTCTGCAATTTCTTCAATTCTGATAACCCATGCACCAGGGTCTCCATGTTTTGTTCAGCCAATTTGTTTCTAACAATGTTTTGCAACCAACCAACGCCAGGTATAAGCAGTTCATTCAGATGCTAGGCCTAATTATTAAAATGTAATTTAAGTGAATCTTTGAAATACATTCTAAAAGAAGGAAGGTCAAATGCTTGTTTGAGGATTATTTCGGCTGATACTCCATGCTTTTCACATTGCAACACCTGGAGTGCTTACACATTGAAAGACAAGGTAAAGGAAAATAAAAGTTATATTTGACAGTAGCATCAATTTTGCTAATTGGAAATGAAGCATATTAAGCAAAGAACAATCTTTAGAGAGGGAACAAAGAATGAAGCAGGAAAACTCCTAAATGCCCAATTCACTAATGCAGAAACATGCAAGGAAGCTAGTGACAGCTCAGATTCAACGAAAATTGATGGTCCAAGAGAAAAATTATGGGATGCATGCATGTTATGTCCTCTGGAATTCAAATGTGACAGCACCATGTCCTATAATATTTTTCAGCGTTTTTGATAGGATTGAATATTCGTCACTTGAGCATGCACTTGCCTACTTAGCACATTCCCAAAGATGGGTATGGAACTACTATGCTAACATTCCTAAACAAGGTATTAGAAGTAAAGATTGGCAGATAAATATCTGAATGGGAATTTTGAATTTGAACCTCATTGTTGTCATCAACATCAAATTGTCGGACTAGGAAGCTTAAAGGCTCCAACGAAAAATGTTGAGCACACGCTATCTGAAATTTTCACCACATTAAAAGAACCATTACATATGTGAAAAAATACCCTACACTACATTGTTGCAACCAAAAAACATAAATAAGAAATGTTATCAACCTTTAAAGCTCTTATGAAAGACGTTATTGTTCCATCTTGGGTTAAAAAGTAATTTCGCATAAAAACTGCAACCTCGTAGCCTATGCTGAAACTGGAACATTTCTTGACAAGTACAGCCTCAACAATTGCATCCATTCTCTCCGATGGAGTTCCCAAAAAGAAATTACGAGGGCACAAATGATGAATTACATTGGAAGGAATTATACTTCTTAGTGCATCAGGGGTGGTTGTCACTCCCATTATTAAGACAACTGGAACTTTCAATGCCCATTCACTGAAGGAAACATTCATAAAGGTAATAGGAACATAAGCTGTCAAAGGTCAAAATAAATTAAAATGCTTAGAATGAACTAGAACTCTGCTCCCAGAAAATTATGGAGAAATAATGATGCAAAAGAGTTTAAAGTTTATAAAAGAAATAAAAGAGGACAAGTCATTCAACCACATGCTTTAATTTGGTAGGATGAAGATTGGGAGTTGAATTGATAACAAAGACAAGGGCTAAAGTTTTGTTTGTGTTAGGATTTCTTATTAGAAAAGGACTTTAAATGTAGCATCCTTATTAGATAAAAACTTTACATATATCACTTATTTAAGAATAAGGAAATCCTATTAGAATAGGATTCAATTTTCAGTATTAGTTAGGAAACTTTTTACTATTAGAATATGGACTCTAGAGAATTTTTCTATAAATATGCATGTATTCAGCCCTTCATCAACAAGATTCAAAATTTATTTCTCTAAACCTGAGTTTTCTTTGAAAGGTGTGATGCTTTCTTCTAAGAGTGATTCTCAGACTCTAGGAGTGATTCCTAGTTTTCTACCCATTGTTTATTAATCTAATCTGAAATTCCAGCAACCCTAAAACCTAAATTCCAGCCTAATTCTAGTAACCCTAAAACCGTAAATTCTAGTCTAAAGTTCCAGCAATTAAACCCTAAATTTCCAGCTATCATAAACCTCGAATTTTGACAACCTAACTTGAAATTCAAACCTGAAATTGATTTTCCAGCAGCCTAACAACACCCAGCAGCCCCTATTTTCCTAATCCTTGAGTGTTTAACCCTAATTTGTTATTCCTTCTACTCATCCTACATCAAATAACTAATGGGAAAAGACTATAGCTCTTATAGTAAGCGAATATAGTGCTGATAGGTGATGAATAAATTTTCATTTTTGGTCCACATAAGCTTTTGAAATCATTAGCGCATCCAAACATTTACATCAGTTCAACACTGCCATAGCAAAGAGCACATAATGCAAAGAACGTTGGTCAAGTTTCTAAACTGATCTTAAAATAATTCTTTAAAACATGATAACGGAGAATCAAACTCTTTAACATACAACTCAAATAAATCCCTTCTTTTTGTGTATAATGTCCATGTTCTCACTCTTCAATGGATTGACAGGCTCATTTCAAATGTGGCCAAACCATATGAATGACACTCTCTAATCATTTCTTCCTAGAGCTCGCTCCCCCTACATTTCAATAATTGGTCAAAAGAATGTAACGCAAACTTCTTGTGCTCTTATTTGATTATCATAGGCTTATGAATCTCTTCAAGTCAGTGTTTTGATCTAAGATTTCAATTCTTCCATGTTTCTGCAGTAACATATTGTTCCATGTCCAAAATATGAAAGAAAGAGGTGTTTCCATGACTCTACCACCTAGTGAATTCTGTTCCACTTAATCCCTATTTCATGGCCACATATCTTGCTGTCTAAGGAATGGGAAACCTTTCTCCTATTACATGAATCCAATTTTTATTTCATTTCGGAAAAGCCATCTTTTTCTAAAAAATGCCTTTGTCATTTGATCCAATAGCGTTCCATTAGATAGGAACAGATTTGATAAATACTAATAACTCTTGGATAGAGTATTAGAATGGAAAAATACATTATCTAATAAACTATTGGTTATAAGCCATCTCTGTCGATGAATCAACAATTCGAAGTGTTTTTCTTATATATTCTTGATAAACTAGTGTTTATATATAGATGTAGGAGGATCTGTTTGGAGAGTAAGAAGCCCCTTTGACATCTCTTCATCTACAAATAATTCTTGATGTGAAAATACAGTGACAAAGGGATGATCTTTGAATAGGAAAAAGAGGGGATCTGTAAGGTCCCAATAAATTTGCTTAATCGAAATAAGCTTTGCTCTTTGGACAATATATCTCGTATCTGGTACTACATGGTTCCACTATGTAGAGCTCCAAATCATTCTCTTGAAGCTCATCCTCTTCATCATAAATGACCCGCTTGCACCGAAATCACCTGGCCCAATAGGGAAATCCCAATGAATTTGGGCTTTCAATACAATCAAATAGAAAGCCCCAAGGGCACCATATTCTAGGAGCCCAAAGTATGTGATTAAATAAATCCTCCTTTATCTGTTGCAAGTTGAGGACCCCTTATCCTTCCCCTTCTTCAAACTCCAATTCAAATTTTTCATACAGAAATCTTTGATTAAGGATAAAACAAGATCCATTTTTCATCATATCTAAGGGACTCCTTGGTTCAGGTCGAAGAAGCAATGTCACTCAATTATTTTCAAACCGACTGCAATCTTTTTCTGTCCATGAGGATCCAACCAGAGCGCCTTTTACTTCTAATAGGCCATTAACTAGATCAAAATCATTCTCAACAAGTCCATAATAAGTGATCCCATTTTTTTCATCAGGTCCGGGTAGAGGCCAGGTTTTGAGCAACCGATACAACAGAACAACTCAAAAGATAAAGAAGTCTGGTTAATTTCTTCATGCTCGTTTCAAGTTCAAAGTACCATTTGTACAAATAAAATCCTCTTCTATATATTCTTTTCTTTCTTCTTCATATGGATAGATAGAGGATCTCTATAGGGCAATTACGTAGAAATACATTTTGTGCAACAACACTTCTTATCTGATAGAAAAAAATCCCATGATTTTGAATCGATCTTACCTGGGATCCCAAATCCCAAGTTTTTCTATAAAGAGCATATCTCAAACTATTAGTGTCTATAATTTCTTTCTTCTAAGTAATACTAATAGATAGGACCTCATAGGTAAGTGCAACAAGATCTTGTACATTGTAACCCGTGGTTATAGGCCCGAATCCATTAGTATGAAACATTTTCTTTTTTAAGTGAAATCCCCTAGTATAGGAAAGAGTGAAAAAGGACTTTCATTATTGTGGAATAAGAAGCCTTCATATTTTAATGCATGTATTTCATTTTTTCAAAGCTATTAGAGCAGGATCCACTTTTTGTGGAATATGAGTTGAAGCGAAAACAAGAATCTTTCTAGTGGAACATGTTTCACAATCCCTGGATAGATAGATCACTAATAAACCGAGGGATAAGTAATTCGACTCATTCACATCCAAATGATGAATGCTTGTAATCCATATTATGCAAGTAGACATTGCTTTTGCTAATTTGAATTGAAGGCTAATATCAAATCATTCTATTTCTGACATCATATTCATAATTAGTGCATTCATCATAGTTAGAACTCCAATTCTGTATTAAGGTCACGGTTGATATCATCACTCACATTAATATCATCACCAGCATCAATAATCAAACCTTTAGACTTGTTATCCATGTTCAAAAATATTGTAATAAAATGAACGTAGGAGTTTGTCTCTAGGTATTTGACTAAATAGGATCACCTTATTCCTATAGAACTTATCACTAAAAGACCCCTAGAGGGGGATAGGGCTAAGCGGAGTGAAAAGGGTTTTCCATGAGATGGGAAATGAAAACTATTCACCCCACACAAGGTTTGTGAATTAGTGATTATCTGAAAATGAGCAAGGTCTATCTGTTTTTCTACTAAACAAGGTGCATTGAACTCATAATTCATTAGACAATTTTTGTTAATGTCAACTAAGTATCGTAAGTAAATTGCTCCCGGCTCTTCAACCATTTGATAACTAGAGTCATTCTTTGATAAATTATCACTATGAGTCAAACTCAATAGAATTTGATCAATCCTTTTTTATGTCGTTAAGGTGGAGAACTGAACCTAGAATTCTCTTTCTTTATCATTAATCAAATATGTTCACAACAAAAGATTCCATTTTATCATCAATCTAATCATCGTTCGCATTTTTAATTTTTCTTGTTAATGAAAAATCTCTTTACTTGTATGACTTAGATGTCTCGTATTTCTCGAAAAAGAAATTTGATTGATGGGATTTGGTATGATACTTGGAGCGAACTCTAAGAGAATATGAAACGCATGGGTACAAGTTATGCCTCGACCAATGGGAACTTAGATGAGTCTCGGAATTCATTTCCTTTAGTCCCTATGTCTTTGACATTGCAGTCCCCCTTTTCCCTTTTTTGATTCCGTACTCACTTTCGTGGCACCTATCACTATTGTTGTGCCTTTTATCATCTTATATCCGTTGGTAAGGGCCCCAACTTCTTTCCAGAATTGGAGTCGATTTTGACTGCAGCTGCTCCTTTGGGGATCTAGTTCCTTGCCAACTATGGCCCCCGATCATCAATGAGAATGATATTCAAAAATTTCTTCTTATAACATATTTATTCCACCACCTCATAGCATGTTGCCCCCAGAAGCAGAACCTCATATTTCTTATAGAAAATATCATAATTGTTTTAGAACAACTAGAAAGAGATTCTTTACTTGAAAGAATTAATATTAGATGTAGGATACCTATCCAAAAGTTTTTGCAACTCCATTATGTATGATTCCATCATCAAAGATTTGACCTTTTTGAAATCTGTATGTAACTCACTATAGGCTTGGGAAAGGGAAACAAAGAGAAGATGTGTACGAATGAAAGATCCAACAATGAGAAGAAGGAAAAGGATTGAATAGAGGAACTCCCGAACATTTGGCCATCTCAAATGGGCCGCTATCAATAGTGTCTAATTATTTCGATGAATCATTTCTTCGGACTAAAGAAGATTATGTAAACACTTATTCGAAATCTCACTTATCATATTCAATTATGGAACAAAGCATTTTTTCTGAAGAATTCACCATGATATATCTAATCCATGCATAATATTATGAAAAATAGATACAAATTTTTGACTGCTACTTAGTATCGGTATAGGTTCAGAAAGGTATCTAAAAAATATCAAATTGAGATATTTGTACCCTATCGAAGTAAGGAACCATGGCATATATGTTTGGAATAGATTCCATTTTGAGAGAGTAGAAAAAGCACTATCTCTTTCAAAGGTTCTATACATCTTCCCTTTTTCAACACATTTTTTTAGACAAAGATTGTTTTTTCCTCTTTTCGGATTGTAAATATTTATCAGAACATAGAGTATGAATTAAAACCATCTTTGAATGGAAATTGACATACTGATGCAAGTTCTTCCCTTCTCAATTAGATAGATTCATATCTGAAAGAGGATGACAATAAGTTATTTCAAATTTGACTATTTGCCACTCTCGTAGAGGTGTTCTAGAAATGTCTGCAATCGAATAAATTTCTCTACGAACGAATGGATTGGATCGAATTGGAAAATGGAAAGATTTTTATAAGTTATACCTTTCTTCACCACTTTGTGGAAAATCATTAGGTATAAATATGTTAGATACCTGCTAGTCGATTAGTGAAATAGTCTCTCTCTCCCAAAAAGCATGTTTTTTCTTACCACCACACAAAAAAAATATTTTTTTTATGAATGAATAAGATATCGTGGAATTGTCCATATGTAAAATCATAATTCTTGATATTGGACTTTTCCACATAATAAGGGAATCTGAGGTTACAATAGAAATAGAAGTGATGTAGATTATTCAAGAATTGAAGTCGATTTGCTTTTTAAAAAGAAGATGTCAACGAACTTCTATGAAATGGTTTCACCGAATTCAGCCAATTATCTTGATTGTGGGATATCATTGAGAAATAGGAATCCATGTTATCAAAATCTTTCCTGTTATTTTTTTCTATTCAAGAAAAATAGATGGCAAATACCTGATCAAATTGATCGAGTCATGTAGGAACAAGGTTCAAATCCATAGATCTATTAGGATGCCTTAGCTATATGCATCATCGCACTTCCACTTGACACCTATCGTAATGATAAACAGCTCGTCTCGCATGTGACCTTCTTTTGAATTCACAAAACTTCTGTTGCTTGATCCCCCCAGGGGTATAGAACCCGTCACTGTCTCAGTTATGCTACTGGGGGCTTTGGGGAAGTCATAATATGAGAGCACTCCTCTTGGGGTGAGCTTACTGCTTAAATGCTTTAAGCAGTTATTCGCTCCACACTTGACTACCCAACGTTTACTGTGGGCATGATAACTGGTACACCAGAGGTGCGTCAGGTGGGTTTTACAGTCAAGCTCCTTTTTGCCTTTGCATGCCTCCTTTGCCTTTTGGGAGGCCTATGCCCCGTAAAAACTGTCTACTTGAGATTGTACCTTAGTGTGCAGGTCCTTACACAAGGTTAGAATTCTAGCTCTTCCAGAGTGGTCTCTTACTAAAGGCTTGGACCCCCCGGAAGGGGGTCTTCTTCGGCTTCCACCTAAGCTATGCAAGAAAGGCCCAAAGCCAATCCCAGGGAATAGTGAAGCATTATAGGATCTTTCTGTCCAGGTGTAGGTAGTACGCATCTTCACAAACATGTCTATTTCACCGAGCCTCTCTTTGAGACAAGACCCAGATCGTTACGCCTTTTGTGCGGGTCAAAACTTACCCGACAAGGAATTTTGCTACCTTATGATCATTATAGTTACAGTTGCCATTCACCGGGGCTTCGGTAGTCGGCTCCCCTGTCATCAGGTCACCAATTTCCTTGACCTTTTGACATTAGGCATGTGTTAGCCCTCATACATGGCCTTACAACTTTGTGGAGACTTGTGTTTTTGGTAAATAATTACCTGGGCCTTGTTACACCCCTTCTCCCGAAGTTATGGGGCTATTTTATTGAGTTCCTTAGAGAAAGTTAACTCGTGCCCCTAGGTATCCTCTACCTACCCACCTGTGTAGGTTTTGGGTATAGGTATCCTTTTGCTGAAGGTCGTTTGAGCTTTTCCTCGAAGTATTGAATGGGTTACTTTAGCGTTGTAATGCCTGGTACTCAAACATTGGCTCCAGCCATTTTCTCTACCCCTTTCTTATCGTGAAAAAAGCAGGGACATCATGTGTCCTTGAACCAATAACCATCTTTTGGCTAATCTAGCCTTCTCCGTCCCTTGAGACCAACAAGGGGTAGCATAGGAATATTCACCTATTGGCCATTAATTATGCCTTTTGGCCTAATCTTAGGCCCTGACTCACCCTCCGTGGATGAAGCTTGCAAAGTAACTCTTAGGTTTTCAAACCATTGGATTCTCACCAATGTTTGCATTACTCAAGGTAACATTCTCTCTTCCGCTTTGTCCACCCCTTCTCTTATGGGTGATTTCCTTTAAGGCGAAATGCTCCCCTACTGATGCATTTTTACATCCCATAGCTTTGGCAAATCGCTTAGCCCCATTCATCTTTTGTGCAAGAGTGCTTGATCAGTGGCACTCTTTCAATGGTGGCTGCTTCTAGGCAAACCTCTTGGCTGTCTCTAAACCCCTACCTCCTTTATCACTGAGCATGTCATTTAGGGGGCTTAGGTGGAGATCCGAGCTATTTCCCTCTCGACAATGAAGCTTATCCCCCATCGTTTCACTGGCCGACCTTAACCCTGTAAGTTTGAGGTCATATCTAGTATTTCGAGTTTGTAGCCTGCACTGAAACTGTGCTTTACCCCTAGATGCCCAATCAATTGCTGCACCTCAACGTATTTTAGGGAGAACCAACTAGCTCTGGGTTCTAGTGGCATTTCGCCCCTAACTGCCACTCATCCGCTGATTCTTCAACATCAGTGGGTTCAGGCCTCAATTTAGTTTCACCTAAGCTTCATCCTAGTCATGGATAGATCACCTAAGCTCGAATCTATAAGTAGTGACAATTTCCCTGTGAAGACTCGCTTTCACTACCGCTCCGATGGTTTCCCTTAACCACGCCACTTCCTATAAGTCGCCGGCTGATGATTTACAAAACAACCTATGAGTTTTACGCTCAAAACCGCAAGTATACGGGTCGTACTTGTAGTAAAGAACGGTATCGATCCC
>JAOXYD010000006.1:9011739-9025318 GCA_028565735.1 Pinacopodium congolense
AAAATTAGAAATAATAATAATAATAAGTAGAAAATAAAAATAATAAAATTAAAAAAAAGTTTTTATTGGAAGGTGTGAAGAAGACATGCTAAGGAGAAAAATGTAAACAATGGAATAACTATTTTTGGAATAGCTAAAGAGAGGTGAGGGTAAGGAATACCTATTCCTAAAAAATAAGAAATACCTATTCATAAAAATAGTTATTTCGTAAGTTTTTTTGTTAACCAAACACTGGCATAACTATTCTTTAGAAATAGAAGAAGAATAAAATGATTATTTCTCTCACTAAACATACCATTAAATTTGGCTTTATGGTCACAATTTTTGTTTAGTATGTTATGAATAGATATTAGTGAGATGTGATCAATCCATAACACAATGATTAAATTAATAATATTGATGTTTTGCAATTTACTTAATAATTTGCCGATTGAAGTAATAATTAATACAACATTTCATAGTCTTGATTTTTTTCTTTGAAAAAAAAAAGTTTCATAATCTTGATTTAGCTCTTATGAAGGATGTTACAGTTAAAATAAGCGTATGTTAAAAGTTTCTTCTTGCTCGATTTTAGAACAAGACGCTCATCATTGACGTATGCGATATAATCAATTTAAACTATTGATAACATAAAAATATCCAATTCTTATTTGGGTGAAAAATATAGTCAGAGAAGAATAAAAGCCTCAAAATTTGTTTCAGGGAGCGATAATTAGATAATCAATCGTACACCTGGGAAATGCGAATGCAAATGCAAATGCATTCAGCTGGCAGGGGAAATGCTCAGTAGATCAAGGCAGGAGCTCAACTCTTCCCTGTTTGACATTTAAGAAAGTTTTGTGTTTGTGGAGAGGAAGAGATCGAGGGATGGGGTGGGGATGGGCGATATACGAGAGTGTGGTGGTGGTAGGATCTCTTTGCTTGTTGGGTTGGGCTGGTCTCTGGTTCCTTAACCGCCGACTCTACAAAGAGTATGAAGAGAAGAGAGTTCTTGTTCAGATCATCTTCAGTGTTGTCTTTGCTTTCTCTTGCAACCTCCTCCAGCTCGTTCTTTTCGAGATCATCCCTTTGCTTTCCAAACAGTTAACTCTACGACATTACTTACTCATTTTTTAGTTAGCTGTTACTTCTTCTTAATCTCTTTTGCTTGCTTGCTTGTAGGGCTAGATGGATTAACTGGAAGGTTGATCTGTTTTGTTTGATATTGGTACTGGTCTTCATGTTGCCCTATTATCATTGCTACTTGATGCTTTGCAACACTGGTATCTGATTCTTCTTACCCCTTTTTTCTTCTCTTTTACCAATTTCGTTTCTATGCTGAGATTTTTTGCTGATTTTTTTTTCTTTGCGATACGAATTGCTAGGTGTCAGGAAAGAACGGGCAGGACTTGGTGCCATCTTGTTTTTGCTGGCCTTTCTTTATGCTTTTTGGCGCATGGGCATCCATTTCCCCATGCCTTCTCCTGATAAAGGTTTCAATTCATTTCTTCATGTTTGTGGCCACTCCCTCCTTCTTTGTCTATTGTTAGAAATATTATATGATTCATTATTAGGCCTCATCCAACAGGTTCCTCTAAACTTTTATGTTGAATGATTTCTTCTACATTTGTGGTTATATTCAAGCCCATGCATATGGTGTTGGCCAGCTGCTTGCCATATGGTCAGTAGTGTGGACATAAACAAGAAATGAGTTTGGAATTAATGCGTGTACTTAGAGTGTAGTAAGAAGCAATGGAAGATAACGCATGCTGGTTTCTGAAGCTAGGAAGTTAGTCCAAGGCTAAGAATTGTTGGACGTTTAACATTTCACAATAGGTTTGCAGTGGGTGATGCAAGCCTTTTGACTTTTGCTCAATTCAAATTTCAGCCAAAATTTTTCTTTTCCTTTGTGATGTGTGGTTCTTAATCATCGTTACAACATTATTTTGAAACATTTTTCCTAGAAGAATGACAAAATTGGATGTAATTATACTTCAGTTTCTGATGATGTTTCTTTCTTCTCTATGTTATCTTTTATGTAATTTTTTGTTCGCATGTTTATGATTTTGTGGATTTCAAACTTATTTCATCAAATTTTTGATTTTCGATCTTCTTGATTTGGTGTTAGGGTTTTTCACCATGGCTCAACTAGTCAGTAGAATTGGCGTCATTGGGGTGACTGTCATGGCTGTATTATCTGGTTTTGGAGCTGTGAATTTGCCTTACAGTTACTTATCTCTCTTCATCAGGTAATCTCAAATATTGGTTAGTTGTAATTCTTCATAGACTTTTATGCTTGTGATTTTGCATTAACTTTTTATTCATTAAACAAGTGGTGTTATCCATTGTACATGTTTCATAAAATTATCTTCTTTCTTTTTCATGGTTACTTAAGAAAACTTAACTCTGTAAATTTGGGGGTAGCCCTTTTAATTCTTTCTCCTGCAACATGTTAATTGGCTATACATCTGGTCTTATAATGACTGGAGAAAGCACTTGATAGGCTTGAGTTGCAAAGTAGTGACCATCAATGACTACTTTTTCTGCTACAAAATTGTGCCATATGTGTTTCTTCTCTTGCTTCTTCTTGATGTATTAGTGAGGAAAGCTCTCCATCAACAAGCACTAACTTTACATAATTGTAAATGCATGATGAAGAGAACTTGAGTAAAAAGAAATGTGTTGGTAGTTAAACATTTTGGACCATAAACAAAATGAGAAAAAATGCCCAGAGCTGGAAATGATTGAAAAGGACACCTCCTATAACATATTTGGGAGGGTTTGCAATTCTATCATCTTTTGGAATTTGGGAAGTTCCTTTAATCCTTGATGACTTTTTGTATAATGTACATAAAAATGTTACATGAAGGCTCGTGATTGGGTTGGAGATAAGTAAGCTTATGTATTAGAAATTGTTTGAATATGTGAAAGCTGTTTTGTAAAAGACTTTACTATGTTTTTATGCCCAGTGGTTAACTGTAAGTTACAAATAGTTTGTGCTTGTAGAAGTTCCTTGGAACAGTTAAGGGTATCTTGGTCACAAAAATGTTTCCTTATATGATGAGGTGAGCGGACACTTTTTATGGTGAGCTATTATGTACTAGTGTTTCTAACCCTTCATTTTCTTGGGAAAGGAAACACAAGCGGAAAAACTAAATAAAAAGATTGAAATTATTGTATATACACGTTATAGATTTGTACATGGAAGTTCATCATTTCATACCAAAAAAGGGTGCTCTTGTACCTATGATATTTGATTAGACTTCCTTTTAAGGAGAGACACTTCACAGAAATGTGGTGTGTGTTTTTTGTTAATTTAATTATGTGCCTTTTTCATAAGATGGGTTTCATGTGTTAGGGAGATTGAGGAGTCAGAGATCAAGGCATTGGAAAGACAACTAATGCAATCAATTGAGACATGTGTTGCGAAGAAAAAGAAAATTATTCTTTTGCAAATGGAAATGGAACGGGTGCAGGGATCAGATGAGGTTTTTTTTTATAAATTTTTTATTTTGCTTTATCTCTTATTATTTTCCTCTTCTTTTTACTAATGCTATTGATTTCACTAGCATTAGTCTCCGTGCTTCTATGTGCTTTTTATGTTACTCTGATTTGCCTTTTGATCATTGTTCCTTTCTTCCTTTCCAACTAAAATAGGATTGCCCTTTTCTTTGGGACCTCTTTTTTGTGGATTACTGCAAATGCATACATGTTGAAGGATGATTTTATTGTTGAAAGTGTACTAAAGTCTTTTTAAGTAGGACTGTTCATGGTGGCCAGAAACTTATTATTCTATGTCTCCACCTTTCCTTAAATGTTGAGCTATGTATGCAACTGAGAGTGGTAGACCACGAGATAAAGGAGCATTGAAATCTTGAACTTTTTAAGCATAAAAGCATTTCAAATGAATATTCATCTTAAGTTTAAGGCCTATAGAAATCTTAATCCAATCAATTGAGAGCGTTGCGAAGGAAAAGAAAATTATTCTTTTACAAATGGAAATGGAGCAAATACAGTGATCAGATTAGGTTTCTTACCTTGATTTATCTCTTGTTATCTTCCTCTTCTCTTTACTAATGCTATTGATTTAACTAGCATTAGTCTATGCTTTTATGCACTTTTTGTGATACTTTGTTTTGCCTATTAGTAATTTTTCCTCTCATCCTTTTGCGACCTAATAGAATTGCCCCTTTGTTTAGAACCCTATCTCTAGATTACTGCAAATGCATGCATGTTAAAGGATGCTTTATTGTTGAAAGTGTACCAAAGTCTTTTTAACCAAGATTGATATAGTAAGGAACCACAACCTTTTACAAAAAAGGGGATCCCATGTCCAACAGCTATAAATAAGGTAACCTAAACCAAAATTTGCATGACTTCCTAAGGAATAATACTAGCTAACTAACTCTATCCTATCCTATCTATCAGATTCCTACTTGATCTTATCTTATCCAACAGATTCCTTCTAATCAGTTGTCGAACTTGGTAGAGTTTTAATTTGTTCAGGCTGGCAGTATTTTATTCTTCTAGGATATACTAGCAACGGCTTGACCATGGTGCTAACATTGCTACCCCCATTTAAAAGAGCCTTGTCCACAAGGCTGGAGTCATGAAATGCTAGCGATTTGTTGGGTTAAATCGTCCCTCTCAACGCTGAACTTATTCTCCTTCCACAACCCGACTTCGTTATCCATGGCCTCTTCATCTTCAGCAATAATTAGGGCTCTCAAATATTTTTCTGGGCACACATGCATGGGGTGGAAGGGTTGCTTGCACTGAAAACACAACCCTTTCACCCTCAAGTCAAGATATTCTTGATGGGTGTACTGAGAGTCCCTCTATGCGTTGTGTTTGTATGGTTCTAGGTCGATGGTAAAGAGGAAGAAGTAGTGGTGTTCCTCAAGCTAGCTCTTGTGTTCTTCTCGAAGTTTCTCCATGGGCCAGATTCAACTTTATTATTGTCGATTTTGCATTGGTGAGGTTGTAATGGGTCAGATTGCAAGGCAAAGTTTGGCCCAGAATATCCCACTAGATCCCCATCTTTTAGCTTTCGATGTCATTGTCTGCTAGCCTCCACCTGCAAATTCCAGATCCCTTTTGATTTCTCTAGCTATCCCTGTGATTCAACTCACATTCATAGCTTCGTATGATCGAATCCTCGCTTGAATTTCATTTTTCAATCCACCTTAAAAATATCCCAAATATTGAGGTTCAGAGAGCTTCTAACTGTGCAGCCTTCGCCATAAACTCGTTGATGAACTTGTCAACATACCCCATTTGTTTGTGTGTGGCTAGGGTCTCAAAGCGGTTGGCTGCAAAACCATTCCTGAAACAAACCAACATCTCCGATTTAAGTTGCTCCCATGTTAGGTGTGGGTACCGCTTCCTTAGCCATTACAACCAATGGAGTGCGTGACCTCCCATGTGGACAAGGGCCATGGAAACCTTCACTTTTGAGCTTGTCGTTTGGATTTCAAAAAACTACTCAGCTATAGCAATCCATTTTAAAGGATTGTGACCATCAAAATGAGGTAATTCCATTTCTTCGCTAGGAGGTGCTATTCATTCAGATTTGCTGTTCACAAGGTCGTTTGGTTGTTTGGCACTGAATGTTGAATATTCCCCTCTGTGGAAGCTGCCTGGAACACGCTACTACTTTTTCCATATGATTTGCCTTTTGACAAAGTTGTGATCAGCACTCTAAGGTCCTCAATCCCTTCCATATTCTGCTTCCACAACATTCCCTTACTCTTTTTTTTTTTTTGGGGGGGGGTCGACATTCTTTTCCAGCGTCTCGAGACTCCTCTCTATCACATCCACTCATCCCTCCATTCTTGTATTCGTCATCCCTCAAGTGGATCTGGCAAGTCAGGCCAAAATGATAGAGTAAAGAACCATAACCTTTTTGCAGAAAATTAATTATGTGGAGATAGAAGAAATTATAGGAAGTAAAGAATACAACTCTTATTGTGAAACAAGAAAACACAACTCAGGAAAATTTCCTGCCCAAGCCAAAAGGTTGTATATACTTGTTAGTTTGAAATAGCAATTGATACACTTGCTTTATGCGAAAGTATGGGTATAGAAGGAAGGACCAGCTTGAAAAGTGGCTCATGTTCTAAAAGTGAGCGATAGATTCTCCCTTTTGGTTGGATGCCCAGAATGGATCTACAAACATGGTCCCTAAGCCCATAACTTGTTCTTGAGACGGTATGATGTCCAAGCTATTCAATATCTGATTTTTATTCCAGGATAGAAAAAGAGTCATTTTTTGGCTTTAGGATTTTATAAGGAAGAAAGAAGTAGAGAATGAATACTGCTTTATGAGATTAAAGGTCATGCATTATCTTTTAGTTTAGGGACTCCAACATATGCTGGGGAAGAACGAGAAAGGAAATATGAAAGACATTACCTTCTATCTAAAAACTAAAAAAAGAGGCATAAGGACAAAAAAATCACTTCAAGAATGCGAAATGCCCCACGGGCAGGTAAGCACTGAAACCAACCCAACTTGTAGAAAAAAAAGATTTGAAAATTTTGATTTATGTAATCTCAAGAGAGAAGAAATTCTTGATATTAATACTCATAGGTGAAGATACATATTGTAAAGTCTTAAGCTTTTGTACTTTTCTGGAAAACACTATGAATGGAGTAAAAGAACTAGGGGTCATTGATCTCTTTCTTAAAGATTGAGATGAGTCGATGTTAGTTAATGGTGTGAAAACAATTCCTGATGTCGAATGACCCCTTTTTAGAGCGTATAAGCAAGGTTGAATTCCAAACTTTTATCTCGAGTATACCTATTACCAGGACGTCATTTTGGCCACGTGCGGATAACTGCTACACTTTCTATATTCCAATATGCAATGATGGAGAGAAGCCAAATTCCCTTAAAAAATGGAAAGAATATTTTTGAACAATGTGGATATCATTTTCACATGAGTTGTTCCCATAGAATTGAACTTTCGATTGATCTAGCAACTATAAATAAGGTAACCTAAACCAAAATCTGCATGACTTCTTAAGGAATAATACTAGCTAACTAACTCTATCCTATCTTATTCTTTCAGATTTTTACTCGATCCTATCTTATCTAACAGATTCCTTCTAATCAATTGTCTAGTGTGGCAGTGTTTTAATTTAATCAGGCTGGTTGTATTTTATTCTTTCTCGGATGTACCAGGAGCGGTTTGTCCATAGTGCTAACAAAGACTGTTGCTATTGGCCAGAAAACTATTATTTTGTGTCTCCACCTTACCTTTAATGTTGAGCTATGTATACGATTGAGAGTGGTAGAACATGAGATGAAGGAGAGGCATCGAAATCTAGACTCAAAAGCATTTCAAATGAATATTTATTTTAAGGTTGAGACCTATAGAAATCTAAATGGAATCAATTGAGACATGCATTGCAAAGAAAAAGAAAATTATTCTTTTACAAATGGAAATGGAGCGAATACACTGACAAGATCAGGCTTCTTATCTTGCTTTATATCTTGTTATCTTCCTCTTCTTCTTACAAATGCTATTGATTTCACTAGCATTAGACTCCATGCTTTTATATGCTTTTTATGATTCTTTGTTTTGCCTGTCAGTCATTGTTCCTCTCATCCTTCTGCAACCCAACAGGATTGCCCTTTTGTTTAGAACCTCTTTTCTCCAGATTACTACAAATGCCTACATGTTGAAGGTTGCTTTTATTGTTGATAGTGTATTCTAGCCTTAAGCGACTGTTGCTACTGGCTAGAAAACTATTATTTTGTGTCTCCACCTTTCCTTAAATGTTGAGCTATGTATACAACTGAGAGTGGTAGACCATGAGATAAAGGAGCATCAAATTCTTGAACTTTTTAGTCTTAAAAGCCTTTCAAATGAATATACATGTTAAGTTTGAGACCTATAGAGTACTTGTCAATGGGTGCAGAAGCTATTTAGTATTCATCTTGATCATCTTAGAGATTTGTTCCCTTCTAAAATATTGGTCTACTTTCAACTCACAAGAAATTGCATCAAAATACTGATCAAGTGCTTTGTGATGCATATCTGATGATACTTTTAGAGCTAATGCCAACTAATTCATCGAAAGTTTGTCTTTTCATACCATATTAATCATTAATATATGATGGACATAATAGGTTATAGAGCATATTACTTACAACTAACCAAAGATGAATTATTTTTCTAAAAGAGTGCACAACATCGTGTTCATATAAAAATAAGTGTCTTAACTTGGCATATGTTAAAGCATTTTGGGAATTAGAAGTTTTAGCTATCTAAGCCTTCTGAGTTAAAGATTTGTTGATTGGAATTTTTCCTAAATGAATAGATCATAGGTAAAATAGGCAAGGAAGCTGAATGCATTTGAAAATTTTTATCTTCTTAACATCATTTGGATGTGTGGGAAAGAATTGCCCTTTTTCTCATATATTGAATAGGAGTATACAGCCATATATATAGGACATTACAAGAAGGAATTTAAATTTGGAAAGATATCTAAGGCTATCTAATGTAATCCCTTAAATTAAGGGATTTCAAACTTATTCTATTTACAGCCCATCTAAATATAATTTATTTACAGCTGTTTAGAATCTCAACAGCAGAGTTTCAGAAAACCGTGGATTGACTTTAAGAAGCAATTATGGCACATAATATCACAATATATGTGCTTTGTCCAGTGATTTTGTTGGCATCAGAATAATTACTTGAAATCTTGTGAATGCAAAATGTTGAAGAACACTAGGAAATTTAACCTTAACAAAATTTCAGTTAGTGCCTTCTGGTTGAAAATGTAACTGATCTCAATTACTTTTGTGCAGCCACTTACCATATATTATGCTGCATGTCTTACTCAAGTGAAAGGCTTGAATGATGCATCCTGCAAACAGTTGTGCATACATTACCTTGGTAAGTTTGTGATACGATCCCACATCATTGGGGGAGAGTCACTGTAGACGGCTTTAACTCTACCCAGTTTCCTTTGAATTGGTAGATAGCCCTTCTCAGGTAGCTCTTTTCCTGATAGCCCTTTCTAGACCGCCAGCATCCCTAGCTCTAATACCAAATGATAAGAGTTATAAGTCCAAGGGTCCATTCCTCCCAAAAGACCAGCCTTGAAGGTGGTGGAACCCTACTTGACTTATAACTCATTGGGGGAGCTCTTCCTCAATTAATATGGGATCGTATTAGTTTGATGAGTTATCTCTCTCGTGATGATTTCACTATTTGTATGGCATACCATTTTATTTCATGTATGTTCTTGTATCTTTGTTTTCCTGAAAGTTTTGGCATTATCCATTGTAAATAATTAGGCTGGTTTGTAAGTTCATAATTCAGTGTTTAGCACTGACAGTTACCTTTTCAAGTTGACACAGATTCCCTGCTATACTGATGTAGATGATAATAGTCAATATTAGAGCCTTGGAATAGCTGTGGGGTTCAAAATTTCTTTTTAGTTACTATGTATTTCTTTTTATATCTGCATATGATAGGGAATTCATTTGTGTTTCTTACAAACTACTTAATTTTTAGCATTCATGCTTTTATATTTTTGTTTCTCTGGATCTAAGTTTTTGGAATACATATTGAACCTTGGAAGGCCCTGAAAAGGAACTTCTACAACTTCCGGCTTTTGGGGAGTTGCATGCACTTTTCCCTGGTGTGCGAGTGCAGATAGAATTCATTGGACCTGCGATTCCACAACAGAGGTCAGTTACACCTCTAATGCTGAAAGTTTTGAGCATTGAATGGCCAATCTTCTTTGTGCTTATGTAAACCAAGCCGAGATGGATATGCAATTGGAACATCCTCGACTGACATACCCTTGCAAATATTAAACTTCTTTTTTTGTTATTATTAACTTATTGGGTTTTGTCACACTGACTTCATATCTTTGATACTGTGTGATATTTATCTTGACATGGCATTCTTGGTAGTAGCCATTTCTAGGTATTTACGCTTAGTGTGGACTACTTGAGCTCTTTTTCCCAAAAATCTTATGACGAAGCAAATTAATAATTCATCTTCCATTCTGCTTTTGGTTCTTCTCTTGAAACAGGGACAATGAGAAGATTGATATTTGCAGTTATGCTCATTGCTTAGATGAAACCTGCATTTGCAAATCCTCGAGTAAGAATGCTATCATGGGTAGTTCTTCATCAGTGACAATACAACTTCACAGAGGACACTATCATGATTGTTTCTGGGACTTAGCAAAGGTGTTCTATCTTCCTTCGCTATCCATTAAATACATACAGATGAGTATCTCCTAAAAGTACACATTCCCTCCTCCTCCTTCAGAGTTAATACCTCTGGATCTCTTTTTTTCTGTTGGCTGCAACTGCTGATGGCATGACATTGTGGACAGGATTCTTTCCCTCAGTTAATCATTGCTCCAAATGCAGGGATAGCTGCGTATCCAAGTTGGTCGCCTACTCTTGTATGTTGCAATACTCTGATCCTTATGCTGCCTCCCCTTTTTAGTGATTTCTGTAACTTAATCTCCTGTTTGAAAGTTCTGAAACATCAAAGTGAAGTTTTATTCATTTGATGCTGATGAGCGTGACAGGAGCTCATAAAGGAGATAAATGTTCCAGCTGTGTTTTCTGATTATTGTGAAGAAGCTTGCCATCTAGCAGCTCAGTACATAAACAATGTAACTAGCAGTCCTCTCAATATACCGGTTGGTTTCCTTTTTTCCTTGGTTTCCAATATTAGGTAGTTGTTCAATGTTATGTGGGCCTTATTCGCGTGCCAACGTTGTAGATCCAGTTAAATCCTTTTAGGCAGCCAATGGTGGTGGAAGACAGTGCTCTATTCCTTCCTTGCTATTCAAACTGCCATCTGTTTGGAACGTCAAAGTGGCTTACTTAGAGACGCAGACGAGGTACAATCAGCACCTACAACTGAAACTGAATTTCATGCTGGAATGACATTTACTTCAACCAGGTTAATTTAATACAAGATTAGTTTGTGCTGTTTGCTTAATTTCTTTGATAAAGTTAATACATAATAAATTAATACTTTTTATTATATAATGAATTTTATGATCTTGATTTGAATTAATATATTAATTTAAGTCTGTGTTAATTAATGTTTTTTAATTAATGAAATTTATATACTTTTTAATATTATTAACTCCGCATAAGTTTCTTTTGTTACAATTATTTCCCAGTGATGTGTTTTAATTAGTAAATTATACCACGTATGTGGGCGTCCCAGTTTCTTCCAAATTCAACTTTTCTTTAATTTGAGTTTCTGGTTTGTAGGGCGCCAAGGTTAGAAGTGTGAATATCTTAAGCGAAGAACATTCCTGATGTACATGAGCCCTGGTAAAAATCCACCACGTGCCCTTTTCTCCCTAAAAATAAAAAATTTAGTTAAACTCTCTTGCATTCTAGAAGAATCAAGCTTCGCTCTCCCGATCCAGCCCGAATGCAGTAACCAGATGGGAAATCAACAGTATGTTTGTTGCATTTATTATTGAAATGTAGTGTCCGTTACTGAAACTATTCAACTGACAAAAATTACTGTAAGTTATGGACATTATTCCAACTCATCTTTAGCTTATATTTCCTGTTTCCTTCTCCATGTAGTTATGGTTATGCTACATGACCACTAATAATAAATAAAAATATAAAAAATATCTTAATGTTTGATATTATTTAAATAAAATTTTAATGTTTGTATAAATAGTTTAAAAATTTTCTAATATTTGTAAAATGTTAAGAAATCTTAAGATTTCATTTTTTCATTAGACTTGTCTACAGCTGTTGATGCTTTTTTTTTTTTTTCCTGAGTTTATGTTACATTACTAACTTAGTGGCATTTTAATGCTATTACTCTCATATAAGCTGCAATTTTAAAATTTAGGGGTTGTTTATAATTATTGTTGGTTGTAATTTTTAATTGTGATTTTTTATGTATTTGTATTGATTTTTATGTATTGTCTTTAGTTTTTGTACTGTATTAGTGTGTTGTCTTTTTTAATTTTTGTATTATTTTTCTTAGTTTCCGTGTTTAAAAAAATAAGAAACTAAAACAAAAAACGGAAATTACACTAAATAACCCCTTAAGTTTTTGTTTTTAATTTTTTTAAATATAGAAATAAAAAATAGTAAAGAAATTAAAAAATATAACACATTAATACAATATAAAAATTGAAAAAAAAAGTATAAAAATTAAAAAATATATAAAAATTAATACAAAAATATAAAAATCATAACTAACAATTCAAATAAACATGCTCTAATTAAACTCCTTGATTTATGTTTTAAAAAATGTCCCACCTTTGCCCTTACCCATCACCTTTAGCCCCTCGCTCAACTCCATTGTCACGAGCATCTTTCCACTTAGCTACCATCACAAGCTACCCTTCCCTCCTCGTCATCATTAATGTCGCCTCTTCCACCCGTTGAAATGTTGGGAGATTAATGATAATTAGATCATGGGTGCAGCGAAAGATTTTTATAAATTTTTAGTGAATTTTTTAAGAAATTTTGATTGAAATAAAAATAAGAAAATTAATAAGATTTAAAATGAACCTAAGTAATTTTTTAATAGAATATTCTCTTCCTAATAAGTCTATTAATCACATCTGTCTAAGTATATAACCTCTAATATTATCTAGATATCAAATTTTAAGATAATGTCAAAACTCTTTTGAGAGGAAGAAGAAAAATATTATTAATTATTAATTTATTTTTATATAAAAAACCCAAATTACAATTAAAATTTAACTTTAATTATATTAATTTAATCTTTTTTAAAAAATTATAATTTAATGTTAATAAAATTAAATATTATATATTTGATCATTGAAATTTCTCATACTTTATAATTAAATTTAACTTAATTTTAGATTAATTTTTTCTCCTTAATTATTCTTTACGTATGACCTATTAAATTTATAATATGTTGGAAATGATTATAAGTTATAATTAGAATTAGATAAATTAAAACTCTTTTTAAATTTATTTTAAATTCTTCAATTAAACAATTGATAATCATAAATCAAAATTTACATCTAATAAAATGTTAGGATCATCCAAATATTATGAATGTTAAAATAATTTTGTATAACTTGATGATCATAATATATAATTTAATCCTTGTGTCATCTAATATGTCAATTAAAATAGGATATGAAATTAACATCTATTCTAAGTAAATCCAATGATGATTGTTCTTAGTAATTAATAAATAATTTACAATTGATATTTTTAAAAACAAAATTTTCAATTGTCAATTCACTCTTACTATAGAATCCCAAATTATTACTATTTAAAAATAGTGAAACGTTCTTTCTAATTACTTTAGTGTGATAAATCTTTTGTTAATTCATTTAATTATCTCTATGCAATTTTTTATTATATCCAAGTACAACTAATTGAGCTCCTCAATAGAATAGGTCATAAATAGAATAAAAATATAGTAATTCCTATATGAAATACTTTAATAATTATAAGCATAAGGTTTAATAATATAACAATCATTATAAAGATTTCCATAGACACACAAGTAAATTTTCATTTTAAATTATCATAATCACGTCAGTTCAGTGAATTTATTCTTTAATAAACATCCACATGTTTGTTTTAGTATTT
>JAOXYD010000006.1:9029839-9051464 GCA_028565735.1 Pinacopodium congolense
ATGTGTTGTATTAGTGCGTTTTCTTTATCGATTTTTGTGTTTAGAAAAATAGGAAACGAAAACCAAAAACCAAAGTGAAACTAAACAAGCCTAAGGTTGACAAAGATAGTTACATGGCATGATGATTGGCTTGTGGGTTGGCGGTAACTGTTTCATTGTTGTGTGATCTATGCATTTACTTTAGGTATAAAGTAGAGTGACTTTCTCCAATTTTCTGTCCGATCTTTCTTACTTTGTAGGAGGCAGCAGTTTTTTCTCGAACCTGGAGGGGTCACATGCAAAATCTGCTGGGCTATGCATGTTCTGTGTATTGCGTGTACAAAATGATTAAGGTACAGTGATAACATTCTTGACCAATATGTAGATTTTCTTATCAGAGCATATTTTAAGGTAATGAAAGGCATCATCCCAATATGAACAGAAAACTAGTTTCTACTGGCCATTGCAATACCTGAGGGTTTCATGTGAATGATTTAGGTATTTGAACAGTAGAGAAATGGTTGACACTAGCTTTAGATTTTTGATAGGTTAAATTTACTTTGAAAGCTTTCTTTTGGAAAGACATATACTAAAATAGAAAAAAGAAAGATTGAATGAGGACCCGTCTTATTAGCATGATGGAGTGTATGCCACCTTCTTCCTGAGCTAAAAAATGCGTTCTGCCTTCAATAATCTTTTCAATACTCTTTTATTGAGTCATTTAAGATCTCTTTTTTTTTTTTTTTTTTTTGTGAAAGCTTTTATATTAGGATGTGCATGCACAGGTGTTGTACCAAATTTCAATTTATCACTAACAGAGGTGGTTTTTATATTCACATGAGGACATTGTGATTTGTTCAACCAGAACGTTGTTCTTTTTCTGGTTCTGTAATTATGGAGATTCTAATTCACCAAATTTATGGTAGATTACTGCTCTTTAGTCTACTGAATTTGTGGTACTATGGGAACAACTTTCATCTGACACTTTTGAGAACCTAATTAGTCTACTGAATTTGTGGTGCTATGGGAACAACTTTCATCTCATCTGACACTTTTGAGAACCTAATTAGTCTACTGAATTTGTGGTACTATGGGAACAACTTTCACCTGACACTTTTGAGAACCTAACATAGATTTATAATTTTCCCTCCCTCCCTCCCTCCCCCCTCCCTCTCTCTCTCTCTCTGTCTCTCTTATTGTATAGTGCATATAAGTATAGAGGGTAAAAGGATTAAGCGTCCCCTGGCAATTATTTGTTTGTTGATCAATTTGAGAATTGTCAAATTGCGCTTATTTTGACATTTCACCCAACATAACTAGTTATCTTCATGGTGTTACTGATGTGGAGGTGTAGGTGTAGGTGTAGTTGAGTATACGATGCGGAAGAAAGTGATTAAAATAATTTTTGTGCAGTTTGATTAAGAACAAGTTTGCTGCCATCACTGAGCATTGTGAAAGTTTCCTGCAGAAGTCAAAAAACTCCTATCATATTCTTTTGCTTCATATTTTGGTTCTCAGGGTTCCTATCAATGATACGTGTGGGGTTTCTGCTGTATTTTTTCCTCGAACAAATAAAATTTTATTGAAAGTGGTGCAACACATTTATTTATTATGAAATAAGAGCCTTCTCTCATTGCTATCGTTTTGGTTCTTTTCTTCTTGGTTTTGGGTCCTATATGTG
This sequence comes from Pinacopodium congolense, assembly GCA_028565735.1. NCBI lineage: Eukaryota > Viridiplantae > Streptophyta > Magnoliopsida > Malpighiales > Erythroxylaceae > Pinacopodium > Pinacopodium congolense. The sequence goes on from JAOXYD010000006.1 coordinate 9,031,500, forward strand.
AATCATCAGATTATTAATTACTCCAATTTGCCTCATGCAGTCTCTACAAAGTGTTATTTTCAAGGAGGTACTGACTTTGTTTCTTCCTATTTACTTTTCAAGTGTTCAACTTTGTGAGAAATCATGCCCTTACATTAGTTCTCTTAGTCGACTAACAATTTGATTTTGCAGGCTGGTTCAGTTGATCCTGTGACAATGACTATTAGCATTTTCTTACAGTTTTTTGATATAGGAATTGATGCTGCATTACTGTCACAGGTTGGTTGCACTTACGTGTTAAGGGTTTGTTTGGTTCAGCTTCTGATTTTGGTTTTTGGTTGTTTTTAGTTTTTATGTTCTGTTTTTGGTTTTTATTTTTGGTTGGTTATGTGTTGTGTTATTATGTATATTATTGTTATTGTAATATATGTTAATAAAAGCTTTAATAATTAGAAAGATTATTAAAAATATTAAAAAATATTATTATTTATGAAATATTATTAATAATAAATAATAATTATTATTAATAAAATATTAAATTTTATTTGTCTTGGATTTTGTCTGCGCCTCCGTCTCGATTATTAATAAAATATTAATTTTTATTTGTCTCGGATTCCGTCTGCTCCTCTGTCTCACCCTTCGCCTCTCTCTCTGCTTGCTCGTGTCGGTGCCTCTACCTTCTCCTCCCACTGCTCGCACCTTCGCCTCCTCTGTTTTTTGACTTTTTCACAATGCAACAAAGTAACAAAACCAAACACGTTTTTTGCCTGTCGGTTTTCGTACACAGCAAAACCAAAACACAAAAACCAAAACGTGAAATGTTACAAAACATGACCTAAGTTGTTATTAAATGTTAATTTATGTTTGTCTAAAGTTCAAACTTTGCTATCATTTTTTATTACTTCTAACATTTTCAAGGAGTCTTATTCCTATCTACTTTGTTGTTTTAAAGTGTTAAGTTGTGTGAAGATCAAATATCTTAAAATCTCTAGATTTTCACCTATTTGGATTCCAGGTGAAGTCAGTTCAGACTTTTTTATCAATAGGGAAAAAAAAGCAACATAAGTCAGAAATTGATTGCTCAAAATTAGATGTTTTTTTTTTTTGGGTGAATTTAAGCAATCCCATCTTTCTTTTATATGGCCTTGCGGTAGAGATGTCTATGGGACACTGATTTGTTTATGGGATATTGAGATAGGGCACTTTTTATTTGTTCTTATTACAACTGTAGTAGATTCCATATCTGCTTAATTGTAGGGATATAGGACTTTATTATAGGGATTGTATCCCTTAGTGCCTAATTAAGAGTATAATACTAGTATAAATAACATATCATGTACAGAGTTATTTTGTAATATATATGTCTTCTACATGGTATCAGAGTCTTCTTCTTCTCTAACGGCTGTCTAGTGAGTAGACGTGTGGGCCTTTTTTATTGAGTCACAAAGGGTGACTATTTGGTCGGCACCATCAACACCACTCCCTTCATTAGCGTTTGCCCCAAGCCTGGCCACCAGTTGGTTGGAGCATGTCTCTCATGCATCACCCGAAACTTCTGCAGCTTCTTCCACTCGCTGGTGCGTGTAGGAGCATGCAGTGACCCGCTGACATTTGACTAGCCAAACTGTCGCTGAATCCCCTCTTCACGCCTGGACGTGACACCTGTCCATTGTTCGGACTGAATTTAAGACAGATCATAGCACTGACCCGCCTACCTGCCTCTCATCTGTTGATTTTGCAGCATGTTGCAGTGTCCTTGGTTCGTTTTCCAGACTCCTTGTTTGGTTTTCTAGACCCTTCAGTTGGTTTTCCAATGTTCCTTCTGGTTTTGCAGTGTTTGTGGTGGTTCTCAGGTTATTTGTGTGGTTATTTATGGTAATTCTTTATTTATGAATTGAACATTGGTATTTATCCTAATAGTAGACGAGCATAAAAGTTTAATTGTGATTGATGTTGTTCTAGTGACCGCTAAAATCACAGAGCATAAGTTGATTAAATTAGAGCCAATTATTTAGATTGGGTAAGACAATTAGAATTTATTTACGAATCATTTCTCAATATCACCATCTCACTGATGACCCCTCTTGTGGGCCACAACTGTAAAGAATGATTAAGGAATGATGCTCGATTGTTCCTCGAAATTCGAAATTCTATCGATGGCGAAATTAAGTCTTATTAATCATTGTGAGTACGTTAAAGAATTAATAGAATTTTTGGAATTTTTATATTTTGGAAAAGACAATCTCACCTGCCTATATGAAGTTTGGAAAGGATTTTATCGTGCTGAGCATAACGAGCAGTCTCTTTAGACGTACTTTATGAATTTCAAAAGGATTTATAAAGAACTAAATGTCCTCCAACCTTTTAGTCCTAATGTCAAGGTACAACAAGTTCAAAGGGAGAAAAAGGCGGTCACGAGTTTTTTGGCAAGACTGAGATCACAGTTTGAGATTACTAAAGCACAAATTCTCTCTAGCGTTGAGATTTCATTCCTTCATAAGGTGTTTTCTAGGGTTTTTCGTACAAATATTAGGGTTGTTGGGGTTGCTTCATCTGTGCAACCACCCAATGCTCTTTTTGGTCATTCAAGCTTTGAAAACATTCGTAAAAAAATTTGGAACAAAGGTGGGGTTTTAAACCTTCGAAATCAGAATTTGAGGAAAGTTGAATACTAGTATTGCCCTGATTTTGGCCATACTAAATGCTCATGCTCGAAGTTGCAGAACAAAAATCAACAAGCTCACTCAGTAAATGCTGCAACGTCTAATCCTTCTGAGTAGACGATAACTCTATCTGCAGATGAGTTTACTAAGTTCCTTCAGTACCAAGAAACATTGAAGAATTCATCTCTGAGTTAGGTAACCCATTCACGTGCCTTTTTTCCTCCTTATAGTGGGTCATTGATTCAGGTGGTAATGACCATATGACAGGTAGCCCCACTCTCCTAACCTCCTTTAAACCACACACATCTTTAACCACATTAACTTTAGTAGATAGTTCTAAGACACTTGTTAGTGGTTCTAATACTGTTCATCTTACATCATCTCTTTTCTTGTCTTATGTCTTAATCATTCCAAGATTTGCTCTTAATTTAATATTTGCCAATCGAATTACTCGTGCCCTCAATTGTTATGCCTTTTTTTTTTCTTTTGATTATTGCCTCTTTTAAGATCTTATGACAAAGAAGATCATTGGTAGACATGTGGAGGAAGGTCTCTACGTTTTAGATACTCAAGTGAAGGTACCCAAATGCATTGCTTGCTTAGTCGTCCTAACCCTTTTTGAAGTGCATTGTCGGTTAGAACATCCTTCCCTATCCTTGCTATGTCCCAATTTTTAACATGTATTCTCTTTAGATTGTGAGTCATGTCAGTTTGTTTAACATCATTGTATGTCTTTTGTTTCTCGTGTCAATAAAGAGCTAGTTTTTCATTTGAGTTAGCTCATTCCGATGTGTGGGGTTCTTGTCCTATTGTATTCAAAATTGGGTTTTGTTATTTTGTTACCTTTGTTAATGATTAATCTTGAATGACCTGGTTTTAAGTTGTTTTATCATTTTACTGCTTTTTGTGCGAAGTTAAAAACTAATTTAATGTCTTTTTACATACCTTGAGAAGTGATAATGCTAAAGAATATTTTTCTTTTTTTTTTTAGACATACATGACTAAACTAGGCATCCTTCACTAACCCTCGTGTGTTGATACACCATTCCAAAATGGTGTAGTTGAAAGAAAAAATAGATACCTTCTTGAAACGAATAGAGCTCTTTTATTCCAAACACATGTTTCTAAATACCTTTGAGTTGACACTGTCTCCAGGGCTTGCTTTTTGATTAATTAAATATTGTCATCCATTTTGTACATAGAGGTCCCATACTGCATTCTCTTTCCTATTAAACCCTTACTCTCCATTGAGCCTCGTTTATTTGGAAGTATTTGTTTTGTTCGTAATGTTTGTCCTCAACTCACTAAATTAGATCCCAAATCTGTTAAATTTGTCTTTTTGGGTTACTCTTGCCTTCACAAGGGATATAGGTGTTATTGTCCTGGTCTCAATAAATATCTTGTGTCCGCTAATGTCACTTTTATGGAACACATTCCCTTCTGTTTTACACTATCTTGTTCTATCAATCAAGGGGAGAGGGATGACTTTTTAGTATATCAGATCACATACCAGTCTCCAAATGTTCCAAGCACGCCACCTCCTCCCACTCCACCACCACCACCTATTTGCCATGTATACTCCAAACGACGAGATCTTCCCACTATATGTCTCGCTCCAGTACCTTTTGCTGCATTAGATCTAACAATCATTGATCTCGCCCTTCTGATTACCCTTCGTAAAGGTAAACGCCAATGTGCTTATCCCATCTCATCTTTGGTATCTTATGTCTAATTGTCACCCTTTTCCTATTCTTTTGTTGCTTCCGTTGATTTTATATCCTTACCTAAAACTGTTAAGGAAGCTTTATCTCACCCTGATTGGCACGCAATAATGAGAGAAGAGATGACTGCTTTAGATGCTAATGATACTTGGAATTTAGTGGATTTACCTGTAGGTAAGAAAACTATTGGCTGCAAATGGGTGTTTTCCCTTAAAGTTAATCCTGATGGGACAGTGGCTCGTCTCAAAACTCGCTTGGTTGCAAAAAGCAATACACAAACTTATGGTGTAGATTATTTTGATATTTTTTCTCCTGTGGCCAAATTGACATTTGTTTATATGCTTATTTTTGTGGCAGCTACTTATGGCTAGGTCTTACATCAGTTAGATATTAAGAATGCTTTCTTACATGGAGATTTACAGATTTACTATAAGAGGTTTATATGGAGCAATCACCTGGATTGGTTGCTCAAGAGGAGTATGGAAAAGTGTGTCGTCTTCTAAGATTAGTATATGGCTTAAAGTAGAGTCCTTATACTTAGTTCGGGAAATTTAGTCAAGCAGTTAAAACAATTTGGCCTAAGTAAGAGCAAAATTAATCATTTAGTATTTATAAAAACTTTGCATCTAGTATTATACTTTTAGTATATGTCGATGATATTGTTATTACTAGTAGTGATGCTACAAGTTTATCATTTTTGAAGGCATTTCTTAATAGTTAGTTCCAGGCGAAAGATTTGGGGGCATTAAAGTACTTCTTGGATGTGAACTATAAGTAGGAAAGGTATCTTTCTATCATAGAGAAAATATGTGCTTAATTTGTTGGCTGAGATCGGAAAGCTGGGTGCAAAGCTATGCAGTACTCTAATGACACCTAATTTGCAACTTACGAAGAAAGGAGATTTGTTTGTAGACCCTAAGAAGTATAGGAGATTGGTTGGAAAATTATCTTACAGTAATCCTTCTCGAAATTGCTTATCTTGTCAGTATTATAAATCAATACATCCTCTCCAATGGTTCATCATTGAGCTGTCTTGGAACAAATTCTATGTTATTTAAAAAAAGTTCTTAGAAGAGTTATACTATACAAGAACCATGGTCACACCCGCATAAAATGCTTTTCAGATGTCGATTGGGTAGGGTCCAAGATTGATCGATGGTCTACTGTGGGTTATATGTCTTTATTGGAGGAAATCTAGTCTCTTGGAAAAGTAAAAAGCATAATATGGTGTCTTGTTCAATTGCAGAATCTGAGTTCAGAGTCATGACACAATCTGCATGTGAAATACTGTGGATATATCACTTGTTAATAAAAATAGGCTCCTAAATTTCAATGCTAGCATAGTTATTCTGTAACAATCAAGGTGCTCTCTCCATTACTTCTAATCCTTTATTTCATGAACGAAATTAAACACGTCGAGATTGACTGTCATTTTGTTCATGAAAAGGTGCAACAGAATTGAACCTCTAGAGAACAATTAGGAGATCTGTTTACAAAGGCCGCAGCCAAGAATCGAGTTGATTATCTTTGTAACAAGTTAGACATGATTAACATCTATGCTCCAACTTGAGAGAGTGTGTTATAGCAGTAGCAGATTTTATATCTGCTTAATTGTAGGGATATAGTGCTTTATTATAGGGATTTTATCCCTTAGTGCCTAATTAGGAGTATAATACTTGTATAAATAACACATTATGTATAGAGTTATTTTGTAAGAAATACAACGTAATTTTTTTCTCACTTATACCTTATACAATTCTCAAGACAAGTTAATTGTTTCCATATAATGAAGTAACTTAAATGATTTTTCTCATGTATGAAGCAATATGAATCAATCTAAATCAATGCTGCTTCCAAAGGTCTCTGGTTTACATTGTACTCATTATGATGGCCTTATTTGTTTGTTTTCAGATACATCACTTCAAATCTGCTTAATTTAATTGAAAAGTTTGTCCATCTGCTTGAATTTAAGCCTGCATGGTTAAACATTATGAAGTCTTCTGTGAATTATGAGGAATGGCTGATAGCTGCTGTTTTACATTTTACTTCTTTTTTCAGTACATCTCCCTGTTATTTATTGGGATATTGATCGTTATATCAGTTCGGGGGTTCTTGACAAACTTAATGAAGGTAACATTTCAATGGCCAATTTGTGCATTGAAATTCTATTTGTTTTTGCTCTTAATTTTGAGTAATCGAGAAGAATATTTTTTTATAAATAGTCTATTAGTCTCGCCAGTCATAGATACTGGCAAAAACTGTAGATAGGGACCAATGTCTGTGAGCAGCTTTATTGGTAACGCATTTGCGGTTGCTGGAAGTTTTTTTAGTTCATATAAAACTCTCCGTTAAGAACTCAATAAGTTATCCCAAGAGATGTTATTAAGATACGTGCTCATGTTCATAGTCTTTTATATACGGAATGCCTTAGTGCTTTTTCAAATAACTTAGAAAGAAAACAAGTGAAGTGGATCTTTGTACTTGGGCTTTGATTTGCCTTTTTTCTGTATGCAGTTCTTCTTTGCTGTTTCCAGAGTTGGGAGTGGATCGTCAAGCAATGTTGTACTTTTTTTATCAGAAATTATGGGAATGTACTTTGTGTCTTCCATTCTTTTGATAAGGAAAAGCCTAGCAAATGAATACCGGTATGAGACTTCATTGTATGTCATGTCTTCGTTGATTTTTTTTTTTCTTCTAATCGTTGACAGTATGTTTGTCCATTGTCCTTCTCAAATAAAATGAATTTCTTGTGATTTGGATAAATTTTCTGATTAACTTATATGTTCAAGGGACATCTGAACATATATAATTTCAAACCAAATTTAGATTTTGTTGGTTATTATGTATAATTAGTAAGGGTAATAGTGTCTTTTTATATACTAGGTCAAGTGTATATTCTATAGGTATAAATATCTCTTGTAGCATTATTTTGTATAGTACGAGAGAGTGAATAAAAAATTTAAGATTATTCCTCAAAAATCATCAGATTTATATTATTATAATTTCAAATCACATTCTAGATTTATTTTCTATACGTAATAAACACAAATAGAACATAGAATGCTATATCACTATTGCTGTTCTTTTTGAAATTTGACCATATATCGCATGTGATTGCATCTCCTGTTCATTTTGCCATGTGGCTTGAATAAACCAGTGACATGATTAAAGGTTTAACGCATGCTTGTTTGTCCACGTTCAACATGTTTGTGATGGGCTGAGGTCTTTTGTTAGTCCATTAGTATGAAATTTATATGTAATTGCTAATGCCTGTGGTCGGTCTGTAGACGTACATTTGTTTTAGGCATAATACAGTAGTCATGAAAGAGGTTATGATTTTCCTTGAAAAGTTTTGAGCATGTTAAGTTGGGAAAATGGGACTGATTTTCAAAAAAGAGATCCCATGAAATGGCAAGAGTTGTCTTTGAATAACTTGTTTTCCATTTAGAATCTTGCAACTGCTATCTTCCTCATGTCCAAATTGTCCAAAAAAATAACTAGGGAGTCCAAACCTTCTAAAATATGTTTTTTCCCTTTTATATGTATAGGTCATTTTCCACTTTGTATCTTTTTTTAGCTTAGTTGAAACTGTTTTTTTCGAAACTCAAGTCCATTTTATTGATCCCTTTCTGCTTTCATTGATTATTTCTATCCTTTTTATCTTTTTTATGCTAAACTTTTATCATGTGTATTTTCTCTCCTTTTCTCATATACTAAGGATTTGTTTGGATCTTCTGATGTTTTTAGTTTTCTTATTAGTTTTTAAATTTTGCCAAAAAAAAAAACCTGTTTTGTTTTGAGTATCTCCTTTTTTTTTTTGTATGTTTTCATAATTTATGAAACAAAAAATATTTTCATTTTCCGTTTTTGGGTTTTTTGCAGCAATATGATTTCATTAAAAATTAGATGCACACATTTAATTATTTAATAATAAAAAATAATAATAATTTATGACCAGTATAATTTAATTAATTATGAACAAATGTTTTATTTTATTTTAAAAATATCATCAAGTTTAAATTATTTCAACAAGATATTTTCAAAATTGGAAATGCTTTTTTAATAATAAACATTGAAATTTCAAACATTTTAATAAAATTATTTAAATAACTTAATTAAAATTTTATTTTTTAAAATTTAAAGCTTTATCAATTTTAACATATGCGTAATACTTTACAAATTTTGGTTATTTAATTATTAATTTCCAATCAAAATAAATGAATTTGTTATTATTATTTATACATAAATATTAAAGAGATTTAGAAAATTAATCTAGCTCCAACCCTTATTTAGTGTTTTATTCTTGTTAGTAACAAAAGTGTAACTGACTTAATATTAACAAGTAAACAGAATTTTGTTTTTCTTAAAGAAATGCAAAACCAAAACATGAAACGAAAATAACAAACAATAAAAGAAAAATAGTAGTGGAACCAAATGGCCTTTATATAAACACTCTTTTTTTCTTTTTTTTTTCTAAAAAGAGAAAATTAAGTAAACAAAAAGAAAACTAGAAATAGAAAAATAGAAAGTACTTCCTTAACTGAACAACCCCTTCTTATCCCAACAATCTCCGTGCTGTACCCCTATCTCTTGTTTTGTTGAAGCAAAACAAAATTAACATAGCAGGAAAAGGTTTTCCTTGAGAAAAAGGAAAAAAATTGCAAATAGTGAGTACAACTCTTTATGTTGTTATGAGTGGGACAGTGGCTGCCAATATGTTATGAATAGTTGAACTAGTAGGTATATAATTACTACTCTTGCAGGTTATTAATCATCATTTTATCGGAACTGTTCATATCTTGGCAGGTTGATTATTACAGATGTGTTAGGTGGAGATATTCAGTTTGACTTCTATCACCGGTGGTTTGATGCAATCTTTGTTGCAAGTGCTTTCCTTTCTCTACTCTTGCTTTCTGCCCACTACACATCCCGCCAAACTGATAAACACCCAATTGATTGATTTACTTATTATGTAAGTACTTATTAATTAAACATTTATGTTTCTTCCTAAGAAATTAGGGTCTAAAAGTTTGTTTATGTTGGTGCTGTAATGTGGAATTTTAACTTATAATTATAATTAGATAGTTATTAACAATGTAATAGATCTTTTCCTAATGCTGTACAATGCTTGGATACAAATCTTATGCTCCTGGTTGAAGATCTTTTTCTAATGCTGGACAATGCTTGGATACAATTTTTATGATCCTGGTTGACCATGCTGACTGTACTTATTTTAAGAAACTTTACCTTTTGTAATTACAATGAAGAAGAGGATTCATCGTATAGGCTACTTTATCCATGCTTGTCATGCTTTGTATTCAGTTTGATGTTTTCCATCATGGTGACTTCATTTGTTGCGAAGTTTGTGACATTTGCAGACCATTTATTTTTGTTATTTCATGTGGAACAGGAAACATACTTGTCAAAGATCACTACTTCTAGATTAGACAAGGTATTTTCTAATGAATTGTCTTGTTTATACTTTTTAATATCGTTACCTTGTTTAAAATATCTCTATGTATGAATGGATATATTGCTACTCCAATTTGTATTTAGTTTATGATTGTCACAATATGTGAACTCTCTGAAAATAATTCTTATTGATTTAAATGATCTATATACATGGATATATATACACTAATTGAATAGCCCAATTAGGAAGCTAATCTCTATTATCTATCAAATCCCTAAAGATCAGGTATTAATTCCTAAAAATGAGGGATTAGATAAAATCGTAGAGATTATGTATTCCCTAAAGTTTAGGGAGATTATGTCTAGAAACATAGTACTTGGTATTCCCTTTTTAAATATGAACAAAAGAAACATTAACAAAGATCCTTGGAATAGGATTGTTTGACACACTAAAATTCCTTCTTCTTCTTTTTTTTTTTTGAGAATATCAATTGGACTTTTGAAACCAAGGACTCTTGTTGGAAATTTGTTAATGAGATGAGCAACAGTTAGGATTGCTTCACCCCAATATTGTTCAGGGACATTTTTGTGGAACAGTAATGCTCTCATCACATCTAGAAGGTGGTTATTTTTTCATTCAACCACATCATTTTGTTGAGGTGTTCTAACACAAGGATGTATGAATAATCCCTTCTTTTTTAAAAAATGCATAGAGAGTTTGATTATGGCATTATCAGAACAAAATCGCTTAATACTTGCATGAAATTGGGTTTTTATCATGTTGTAAAATTTGGGAAAAACAGTGTTGACAGAATTTATTTTTTCAGAACATAAATCCATGCTACTAGAGTACAATCATCAATAAACAGGATAAACTACCTAGCACTGAAAATATTTGGAATGATAAATGGGCTCCAATTATCAGTACGAATAAGGGAAAAAGGAAGAGGGGTTCTTTTATTGTTTATAGAAAAAGATTTGCATTTATGCTTTGTAAGTTCACAGTCATGATAATGAAAAGAGGACTTGACAACTGACTTTTTGAATAATGAAGGAAACATTACCTTTAACAAAAGATGGGTGATCTAAATGACAATGATAAAGTCTGAATTTTTTCTTTATTTGACATATCAAACTAGGAAGGAATGATATAGGTAAGGAATTTTCAACTGTTTGCCATCCCTTTCACTGGCACATCTGATCTTCCTTTTGTGTCTGTTCTTGAAACACATAATGTGAGGAGAAGAATTTAACTTGGCAAGTAGAATCGGTAGTTTATTTTTTAATAGAAATAAGGTTTGCAAACAATTTAGGAATATGAAGAACATCTTTTAACAAACAGACTTCTATCTTACTCACCATCTGTGGATACAATTTGATCAAACAATTTATCATACTTGGGGGTTGGTGTTGTTTTCAAGTGCTATTGGGAGTAAACAGGTATATAAGGTGAAGCATTGATTAGAACTCACAAACAATATTGAATCTCACCAAGAAAGCTAAATCAAATTTACAAAGGAACTGACCTGTTGATTATAAAGAATTTAAAACTAAGTTCATAAAGAGTTTGAATGTCACAAGTTGATAAGTTTAGAAGTTCAACGAAGAACAATAAAAGAAGCACTCACATCTCTCAAAATTATGCAACTCTAATCTCAAATTCCACATATCAATTCTTCACTTTATTGCTTAGAAACATCCCCTTATATAAAGCTACATAAGAAAATGTGAACAACTCTAATTTAAGCGTAATAATGATTTTAAAACACTAACTAGGAATACCACTTGAATTAAAACTCTAATAACTCCTATTATGGTAAAAATCTATTTGTTAATTCTACTTTGACTAGGACTCTAGTAGAATACCTTAATTAGGATTCTAAGAATCATATTTGATTTCAAATTCTTAATCTCACAAGGAAAGTATCCCATTAGGATTTTTGCTAGTTAGGAATTCTAAATAAGAAGTCCTAACCTAGATAGGAAATCAGTAAACAACTATAAAAACATAATAACCATGTTTTGCACTTTAAAATTGAGTAAAATATAGCCCCCCAATTACAATAAAACAAAGACAATAATAATGAATAAACATTGAAGCACAAAATTGGCCCTTAATCCATGGGTTTTTTCTTCTAACTCCTCAAACTTCAGCTTTTGTAATTTTTTGGATAAGCACATGAAATTGGCACCTTGATTAGCTAGTCATGGTTGCATCAAGCATATCCCAAATAGTTGTGTGGGCAGATACAAAGCTAGATTGATTGTTAGAGGTTATATTCAAGTGGAGAGACTTGATTATAAAGAATGGTTTTCATTAGTGGCCAAAGTTGTTACTATTAGGATTTTTTTTTTTTTTTTTTTTTTGTGTCCAGCTTAACTATCTACTTGAGATCAAGAATGCTTGATCACATGATAGGCTGCTCAAAACTACTTTATTGATCACGTGATAGGTTGCTCAAAACTATTTTTTTGTTAGAATCCTTGATGCAATGAAGTTGGATTTGTGCATCTTTCTCCTTCCTTGATACTTTACAGTGTGCTTCGTTTTCCAAATTTATCTTGTAATGTACTATCGATAGATAAAATAACTTTTAATAATAAATGAAATGTTAATTGTTATCCTTAATAGTGAGTTTTAGGATTTGGGGATGAGGAGAACGATTGGCAGTGTTAGGAAGTGTGCTTGCTATTGAAGACAGAACCAACTTGAATAGACTATGTAAGCGTACCTGTTTCAATTTCATTTTTGTTTTTAAGAGTAGCAAAGCAATCTTATGACATTACGTATCAGGCCATCCAAATTTTCAATATTTAGGTTATTTGTTTAGAAAGCTTATTCAAAATAGAGGTTCATCCTTTTTGGAATGCTAGATTTATCAACTAGCTAAACACCAGCGGCAAAACCTTACAAGGCCTGTTATCCAGTCGTTATTTATAATGATGTTTGGGAACCTTATTGTATTGGAAAAATGATTCATAAAATTTATTTTACACCATGTTGTAAACACGAGTTTGTGAAAAAATGCAAAATTTTTAGAAGTGATAATGACATAATATCTTAACAAAATTTTTGGAAGTTTTTTCTTGAAATCAAGAATTGTTCATCACAGTTCTTGATACGATATTGAACAAATAAGCCGATTGAGAGAGAACAAAGACTTGCGAGAAGTAGCTTGGGTAGACTCTAAAGTACTTAAAATATCTTTACGGAAAGGAAGTTCTTACTGTAACATTCTTATAAATAGATTGCTTAGTAAGGTTTTAAAATCTCTAGCTCTAAATATTCTTCACAAATTTTGCCTTACTGATAAACTTTCATCTTCTTTTTCCTTTCAGAAAATATTTGGATGCACTGGTTTTGTTTATATCCATGGTTATAATCAAGGAAAACTTGAATTCTGAGCTATAAAATTTGTTTATTCGTTATGCTTCTAATAAAAAGATACAAGTGTTTTTTCTATCAAAAAAAGAATATAATTGTTTTGACCCAATTGCTAAAAAATTGTTTGTACCAATGGATGTAACTTTTTTTTAATCAACACACCATTTTTTGCTATCAAATCTTAGGGGAGAGACATCTCAAATGTTTGAATGAATTAGAATATTTTGAACTTGAGAGACCATTGTGTATTTATTTTGCCATTTACTTGAATTTGAGAGTCTGGACATTATTGTTCCAAATTTGAATGATTTAGGTGTTTTAGATAATGGTAGTGATTCATCTCTATTGTCTTATAAAAAATCATTAGGATTCAATTGACATAGAGACAAAAATCAAGAAGATAGATTAATTACCCTCTGATGTTGTCTACACATGAAGGAACACAAAACCAAGAAAGTAGTGGGCTGATGCCTTGCATTGCCATGAGTCCGCTAATCCTCTATCTAACAATCTTCCTCAACTTAGATAACTATTTCTTGATACTTTTAGTCAGAATCACAATTTAACATGTCCTAATTCTGAGGCTAGTGAGTTCAATTATTTTTATATCCATATTACTGCCCTAAAAGATGAAAGATCACAAACACTCCCTATCCGATTATATGTCCTATAAAATCTGTCACCTAATATTTGAGTTCATACCTTAGAAATATCTTTTATAGGGACTCCAACATTGGTGCAGGGTGCTCTACTGATTCTTGACAGGAGAAGGTTTTTGAGAAGATGTAGGCTCATGAGAAAATCAAGACACGGGGGGTGGTGGACCTACTGAGAGTGAAGACTATTGTGAGGTTCAAATGGGTGTTCATAAGATGGATTGCTTGAAAGGGATCGCTGAAGGATTAACTCAAGACTTATGACATTGAATACCTTGAGACCTCTACACTTATGGCAAAGTTAATTGTGTATGTTGATGACATAATTCTCATTGGGGATAACTTGTCTAATATAAACCAATTGAAGTAGTCTCTTTTTCCTAAAGTTTGAAATAAAGGATTTAGAGTCTGTAAGACACCTTCTAGCGATGGAAGTTACTCAATACAAGAAAATATGTTATCAACCTTCTCATGGATTGAGTCCGCAGGCATTCCAGTTGAACAAAATAAAAAAAACTGGTGATGGTAAAGAAGACAATCCGGTGGATATATCTCCATATTAAAAGGCTGGTGGTGAAGCTCATTTAGTTGTTACATGGCCGAATATCTAATTTGTTGTAGAAATGGTTAGTGCATTCATGTACTTACCCCTAAGAGAAACGCAGTAGATCAAAAAGTTCACTAGGACGTGTATTCTTTCAGGCAACAGGGCAGTGAAATATTGAGTGTACAATGATGTAGATTGAGAAGGTTCAACTATAGGTAGAAGATTTACAGCAGGGTATTCCACATGTACTTGGGGTAATTTATTCACATGGTGAACTGATAAACAAGATGTGGCTGCAAGTGGTGCCGAATTAGTATATAAGATATTATGCATGAGAGTTTTGGAGATAGTATGGCTAAAAATAAAAGAGTTGAAAGTACCAAGTTATTAGTGTCATTATTCTGTGACGCAGCATTGCACAAAACCTGATGCATGATTGCATAAAACAAGGGGAGGTTGATAAGACACTTTATAAAAGAGAGATTAATGATAAAGCAACGTTTTAAAAACTAGATTGTAACATCGAATCGATACGATTAGAGAAAAACTAAAGATTGAAGATTCAAACACCGTTATAAAAATATATAAGGTGATAAAAAGTCAAAATTTATTAAAATAAGTAAAAACGTTAATATAAAAATCTAATTTTTAATATACTTTCTATTTTAAATTAATGTTTATATAGGAAAATATTATAACTAATTAGCTATTAAATTAGTAAATATTAATTATATAAAAAATATTTTATTCTATTCTATTTATATTTAAATTATTTTATTTTTATAAAATGATTTATTGAATAAAAATAAAAGATAATGTATGATCAATTGATAATAAATATTATTAATTCTATCTACAATTGAATATAAGAAATTTTATAAAATAATAATAAAAATTAAAATTTTATTTATGAAAGAGGTGGTGTTTTATTATCATTAAAAATTCTAAAATCTCTAACGTCATGTAAATAGTCATAAAACACACTTTCAACCAAACTACTTACATCATTATCTTTTATTGCATTTAAATAAACTTTAAATTAGTAAGTTATGACAAAAAATTTAAATTGTAACATATTATAAAGATAGTAATGAACTATTAGTAAATGTTAATTCATTAGTTGTGATATAAATTTTCTTCATAAATCATCTTTTAAAGTCTATTATAATTAATATCAAGCGATATGATTTAAAAATTAGCATGATCAATACAATCGATATCAATTAGATCATATGATGTTTTTTTATTGAACATCTTAAATATATAGTAAAAAATTATAAAATCAATGATAAAAAATATAATTACTTTATCAATAAGATACTTATTATTCATCATTAGATTATATGTAATGTAAACAAAGTCATTGAGTTTTCAATCAACATTTCTTTGCATGAATACATTTTAAAACACTCAAATAATCTTCATTACTCATTTGTACTTTAAATTAGAAGTTTTTTGTTCTATAGTTAAATTGTTATCTCTATCAAAATTTAAACTTTGATAAAGAAGGATGTCTTATACATCCTTTCCCAACAAGCTATAAGGCTATTAATATTTTAAATTATGAGTTAATAGTAAAAATATTAAACTATATTATAATAAGTAAAAATTAAACTAAAATTATTAAAATTTACTAAACAACATTTTTGCAAATAATTTGACAAAATTCCCTAAACTTTCATGATTTTATTTCGCTACATTTGACTATCCATTATATCAATATCTATAAATAAATTTTCACTATATAAGTGATAAGGATTGAGAAAATAGATTATTAAGTAATCTTTAATAAGATGCTTATCCTATTTTTAGTTAAGAATATCTCTATAAGACTTGTACAATTTTTTCCTTACTTAAAAGATCCATAATTGTCCTACAAACTCTATACGTAATATCATATTTATAAAATATAGATTTTTTAAAACATCATATTTTTAAAATATAGATAGCTTTTCATTTGATTTAATAATCCTTAGTAACCTTACAAGTAGAGCCACATCTTCATAATAGTTAGGCAAACGTCTCAAAATTTATTATCTAAGATAATAGTATAAAATTTTTGTTTTAATTTTTTGCACTCCTTGATAACATCAGAGTTAGAAAGTGTTTACTTGTCATTAAATTTTGAAGTATTTATTTATGATTATAAACAATTTCAAAGTTATAAAAGTAGTTATAGAACTAGTGGCAACATGATACACAATCTCAACCTAATTTTCTTACTTTCTTAACAATAATAAAAAAATTTCAATGATTATAAACAATAATTATGATCTTAAATGCATATAAAGAGAGATTAGAAATATAGTTCATGCATCCAATTTCTTCTACATGGAGATTTATACCATGAGCAACATATGGGAACCGATAAATAAGCCCATACTTTGATTGTAATAAGTATCCAAATAATATATAATTAGTTGTCCTATTGTATGAAGTAGGCCACTTTATTTTTTTTGGTCTAGCTCACTCATCAATTTCAAAAAAACAATCTAAATAAAAATCAGCATTTTTTACCACATTAGCAATATCAATTGACATGAAAAAAGTTGTTCCAATTTACAATAAATTAAAAAATTGATAAATTTTTTATTAGTTTAATTATCTGCTATAATAGTATATTCTGTTATTACCAATTAGATTTATACTGATCTACAATCAATATGCATTCTTTTAATTCTACAATCAATATGCATTCTTTTATCAAATCTTAAAGTAATGACAAACAAATTTCATAATAAGAATATGCCTTAAATTCATTATTTATTATTGTCATAACATGTATTGTTTTTTGAAAGTAAGGTAAATTTAAAACATTTTAATGAATACAAAAATGATAGAATCATTTAGTCCAAGCTTTTCTTACATCATAAAATAGCGTCACGTAACACTTTTTAAATTCAGTTGAAAACTGAGAGTACTTCTTATAGTAAAATCAGAATATATATCCATAACAACTTTTCTTTTTCTTTTATCTAGTACATATTATACATTATCTTCGAAAGAAACATTTTAAGTCTCTTCAATTTTTTGTTTTTTTCTTTTTTATTTGTTATTTTACATAATTTGCAGTCATTTTATGTACATTAAATGGTAATAAAATACTCTTTCATTCTATAAATTCCTCCACCTTTAAATTTTCTAACATAGAACATATAATTATATTGAGTATTTCCATCTAATAAAAAATTTTCATATTAGATCAACTTTACTATAAGTAGATGTTAAGTTTACTAAATCCTTTTTGTCAACTTGAAAAATATCTAAAAAATATTAATGAATTTTATAGTAATATATTTAGGTCGTTGGTTAGGGCTTGATGCTTTTGGATGGTTCGACTGGTAATAGCCTTTAATTTCTGATTAAGGTTTCTAGTGGTTATGGTAGTCGAGCTTTACACTTTTGTTTTAAGCAGTCTCCCTTTTGTTTAATTGTACGTTTGTTTCTTTAATGATATTCTCTTTGAATTTTCGAAAAAAATATTTGAAAATTTATTTTTACTTGATTTAAGTTTATTATAGCAATTTTACCCATCATTAATTTTGAGTGCTCAAATTTTAGATTCAGAATTTTTAGGTCAATTTATTAGATAAAGAAAATTTTGAGAACTATAAATAAGAATTGTATATGGTTTATCGATTTTTATTTGTGAGATAAAAGACAAAATTATGAAAATTAAGCGTTGTGTACTATGTTAACGACAAAACTATAAACCTAAACTAACACATTAAGAAAAAAATCAATAAATTAAAAAAAAAAGAGACATATGTAAAACAATGTTGCATAAACCATAAAGTCATTAAGCAAAATAAGAGAAAGCACTCACGCGAAATGCTATCGAGGGTGGATGACATGCAGAAATCAAAATAACAACGCTTACAAGGTATTGAAAATCAAGAAGGAAACAAGGTTTTGATCTTGGTTTTGACTATTGAAGTAGAGGGCGAGGTTGAATTTACTTAAGTGGACGTTGAGTTGAGGCTTGAAAGGGTTAGGTTAATTCAGACAATATATTGATCACAGGTTGAGCTTACAATTCTTGATACAAATTCAAAGAAATTAAATCATAAAAGATGTTGACATGAACTTAAAAAATTTCTAGTTTCATTAACGAGGGAGCCAAAGAATAATAGAAGAGAGAACTAACTTTTAAAAAAAGCTTCTTTGACCAATTGAGTGAATCGAGAAAGCAACAGTAGTATACCTAAATTATAAAGCCCAGAAATTTTAAATCTAACCCAAGTTAATTATTAGGATTTACTTTTTTTTGTTTCATCTTCTTCTCCACCTTCTTCCATTTGTCATTGATGGTAGTTTAGATTCCCAATTTCCTGCTTTCCTTCTAAGACTTCATCAAGCCACTCCATCATTTTTTGTTTGTGTTTGTTTCGAGGTGTGTTTAGTTTGAGTTTTAGGTTGGAAAAAAAGGGAAACAAATAGAGAAAAAAAGACAATTGAAAGAAGTAAGATAGATGAAAATGTTTTTTTTGTTGTGAATTTTGTATGAGAATATGCTTTACTATATATACAAGAGATTTATGTTTAAGTATAGAAATACAATCAATACAATTCAATTTGACTTGCAGGAGACCTGGTGTTGAGGTGATGCAAAGCTGTGATCATGGAGATATTATGCGTTATAATCCCCCTTTAAGTTTATGGTGGAGGCAAAAGTGAGCTTGGGTCGGAGTTAACAAAAAATTGGAGAACCAAGGGCCTTAGTTATGATGTTAGCAATTTTATCTTTAGTTGGAATATGTCGAATGTTGAGAGCTTTCTTGGTCACTAAGTCATGAATAAAATGGATGTTAATTTCAATATACTTTGTGTGGGCATGAGCAATTGGATCAATAGTGAGAAATGTCACACTTAAACTATAACACCATAAAGTTGGTTTTAAGTTGGAGAAACTAATTTCACTGAATAGCAATGTAATCCAACATAATTCTACTAATGCAAGTGCAATACTGTGATATTCAGTTTTAATGTTTGAGTGTGTGACTATTGGTTGCTTCTTTTCACTCCAAGATATAAGTTTAGATCCTAAGTAAATGCAATAGCCAAAATTAGAGTAGAGATTATCAAGAGACAACCATCCTAATCAACATTAGAATAGGCAATAAGGATAAGGTGTTGGGATGTAGTGAAGTGTAGGCCATGAGAGAGAGAAGATCTCAAATACCAAAGAATTCTTTTAATGGTTATCCAGTAGACATCGGTAGGGCAATGGTGAAATTGAGACACTTTATTGACAGCAAATTGAATATTAAGACGAGTAAGATAGAGATATTGAAGAGCACAATAGTGCTTCGATATTCATTTAGGTCTGAAAGTTGAATTCTATAGTTTTTAGAGAGAAGTGAGGTGGGTGTTATGGAGGTGCTTCAATATCCAGTTGGATTGATCAAAATGAGTGTAAGCGAGGAGATCTTTGATATAGTTGGTTTGAGTTAGGAGAAGAACATCAAATGTAGGTGTGGTTTTAATGTCAAGAAAATAATGAAGAGGTCCAAAATCTTTTATGGAGAATGTGGCATTAAGGTCATTAATGAGTAAGGTAATGAAAGATTGTCAAGAATTCGTAACTAAAATATCATTTACA
>JAOXYD010000006.1:9074514-9095881 GCA_028565735.1 Pinacopodium congolense
GTAATAGTGTCTTTTTATATACTAGGTCAAGTGTATAGTTTATAGGTATAAATATCTCTTGTAGCCGTATTTTGTATAGTAAGAAAGTGAATAAAAGTTTCAGATTATTCCTCAAAAATCTTCAGTAAGAAAAGAGGTGAATTTGCATCCTAAGTCATGGGAAAGCTTATTTATAGACACAAGATTAGTTGATAGCTTAGGGACATGGAGTAATTTTCTAAGAATAAATGATGGACTAAGTTCATTGTCCCCAGCACTGTCAATGAATCATTTGTAGTAACTATTTTCCTTTTGCTAGGGTGAGGAATGTATGTATGAAATTTGTGAGATGACTATGTCATATGATCTATGGCTCCAAAGTCAATGATTAAAGAATTGGAAAACATTTTATCTAATGTATTTAAGCCATGTGAAAAAGAAAATTTACCTAAATGTGCCAACGAACAAGTACCTATCGGATTAGATTTTTTTAGGGTTCCTAGAAGGTCCTACAACCTTTCAATATCTTCTATACTGAATTCTCTTTGCACTTGAGCCTTTTCTTCTTCTTGTTGGGTGGCTATGAGGTGTACCTAGCCTCGATTTCTTTGCTCTCCACCATTATATCCCCACTCTTTGCCCTTTCCATACAATTTGCAACACCTCTCCTTCGAGTGCCTAGATATCTTAAAAAACATGCCACTGATGTTCTCGAGAATTATCTTGGCTGTCAACATTTTATGCTTTGGATAGTTCAGCTTTCCTACGTTTGTTGCTTGCATGCTGCTCCAAATTTGATCCCTCAATTGTTCACCCACTTTGTCATCATGGCTAATTTATTACCAATTTGGGTTTCCAACATCACCCCATGTCTACTTTCCTCACTTACAATGATAGAAATGACCTTATTCAGAAAGGATAACTCTTCTTTGCCAAAAATCTGAACCATAACCTGATCAGATTTGAAGTTAAGGCCAGCTAAAAATTCATATACTCTGTCTTTCTCGATAAAATTTTTTATTTTTTAATGTCCCTACATCTTCAACAGACTTCATCTCTACGCAACGATAATGATCAAACTCTTCTCAATAACCCTTTAGATGGTTGGCATATTACGTGAAAGATCGATTTTCCTGCTTGAAGGAGGCCATCTTAACCTTCAAATCTAGATTTGAGCAGTATCTCTTAATTTTGAAATACATTTGTCTAATTGACTCCCGAATATCCTTTGAGGCGGACAGAAACATACGAGCATCACTAATTTCAGGTAACATAAAATTCCATAACCATGCCATGATCATCGAGTCCTCTTCATCCCAAGCATCAAAATGGGTTCTCCTCTTTTTGGGCATGTTCTTAAAAATGTGGCTGATTTTTCCTTTTTGCTTTAGGAACTAGTTAGGACCATTTCAAATAATTTTCTCCCATTCAAGAATATGCTGCCTAAATATGCTGTAATTCTCTGGGCTAATTGGTGGTTTTTTCGCATGTTGCATTATGATTGAATGAGAAGTCTCATTTGCTTTCGACATGATGATGGAGGTTTGGAAAAAGTTGGCAATGAAAGACTTACATTGTGGGAAAAAAGTGCAAAGCAAAACAACGGCAATAAAGACCTTACAAAGAAGTTGGCAATTAAGGCCAAGCTATAATTTTCCCAAGGATTGAGCTAAATGCTCTGATACCACGTGGAAAAATAAGAATAAAATTATGTATTTCTAACATTTTTTTAAAGCTGTAGCCTTCTTTAAATGTCCAAAGTAAAAAAGGAAAAACTGACCCAAATATTCAATTACAGCCCTCTAATAAATCTCATTATTACAGCCCTTAATTAAAGGAATAGTAGATGGAAATCCCATGATTACAACCCTTACTTAAAGGAATAAAAGTTGTAAGATGTGCATAATTACAGCAATTTCCAATAGAAATTAATATGAGCTTTTCTTCTCTCAACAGTACTATATGCATGAAAGAAAATGAACCACCGCGTACAAGTTCAGCCAAATGAATGGCATGATTTAGCCAGCTTCATACATAAAAGAATCTGGGAGAAACTGTTGAACTTAATAGTAACTAAAAAACAAGTGAACTTTTCCATTTTAGAGAAAAAGCATGAAGAAGATATATAATTTAGTATTTCTAGGATGAGTATTATCATCAACACTACATTTAAGTAATATAGAACCATGCATAGACAACAGGTAAACATCAGTACATTTACCTTATGTATTTGCAGTCAGGTGATAAACTAGCTATAAAATGTTGGCAGATATACTGATACAGTCTCCAAGCATCTTTGCATAGCACAGATTCAGTTGCTAAACGCATTGGAGTAATAGGTGGATGGTCACCTGCATCTGTTCCTGGCCGTGGCCACTGATAACCATTTGTAATCAACTCCTTGACATGATCACCCCATATAGAACTATTTGCTAGAGTGTGAAGTGTGCCTATGAAATCAAATGAGGAAGGGTATGCTGTACTTTCTGTACGAGGATAACTAGAACACAAGTAAATTATCAGAATTCATTAAATCAACAAATGGAAAAGATGTATGGTCTACGATAATCACAGAAATTAAAAATCCCCACAGTCAAGTCCTATAATGCTTTTAAGTCCAAACCAGATACTACCTGGCACAATTAGTGTAAAACAAATATTTTAAAACACATGTCAAATGATGTGTGACTTAAGTGAGGAAAAGCTTTGATCTAGAAGATTTGGTGTAATTCCAAAATTTCAAGGATTCCAGTAAGCTGTATGTACTAATCAGGTAATTGAATATCTTACAGAGATTTTCAGCTAGTACTTTCAGTTGTTGTAGCCGTACATATTCTCATGTACGTTGATAAAACCATTTCATTAGAGTCACAGGTTCTTTCATGAAATCCTATTTCCTTTATCCATTGTTTCTCTTGATTATTATATTCTCTTTCCCTTGCTTTTCCATCTTCACAAATAATCATGTCATGGTCCATTGAAAGCACTCCTATTTTAGATGATCTTGCAACTGAGAATATTAGTGCTACGCCAACCAGAGATTTACAAAATATTCAATCAGTGTATTGATTGAAGGGAAATAATTATTTGAAACAGTTCCATACATTCTTAAGGCTAGAGGAAAACTGAGCCATCTATTAGGCATGGGTCCTTTGAAAGAAGACCCTAAAATTAAAAAAATTCCATGATGATGCTGCAGTTGTTGAATTTGATGCTTCCATAAACAAGTGATACATTTATATTCCTGGTACATCCAAGAATATTTAGGATGCTATTTGGACACATTTATTTTAAATTTCACGATGCTGCTTGAATCTACGAAATCAAAACAAAAAATTTCAGCAGCCAAACAAGGGAATCAATTTGTAACTGAACATTTGAGCATCCTGCCTAGGCTTATGACTGGAAATGGATCATTATCAATGCATTCAAATGCACTGCAGTTAAGATGTTGCAATTCCAAAACAATTCCCAGAAAAGGATCAAACTTATTATTTGTTAGCTGGTCTTAATGTTGAGTTTAACGCTGTCAAAGTGCAGATTTGAGAAACGAGGATGTAGCCTCTCCAGAAAATAGAGATATTAAGAGATGTATTATTTTTGGTTTTGTACATCAATATTTAGTACAATAAGGAGTCTAAACTAGGAAATAATGATCTAGACAGTTAGCAATCTGATTTAGTAAATCAAGGAGCTGATTTCTAAGAATTGAGTCTAAACTAGGAAACAATGATCTTTACATTAACAACTAGCATAATCTGATAGCTGATTTCTAGGAGCTAATTTCTTACCCAAATCTCTTAGTTCACATCTTCTAACACTCTCTCTCAAGCTGGCTTAAAGATATCTTCCATAGCTAGCTTGCCTACTAGCACATTGAATTGCTTGCTAGAGATTCCCTTTATGAGAATATCAACCACCTGCTGACCTATAGGAATATAGGGAATGCATATGAGTCCACTGTCAACCTTTTCCTTAATAAAATGTTTGTCTACTTCTACGTGTTTGGTCATGTCACGAAGAACAAGATTGTGTGCAATTGAGATTGCAGCCTTGTTATCACAGCAAACTTTTATAAGTATAGAAATAAGAACCTTCAATTCTTCTAGGACTCTTTTTATCCATATAGCCTCACAAATTCCATGAACTAAAGCTCTGAATTCTGCCACTACACTTCTTCTTATCACCACACTTTGTTTCTTACTCCTCCAAGTTACTAGGTTCCCTCCAATGAAGGTACAATATCCAGAGATTGACCTTCTATCAATTTTTTCTCCAGCCTAATCTGCATCAGTAAACACTTCTACTTGGAGATACTTGGAGATTATTCTTCTTTTGGACCTGAAGATAGAAGGAAGAGAATATACATCTGTTCAGAATTTTTACAGTTAGTTTAGAAGCTTATACTCATGCTAATTGTGATTGTTCATTGGTTTGACAAGGAGTCAATCTCAATCCATCACACTCAAGTGGTAATCTTGTGACATGGAGGAGTAAAAAGCAAAATGTGATGGCTAAATCAAGTGCAAAATCAAATTTTAGGTCAATTGTGTCAAGAATATGCGAGCACTTAAGATTAAAAATAGTTCTGTATGATTTGAAGATAGAAAGGGAAGGCCTAATGAGGTTGTATTGCAACAAGAAATCAACAACTATTATTGCAAAAAACCCTGTAAAATGTGGTTGTACAAAGCACATTTAAGATTGAAAGATATTTCATCAAAGAAAAATTCCACAACAACTTCATTTGCACTTAATTTGTTTCAATGTAAAATGAACTAGCAGACATACTCACAAAAGAACTGTCAAATACCATGCGTCGAGACATTATTAGCAAACTTGGAACGAAAGACGTCCACTCACTAACTTAATGACAGTATCAAATGATATGAGTTGAAATGAGGAATTATGAAATAAAAGGTTTTCTTTAATTCGATATTTTCAAGGATTCTAGTGAGTTGTATATACCAATTAGATAGTTAACTATCTTAAGGAGATTTTCAATTAGTGTTTTTAGTTGTTTTAGCTGTATAATTTTTCGTGTATGTAGATTACTTGTAACTATGAAATACCATTTTTCGAAGTCACTATTTATAACAACACCTTTAGGATGCAGATGAACCATGAGCATTGAAATAGCCCTCTAAATGATGATCTAGGGGAAATTATTGTGACAAAATCATGCATATTTATTGCGATTGATAATAATTGATTAAATTTCCTACTATGTTAGGATATCCCATCAAGTAAGGGAATCCCATAAATTGTGAGATTTGATATTGTTTTAGAATATCCCAAAATCACAGGATTAGAATTGTTTATTTCCATTTATAGGTGTCAGAATTTTGTATATATAAACCAAGCCTACTGTAAACATTTTAGACATGAAAGAATATCATTCCTATTCAAATTCTAACAATTATAAAAGTGATTATTGTATTATTTATTAATGCTTGATTATATGACTCCCTTATTTAGAGTAAGGTATACATGTATGAGGGAGCTTGTAAATAGATGTATGTGCAAGACAAAAAAATATTTTTCCCCCTAATATCTCTCTTCTATCAACATCATATCATAGCATGGTTATGAAACCCAACCATTGTCTCCTCTTTTTAAGTTTGAGTTAGTAACCCCAGTAATCTCCCTTCCTTCTAAACCTTAAATGAAACATACCATGACTGGAATGGGAGGAGACAATGGTTGAAGAGATAAAAGTTTCTTTTTAAATGAGACACGTGAGCTTGTTACCCTACCAATGGAAAGGAAACCAGTTATATGTAAATGAGTCTTGTTGAAGAAACAAGAATGTTAAGTTGTAAATCTCTCAACTCTCCCATTTAAGCTAACCACATATCACAGGCAGGGGTTGGTAAGTCTATGAAGTTGGGCAGATATCAAAAATTTGTCGGGAGATTGATTTATCTCTCGCGCGCCTAAACAAACATAGCTTATTTCGTAAGTCTAATGAGTCAATGCATGAATGATCCACACGATTCTCACTTAAAGGCTTTTTTTATTTTATTTTATCATATTTGAAATCTACTCTAATAAAGGACTTCTCATCTCCATATATGGCCATCTAAAGATAGAAGTTTTGACAAATTTCGACTGGATTGGATCTCCCACAAATAAGAGATCAACAACTGGTTTTTGCTCATTTGTACATGGAAATTTGGTCAGCTGGAGAAGTAACAAACATTTTGTGGTTACAAGACCCAATGCAGAAGCAGAATATAGACTTGTGGCACAGGGTATTTGTGAATTATTATGGTTGAAAAGTTATGGAAGAGGTGTAATTATCAAAAGGTGACCATTGTACTTGTTTTGTGATAAAAGGCTGCCATTAGTATAGCTTATGCTCCAATCAACATGATTGAACAAAACATGCAAAGATTAATCAATATTTCATTAAAGAAAAGATAACAAATAGTCTTTTAAACATTTCATAGTGAATCCAAAAAACCGTGCTGATGTATTTACTAATGGCCTTAGTAGCATGTTATTCCATGGTATAGTTTGCAATTTAGGTATGTATCACACCCATACACCACCTTAAGGGGAAACATTTACCAATATCTAAGAAATTATAAGAGTGACTATTGTATTTTGTATTAATGCTTGATTATATGATTTCTTTATTTAGAACAAGGTATAGATGTACAAATAGAGGTTGAAAATGAAAGCATTTGGAAGAGAATAAAATATTTTTCCCTTCAATGTTTCTCTTCTATCAACCTATGGAAATACTTCAATTAATTGTACAAATCTCCATGTACTTTTTAAAAAACAAACAAAAAGGTCAAACTCAAATACTTACAATAAATATCATGATTTACTGGAACTATAATGACTTGGTCATTCTTTTCTACTTTAAAATCAAATTATCCAAGAATGACCACTCACTCTTGTGTTAAATTAATAATGTAGAAAAAGTTATTTAAATGGTAAAATTGGCACTCACTCTTACTTTCTGAGTATAAGTTATTCAACTTACGCATGATGTACAATTTTTAAGCCTACAATGTTTTGATTTCCATCAAATATAACTACTGCATCTATTGCAATTAAAAACAAAATACAGGCTAAGAAATATTCAGAGCTTCCAATGATTTCAATGCAACCCCTATTTAGAACTTCTTATATTGGACAACATTAATATTCCTTTATTTACAATTTCCTTTCTTATTGTAGGCTTCATTGCTTTTGGGTTATTCCTCACTGCTACACGTAGTATTGGGACAAAGTGAAATGAGTTAATTTTTTATATTTGTCTCCCTATAAAATCTCCTTTGAAACTATTAATTTGCTATCTTCTTTCTAAATTTTTCTCCTGCCTTTATTCTATTCTTTTGATGTCATACATTATTATTGAAGCTGTAAAGCCTGGACGACTTGATTATTAGCCTTTTATCAGCTCTAACTGAATAGGATCCCATAATTATGACTCCAAAATTTTCCATGCAAATAATTGATAGGACAAGTGAAATTTTTATTCTACATGCTATGAACCAGTAAATTAGTGATTAACATGATGGGTAAGTTCGCCAGATGAAAGAATGGACAAAAACCTGATAAAACCTCGAGTGTATAACTGTTCAGAAAGCTGCATAGCCATTTGAGGCCCCAAGCCTAATGCACTTGAAGCAATCTGAAGAAATCAGAAGATGTAGTTAGGGCTTTAGATGCAAAGAACCTCCGACTCTTTCATGATTTTAAATAACACTTTGCAAGGATACACGGAGAGGGAGACAGAGAGAGGGAGAGGAAGAGAAGAAAATGGCAATAATCCTTCATCACCATTGTCTTCACTACACGTAAAACAAATATTTGATAATGTAGCTCTTTAGCATTTAAACTGCATAGAAAGGTGACAAAGAATCCATATTAAAACATCATATTTTTCTCTTAATCATGTACAGACTCATATCTTAAAGCAATGAAATAGGTAAGCCAAGCAATATAGGGAAAAACCTAGAATCAGAAACTTATGTGAATCAGAGAAAGAAATCAAGAAGTAGAAATAAGGAAAAAGAAAGAACAAAAACGCGAAGTAAAAAGTCAGAAAAATCAATTAATCAACAAATATTTAATGCTAAGAACAAAGATATCCCTTCTATTTATAGTAGTTTAAACTAATTCATAAACTCAATACTAGAGTATAACTACCAGGTGCTTAAAACATAGTAGAGACCAAACATAAAATGGCCTTAATTCCAAAAGGAAGAACGAAATCTAGAGTTATCCGTAGGATGTTCCAGTAAAATCTCTAATTAGATATTTCCCCTTTGGGGAAATGCTCTCAGCCTCAAGTGCGCAAATTAGTTAACAGTCAAACATTCAGGATAATGAGCACAAAAATCTGATCTGATAATCCAAATAACATCGTATGAATGTTTCGGTTAATTTTCAAGACAAATGCACACAATGATTAATTACTTGAATTATGTTCTTAGCTCTATGGTACACATCAATAACAAGTTCAAATCAACATTATCTGTTGCAAATTTACAACCGATCTTAGAATGCAGATCACAGAGTTTTTATGCAAAATATTCTGCAGGTTTAGGGGAATCTGGGCATCAAGCAGCAAAGAAAAAAGATCAGTAGGCGCACAAAGTATATAAACCTATATGCATAAAACAATCAAAAGGACATTTTCCAACAGACCTATTCACAAAATCGTTTTACACAAACTTAGTATTTAACACAAGATGTCAAACTCATCTTTTTTTCCCAAAAAGCCAACAATTTCCAGCAGATCTGTGCATAACATTGTTTTGAAACAAACTCAATAATACATACAAGATACCAAACCCCATCTTTCTTTCCCAAAATATGGACATCTTCCAGCACATCTGTGCACAACAACATTTTAAACAAACTCAATAATAGACACAAGATACCAAACTCCATCTTTCCAAAACTACATCTCAAATAATCACCCTAACTAGAGTTAACTACTTCACTTTGGTCATCGGTTTCTGAAAAGCAATAAAAGTCTAGAGTTAACAACTTAAGTTTTGTCATCAGCTCTGGAAAGAATTAAGCTGTAAAGTGAATGAATGGATTCTCTAAACTCCAATTTACCACAAATTGTATTAATATTACAACCTTATTTAGTTACATGGTCAAAGACTAAATTACACCTTACATTTAACAGTCCTCCTCAAGCTGGTGCATATAAATTATCAATGTCTAACTTGATATAAAGAGATGAAATTCTCGAACCTCTTAGGACATGGTAAAGAGATTAACTAACTGGTATGCTGAGACTGTGAATTCCATGGCTAACTATTCAATTATCTTCTCTGACATAAACCAACAATATACCTCTTCATGCTTTGTCCTTTCGTGATAAATTGGATTAGAAGCTATGTTTAGTGGTACTTGTTATCACATATTAGCTGTATTGATACTTGGTTATCACGTATTAGCTTTATAGGTTTGAGTAGACCAGGTCCCCATAGATAAATTATGATTTCCTAAAGGAGATGATATAGCCATAACAATTCATATATGGCCCAGAAATAGTTCAATACTAAATCTCTGCATTAGACCGAGCTACTACATTTAACTTTTCACTTTTCTATATTCAATAATTTGTGATGGAGTATCCATCAAATTGTAGACTAGCATAATATGCATTTGCATACACCAGTATATCAACATGGTTACAGTATAACGCCCTGTCTAGAAGCTTGTTTCACTTATGGTACTATGCGAAATGTTGCTTCTCAAAGCTAAGCACATGTATTAGGCATAAATTGACTCATCAAATTCATAGGAAATATGATGTCTAGTTTTGTAATGGTACGATACAAAGGTTTGCATTCTAATTTTCAGTAACTCACTAGATCATAAAAGGGCTCTCCTGAATAGGGATAAGTTCCATAATGGGATCCATGGGATTAGAGGTTTCGAGCCTGATAATCCAGTCTACTGTAATGAATTTTTAGCATATTTCCTTTGTGAGAAGTAGATACACTGCTTTGATTGTGTAACCTCAATGCTTAAAAAATATTGTGAAGGACCAAGATCCTTAGAAAATGTTACGGTAGGCGGGTCTTCAGCTTAAAAATGCCTGCTAAATCATCTTCAATGAATAAAATATCATACACATTGAAAATCATAGGAACAAGTATTTGTGATATGTAGCACTAAAAAATCAAGTAGTCCGGTTGGCCACATTCGAGGCCAAATTCAAGTACTGTTGTACCCAATCTCTTGAGCCAAGAATGTGGAGATTGCTTGAAGGCAAGCATTGAGCAACAAAACCATGAAGCTAGTCCATATAGACTCCTCTTGAAGATCACTAGGTAGGAAAACAATCTTAAATAGTATAGTGACCCACCGAATTGGGTAGCAAGAGAGATAACAAGACAAATGGACATAATTCCTAATAGGAAAAATGGTAGCCTTGTACTCCAAACTCAAAATCTTTGTATGACCGATTGGTACAAGGTGAGCCTTAAGGCGATAAACAATACTGTTCAGACAGATATTAATAGTGAAAATGTAAAAACAGCCAACACAAGATGTACAAAAGCAAGTTCCCAAGTGTCATTGGAACTATAGCAACTTGCTAAAGAGCCACGGCTTTAGCCACGGCTTTAGCCACTGTCTTAGGGTAGGAAAAAAGACAAGGTGTAAAAGAAGGTAGTCTAGTTAGGAACTAAAAAAATGATAAGGAACAAAATTAGAGATGTGACAAAAAGTACATGAAAGGGTACCTTCACAAAGAGCAACAGACATATCAAGACTGAACAATGGCAAGTCTTAAACAACAGACAAGTATGTGGATCACTACATAGCACAATTGCACCTGGGGGCAGAGTTCCATTTAGGGAAGACAGGGCCTTCTAGTGTGCACCTAAAGATTCAATTGAGGCAAAGAAGAGGCAGAAAGATCTAGAGGTGCAAAAAAAGTCAAAATGGAGTGGAAGGATATAAAAAGGATAGGAATGATAAGACAAACCTAGCAAAAAGAGACGTCAAGAGAGGATGGATAATAAGAATATGCTAATAAAAAATAACTTTGGCGTAAATAAAGCAATATCGTAATATGGGATCAAAACATAAATAATCCTTTTGAAGTCTCAGGTAAACTACGAAGACACCTCTCAAACTTTAGAAAGAAACTAGGACATCCAAATGGACAAAACAAACAGCATAATTGGCCAATGAAGATGATATGAGAGGGTATATCAGGAAACAACAATGCATAAGGGGTGCAACCATGTCACACTGCAGGATGTATGCAATTGATTAAATAAATAGTAGTAAAGATTGAACTATCCAATGAAGGGAAGGAACATGCATCTAAAGGAGAGTACAAGTTTTCTCAAATAAATGACTATGCTTGTGATCAGTAAATCCATTTTGTTAGGGTGGACAAAGGCAAGAAGTTTGATGTTGAATATCATGAGCAAAAGAAAAGGACAAAGACAGTACAAAGATACTCACAATCATTATTGTTATACGAGATTTAAAGTGAAACATCAAACTACGCATTGATTTCATTATAAAATTTTTAAACACAATAAATTAGCTCAAGTATTTAATAACAACAACCCGTAAAGTGAGAATAATCATTTATAAAGGTGATAAATATGATGTAGTTTGGAGGTAACTGAACTCAACCCCAAATATCCTTATGAACAACAGAAAAAGGAATAGACACTCTTCTATCATTACAAGGAAGGGGACTCGATAATGCTTCCCTAAATGACAGGACTCACAATCTAGCAAGGACAAACTAGACAAACTAGGAACTAATTTCTTAAAGCTATAATGAGTGATCAAAAAGGTGGTGGTGCTCAATGAAATGGTAAGTGGCCACATTAAAGGACCAATTCCCAAATCATTCTCTCCACACATTTCCAAAGACTCCTAAACTTGTGTGAATGGGAGTATATACAATAAAGTCTTCTTCTTTGGCAACTACAAATCTAGAGAATTAGACCCTTTCATGTAAGATATCTGAAGAATTAAATTTTGAAGCTTTCAAACAAGCATTGCAAAAGTTAGATTGGATGGAGATATAAGAATGGGCATACAGACCCCATGGGATAATCAAATTTCCATGAAGGTATGGGTTGACTCATGGTCAATGAGAAAATCCCAAAGAATTGTTTTGGGTGATGCAACAAAGAGTTTGAAATTGTAATGATACCTTACATCAATGCTTACTAGTTTGGAAGTTTTGGAGCATTCTGTTAGTGGAAAGTACAGGAAACCTTACCTAGATGGAGCAAAAATCTCTTTAGCATTCAAGAGGTCTGATCATGTTAAGTATTACTCGTAAATGGGGGATCAATATCCAGGTTGCAGTTTTGGGTAGTGTTGAAGGCAGGGGACAATCTGTTCTTTAGAAGAAAGTATACTAGCTGGAATAGAATGTATGAAGTGATTCAAGTACAATCTCACTAACAGCCCACTCATATAGCTGTTGCTTGGTGTGTCGAATAACTTCTCCAATATAGCAGGGGGTGAATAAGCAACAATTCCTTTGCAAGTTTTGCCGTTTTATAAGTTCAAGACTTGACTACTTTTACCTATTACCATTCAACTTTATGGCAATGGTGTTCTGGCTTCACTAGCTTAAAGATCATTGTTTAGTATACTTATTATATCTATTTTCCCAGCAAACAAAAAAAGGAAAAAAGAAAGAAGAAAGAAGAAAGAAGAGAAGAAGAAACTTAGAGCCAGACCGATGTGAAAATATCCACAGCATCTCTATTAATACCCACAGTATCCTACTTATAGCTGATGTTGAAATAGGGACTTGGAGCATAAAACATATCAAAACGACTTCAATACTTAAGCATGTAGCATTTCGGCAATCCTACTAAAGCCATTTACAGCCCTAGTCTCAGCATCCTAGTCATGATTATGGACAAAGGCATATACATTTAAAACTCTTTTAACATTTATCTTATTCTAAGAATTTAAACGGCACAACGCCTCAAGGTCTGAGTAAAGAACAAAAGGTCTTGGGGTAGAATGTAACAGGTTATAACGGATTGGATCACAACTTAAAGTTCCCTTCCATTAGTGTCAGAAATTAATATTCTTATGATATGCATTCTATAAAAGAATATTATATTCTATCTTGGAATGCCATAATAGCTTTTACTACCCCAGTACCATGAATAGATGAAAGAAACTCGCAATAATAATGTCATTTCGGTGATTGATTTTCTTCCACCCCCAAAACCCAAAATTTAATCAATTATTTGTCCCTCTGTTAGAGTAGCTGGCAACCCATAAGCAGTGGCTTGGTTATGGGAACTCACAATTTCTTCTGAATCTGTTTCAAGTTTTATAAATGCTAGTTCACTTTATCAATAACCAAACCAATAAAATAGGTATGGTATTTTTGTCTAGCAGCTAGTAGATTTCATCCTAAAAGACTATGTTGACTCAAATGCCTGACCTACAGGCATCATAATGAACATCAAAAACCTTAAGTACTGGTGCTTCAGTCATTTTTTTCGCAATGTCTCTAAAAGCCTGAGTAGCAGATAAGGGGATCTATGAATTTGAGTTGAAGAGATTCGTCTAACCTCAGCTTGGAAGGGAATCAACAGTTTCCATACTGTCCCAATTACCGTGGGAAAGAAGATAACCCATGTGACCCAATTAATTGGCATATTTACAAACTTAGATCAGCCATAACATTAGCTGATCAAGAGGCCCGCCCATTAACTACAAATAATAAGGTAATCTCCACTTGTTAAATATGCTTCTACCCTATCAAAATATTAGGAAACCATACACAAAAGGAGTTTCACATCAGGCTTCAGAGCTCATAAGTTTAACCCGTAAATTGTCTCAGGTTGTGAAATAAATCTCCCTAATAAAAAATGAGTAAACAAATGAATGGAATAATTAAACCAGTAGGAATAAATATCTTCTAAGGAGCAAGGATCCTCTTCACAATGGAAAGAACCCCCAAGGCTTTCTAACCTTCAGAAGATTCACCGTGTTTAAACCGGAAGGACGACCTCTGCTTTCCTCTTTCTGTGATATATCAACTACTTGTAATATTCCATCCTGCATTACAAGCTTCTGAAACATCAAAGACACCTGGAACAATGGAAACATGTAAAAGCTTTACTTCATGAGCAAAAGCCATTGGTAAATCCCAACTTAAGGAAAAGATGATCTCACATCAAAATCAAAAATCTTCTGGCGATCCCATTCCAGTTGAAGTTCATACCCATCTGTTATTACGAATGGATGCAAACCCCAAAATTTTTCTGGCTTGAACGTATTGATTTGCATATAGCGTTCAACACAAAACCCAAGCGTAGGAGTTTGACAGGGACCATAACTGAAAAAAGCATGTATTTCACCTGAATCACTAAGAGTACAAGAAATAATATCCATCTGCACTAAATCCTAGTTCAACTGTCAAACGAATAACTAGAAGGAGAAACAATCAACAAAGTCCAAAAAGAAGCTTGTAGATGGGAAACAAGGCCTCGACATAGATCGTCTTGCATTAGGATATTCAAAACTTCATAGATCTTACTACATTAGGATAATCCAAACTTCGTTGAGAAAGGATGTGTAAGATTACTATTGTAAGTATAGTAAGATTACTCCATTATTGAAGTGGTTCATACATGAACATACTTTATCCATTAAGTGGGAAGCACTATCACACTATTAATGCGGTAGACTTGGGCACAATATTTACGCACCACAAATGTCATATCAGACATTGGCTACTATAATCACAATTTTTAGAATCTTTTTTTAAACCAATAATCTAGGGTTAAATGAAAAGTAGACAATATATGCAGTATAAAATGATCACATTTTGCCAGTACAAAATGAAGATACTATTCAATACAAGTTGATAACCGCTAAAATATGTATCGAGTAAAACCACTTCTCCATTTCTTATATATAAATGATTTAAAGTCCTTATCAACCAAAGGGCCAAACAGAGACGTGCAGTAGCATATCTACAAAGACAAGAATCTTCTATTTACATAGGCTTTGTCATGAGATATATGTAATAGGAAATACAAATTCATAATTAGCATTTACAAATCCATATGAGAATACAAACATATTTAAATTTGTTGATTTGAGAATTACAATGTAACTAGTATATGTTATGGAGAAGGGATGAAACTCGTAATAAATGAGTATATGCAATAGCAACTACAATATACATGAGAAGATATAACCTACGAGATCACTCTAGAATCAAGATTCCCGTATTTTCCTTGGAAATAATTAGTCTGAAATCGTGTAAATGCAACACCAACTTTTAAATCTATCTCCAGCCGAGCATCAACAGCCAATGCCTCATCTTTGTTCGGCTCAACGAGGTTGTCCATAGCCTTCAAAAGGTCTTTCTCAGTAATGGATGAAAACCGTGCCCGATGAACCCTTCTTCTAGTATCATTTAAATGAAAGCCAGTAGATTCAATAACTGAAAAGGAAAATAATTCTTAGAGATGATGGTGGTTCCAGAAGTAAAAACTTAAATTTGTTTTTTCTTTCTCTGACTAAATTTTCACCTAACTACTCTCAATATCTTAATTTGTAGAATAATTTTGAAATAATTAAGAGGAAAAAAAAACGTATAAGAATGACCAACTACCATTTGTTACGGTAAGGAAGTTATTAAACCAGAAAAACTAGAGATAACAGGTGGAGATTCTTCATACTTTTCTTACCTTTCTCAAGCCTAGTAAAGCAATTCAATAGCACTAAAAAGCCAAATGCACAGAAACGCACAAATTCTGAAGAAGACAACATAAGGCCTTATACATAGTCTCCCCAAGGAAATTAAGTACCCATCGTGATGGTAACAAATCAAAAATTATTGTCACCCTACCAAAAGTTGTAATATGTAGATGCTCTTTTCAACAGGGAAATAGTCATAGCATACTAACTCAAAACAGATACAAGGTATATGGTTAACTATGGTAATCACATGCTTTGCTATTTTCAAGTGAGAAGTATAACAAAATCCCAAAACAACAATAGTAGGTCCCATTCCTGATCACTTTGCTACTTTTGCTTCCTCAGAAAAACATCACAAAAACAACATCACTTTTCCTCTTTGTTGTTCTACTTTCATTCTGGTGATCTTTCATTCAATCTAAATCCTCCTATCTCATAGAAAAAAAGATCCTTCACTATAAAATCATATTCTGAGATCAAACTCATATCATTACTGACATCAATTACGCATTCCCTACAACATCCACAACAAACTCTAACCCTGCTTTTCAATAAAGCAAACACTATAATTGATTTCTGCAATTCCCTCCAACAATATTCGAGCTTTTGTTTTTCACTATGAGAAACTTCATTTCCTCCCATTTCATAAATATTATTCGCAACAATCTATGGGCCTTGACTAACTTAAAAACTTACTTAATCTACCCATAGATTGAACACACAACTCACATCTTGAAACTTCCATGAGTAACTCCAATTGACCAGGCGGGTGTGATCACAGTTAGATCATGTTTCTCCATCAGGTTCTATAAATACTTCAATGGTTTTAATGGACTCCATAACCATTTCCCCCATTACAATATATGATTAGTAGAGTTTGTATAAGCTATTGAATCTTACGTCTTATATGCAAAATCTCAACCAGAGTTGCATCATATCAAGTTGTTGAAGAAAGGCATATGCAATTCCTACACAAATCCTGAGAACTGAATTAGGTAACATGACTCTAGAAGATGGCCTATCTACAAAAGCTCTCAATCTTGCTAAAGATTACATATCCAAAGATATCAGATTCTCACTATGATAAAATAATTATAATAAATAAATAAATAAAATTTGCACAAACTATCTAAAATAAATCAACTTACCTTCAAAGCATATATTCTCTCCTTCACGGTCACAGTCCAACCATAATACTAAGTGACTACATCCACGTGCTTCCTGACTTAAATGCCTGCAAACATGTGCCTTCATACCAATAAAACAATCAAAATCTGTAAATGGTGTACAAGTGCTCAGTAAAACTAAAAACAGAGTGATGCAAAAGAATTTAGAGTTTACAAAAGAAATAAAGGAGCGCAAATCACTCAACGGCAAGTTTTAATTTGGTGAATGATGAGTAGGAGTTGAGGTGATAGCAAAAGACAAGAAGGGCTCAATTTACTTTATATTACATTCTCTTTATTAGATAGGAAGTAACAATAAGTTAGATACATTACGCTAACCTTTTAGGGCTTAAACTTATTTAAGGATAAAGAATTCTAATTAGAGGAAGATTCTCTTTTTTTTAATTAGCTTAGTTGAGAATCTGTTTACTACTAGAATAAGGGTTCCAAGAACTTTTCTATTTATATGTGTAATCAGGCCTTCAATAAAGAAAAAACTTGAATTTCTTTATAAACTTGAGCTTTTAATCAGAAGGTCTGATGTTTAAGAGTGATTCTTAGACTCCAGGAGATTCCCAGTTCCGTACCTTCCATTACTTGTTTACATCACTAAAATTCCAGCACTACTAACCTGAATTTCTAACAACCAAAACCCTAAAATTCTAACCTAAATTTCCAGCAACCAAACCCTAAAATTCCAGCTATTCCAAATATGAAATTCCAACAACCTAAGCTGAACTCCCAAAACTAAAATCTCAAATTCCAGCAGCCAGGTATAACTTTTGTATGTTCTAGCTACTAGTTTGAAACATCTTCTACTCGTCCTACATCATAGAGTAGTTCAACAAAGGTATTCGGAAGGCTTTTAAAAACTTTCATTTGCTATTTTACTAATTATGCCCTTTGTCCTAATATCATGAATTTGATAGAAAATGAGAAGATATGAACTACAGCAAAGAAAAGGAAAAAAAAAAGAAAAGATACAAACTAAAGTAGAGAAGAGACTTGTTAGTGCATGTAAAAGCAAATATCCATACATTTTGTCCAACAATCAGTCATTTTTATTTTCGCAACTTTTTTCACATTTCAAATGCAATCCATATTACACTTCTTATCAACCTATAAACTATATACATTGAAGCATGTGTAAATATGGTAAAAGCAAATTATTTATTACACCACGACTACAGAAACTGCAACTTCAAAGAGACCAAAGAATCGAAACAAAATTACCTGCTGCCAAGTACTTTTACCATAATAAGCAATTGTTTTACCATAATAAGAAATTGTTTTACCACATGTTAACCATATTATTTCAGAATCCACAACCAAGTAGAATGCAAGAAACAACTAATACCTTTGGGTTTGTCTCAGATTTAAGAACTGGAGCTTCAAAAAGATCCTGAGGATCAGTTCCTGACCAGTCTCGATATTTTGCAGGAAAATCTACACTGTATTTATGTAGCGAGAGGGGGGGGGGGGGGAGAAGAAGTAAAAACAAAATGCATATAAAAAATAAAAAAAACTGAGATGGGTTATAAAATACATTAATGCATTATAGAAGCACATCAAATTGAGGTATACTCACAAACTGACACATGTAAGACCTAACATTAAACCGTTATTCACATGGTCCTAATGGCAAGTGCAAGCCATTCTTTATATGCTATATTAAACACTAATTTTATCTTCTTTATTATTGGTAGTTGAACCCAATACCCAAATTTTAGCATACACAAATATCAGCATAGTGCTTTACCACCTTGTTATATATGTATATATCTTCAAACTAGCAGCCATCGCTTCCTCTATCGTGTTAGAATCATATAAGACCATTAAGTTAAATATGTATGCCAAAGATAAACAAACTTAGGGGGGGAAATTATGAACTAACTAAACTTGTTGAATAAACACAGTTAGAACTTCATCCCTGGATTAAGATCCCTATAAATCTGTGTAATCCAAGCCAACCATCATTTTGAGAAGCATTAAACCTCCAAAAATCATTTGTAATATTACAAATGTTACAGTACTCCAAAATATTTGTCCTGGCACCTTATGGTAAAAGTTACCTCAAATAATTTTAGGACATTCGAATAGCAAGTCCATGTATGTCATCGCATGAGAAGATTAACATACAAATAAGGAGTAACTTCTTTCCTCTTGCATCAAAATGTCCATCATAAGTATACAGTAAAACAAGACCCTGGGCCTTCCAAATGTCAAAACCGTAAATGTAATAGCTCTGTAAAACGTAAAAGAAGAAGAAGAAGAAGAAAGGGAAGCTGAATTTCCAATGAAAACCTCATTGGCAGGAATAGCATCACACATATAAAAGCATCAGCAACAACAATAACAGCCAAGTAACATTTCAGATTACCCGAAGACATGCCCAATTACTGAAGTGACTGTAAAGCGTGCTTGAAACCCCATAAATATCCCATCAAATTCATGGACATCGGTGGTGCCCCTCCGAGTAGACATCTGTAACACAAGCAACCATATATTAGTTAAAGACCACCGTGCCACTAAAAGTTTCTGAGGTAATTGCGGCTATTCAGATACACATAGACAAACAAAAATGGAGAAAAGGGAAGAGAGAGAGAGAGAGACACGGAGGGAGGGAGGCTTACCTGGCCATGGGAGAGTACAGAAGCAATAGAAAGAGCGATACTAGGCTTCTCAGCCACCTGTACAAGGAGAAGAGTAACTTGAATGTTACGAAACCTCGAGGTATATACAGTGAGACATGCATACCATGAGAACTCTCGGAGGAGCCATTTCTGGGCTTCTGTATGACTCAGGAAATTCCTTTGCAATAATAAGCTTTGCAAGACTTCCTCCCTCCTAGGTTTGAGTAGACAACAGCGATAATAGAAAGGTGGCACCTTGTTAACGATTATTTATTAAAATAATCAGGGGCCGTTTAGAATTGGTTTTTGATTATTGATTTGATTTTTGAATTTTTTAAATATAAAAATTAATAAAAAATATAAAAAATACACTGATATAATATAAAAATTAAAATAG
This sequence comes from Pinacopodium congolense, assembly GCA_028565735.1. Taxonomy (NCBI): domain Eukaryota; kingdom Viridiplantae; phylum Streptophyta; class Magnoliopsida; order Malpighiales; family Erythroxylaceae; genus Pinacopodium; species Pinacopodium congolense. The sequence continues at coordinate 9,094,401 of JAOXYD010000006.1, forward strand.
ACGACTTAAAAATTTATAAAAATATACAAAATTTAATATAAAAATACAATAACTACAACTAAAAATCACAATTAAAAGCTCAATCAAATGATTCCTTAATTTAGTTTTTGTTTCATTTTTTATTTTAATTAAGTATGTTTTAAAATAAACTACATAAGTCCAAATCTTCCACACTAAAGTTTACACCTAGTGTAGGAAACGAACGACAGCTATGCTGTGGTATTTTGAAGGGACGCTAAAGAAGTTACCTGAGATTCAGGTTGAGGCTGAAATGCCTGTTAAAAGTCTCAATGGAAATCCGGAATATTTGCGGTCAAATTACCAAGGTAAGAAAGCGTGTTGAGCTCATGCCCGTAAGTATATAATCTGTAGCATCTATAATTATTCAGTATAGATCGTTGGTTAGATAAATTTGAGAGAGCTTTCTGTGAATTAGATATGCAAAATGAAATTCAAATTAATCAAATAATTTCAAAGATATATCGCATGTTGGCAAGATTACATACTAATAATGATCCTCATTCTAATAAAAAATTATATAAATCGGTCTTTCTCAATGATTTAATAGATAGTCTTGAAAAGATTAAAGGTAAGATGCATGTTTTCCAAGGTTTATCAGTTTCAAATAATATTGATGATTATGATAATACATCTCCAAATAGGATAGAAAGAAAAGGTTATGATTCAGATTCCAATTCGAGTACTAACTCTAATATTCCACAAATATTTGTTCAAGATTCGCAGGATCCTAATGACAGATAAGGGGAGCGAAAAAATGGTATCAGAGCCCAGATTAGTACAAGATAAGAGATTCAAAAAGAAAAAATGAATTTATATTCTGTGTACAACATAATTTGATTTATATCTCTTCTATCAACAAAAATATAAAAATGCCAAGGAAAAGGCAAAACAGTATAAAATAATGTCAAATGGAGTTATAGGAACTATTGGATATAGTTCTTATATAAGATATGATCAAAGAGCAAAATATTGTGCTCAAAGAGCTTCAGAAATATATAAGTTCTATACTGAGCATTATGCTACTTGTGATGTACATGCTTTACTTGAAGGGTATCATGATTTAATCATGGATGGTTTCCTAACAATCCCCCTAAAAAGGTTTAAAAAAAAGCCATGAAGAAAGCATGAAAATAGGACTTTGAGGAAAGATCCTAACTCTTATGACTTGGGGGGAGACGTCTTTCCATTCTAAACAATTAAAGATAAACATCGTAGTGATATATAAGAAACAGGGGAGGCAAATGAGATTATTCACATGATTAAGACAGCTAAAGAGTGTGAGAGTTGTTGTAGCTTTTAAGGTTAACTTTAAAACTAAGGTAATGACAATAAGCAGCATATATTAATAAAATTTTCCAAGCTAATGTATACTTGTAATTAATTCACATGATTAAACAGTCTGGTTCTTATCTGATTTAATTTTTAGTCATAGCCGTTCATTCCTAGTGAATTGTTCAGTT
>JAOXYD010000006.1:9113942-9132084 GCA_028565735.1 Pinacopodium congolense
GCATTAAAATGGCTTCGTATAGAAGTGTAATTTCCCTAGAATTTAGGACCTATGATTATCACTCTTTAAAAATTTATAATTGGGTAGCTTTAGGTTGCCTTGTATAGATTTATGCTATCGTCTTCAAGGAGGATCAAGTTTAGGCAACAAGAGACCACCTTAGGTAGCTATAGGTAGCAGCCTAAATGGGTGGCTGCTTGAGGTGTTGCCTAAAGACAAACGATTACGCTAAGAAGACAATTGCAACTACATCATTTTCTTTTATTCAAATCCTTAAAAAAACGACATCGCATTTACAGGAGAAAGGGAAATAAATTGGAACTAAGAACACGACGTCATTTTTAAGGGAGTTATAAGGTTTATATTATGTCACATGTCAATAAATTATTAGACAAAAAGAAAAAAATGAACCCCATAATGTCATATCAGATGTTTTTAAAACTTGTAAGACCTACAAAATATTTAGACCAATTATAATTTGATACGTGGCACAGATAACATATTTTTTAACAGAAAATTAGATCAATGTTGTTTTTAAACATTTCAAAACATTAGGATTATTTTTGAATATTTTTTAAATATTAAGGTTTATCCTGAATATTGAAAAATCTTAAGGTCTGACCTATACATCAAGGGAAATATTAGGGTTAATTTAATACTTTTTGCTAATATATAAATAGTGACATGACCAAAGGCTTCTTCATATATGGACTTGGCTAACACATGCTCAATTTGACAAGTCTTTATGGTTTGAGAGGAAAGGGCTGCAACTATAAGTCTGTGAGGCCACAACTGCTTGATTATGTAGACGAAAACTCTTGTTTTTTCAACTTTTTTAAACAAAAAAAATTAGTTAAATTTAAAATACAAAAGATTAAGTTCTATTTCTTTCTTGGTATTTAAAAACAAAACTCTTTTTCTATCTTCTTTCACTCTATTAGTCTTGTTCTATCGCTCTCTTGTCTATTGTCTCTTCTTTATTAAATCATCAAACATCAAATCCATAGCTCTTTTAATCATTTGGTAATTTTTCAGAATTTCTAAAAATCATTTAAAAATCATTTTCAAGTGTTTAAGCCAAAGTGTCACCTTTTTAAGCTTTTTCCAATTTTTAATCAATTAATTTGTATTTTTCCTAAATAATTGTAATCTGATCAACCTAGTAATTAAGTAACATTTTCCCCATGGGTTCGACAGTCGGAGTCTTAAATTTTACTCCACTTTATTACTTGTGCGATAGGTGCACTTTCCTTTCGTCACGTTGGTTTTTATTTAATCCCATTTTGGTTTTCAAAGTAAAATCAGTTTAAGAACGCCCATTTTTAATCACTCAACCAACGAAAAACGTCTGACATTCAAAAAATAGTTGAGAATTCAATTTCCTTGTTCACTTTCAATTCCTAAACGGTCCTGAATTTCAAAATCCTAAGACAATCAATTTTCTAAAATCATCAATGTCACAATCATATCAATATTAATTCAATATAAAGAAATCAAGTTTAACCAAAAAATTTTAACATATCACAATTCCAATTGAGATCACCTATCTAGGTTACTCATAGTCCACCCGAGTTAGCTACTGCTTTGGTGAACCAACAATGTCTGGATGGTGTCAGTTGATGCGTGCCTCTAAACCAAACAATACACACAAGTACACCTTACTAATTAATCAATCAAATGAATGCTCTAAGTTACACATGTATATGTGTCATGTTTATTGCATGCTCAATTGATTATTCTGGGTATGCAATATTATTCTCATCCCTTAATCATTCATACATCATGACTTCTACATCATTTAGTTTGCAATTAGATTTATGCCTTAATACACTTGATCACTTTAAATTCATCATTCAAACATTTATCATTCTTTTTCCTAGGATTATACAACACACAATTTCTTAGTTCTCATTCAATCATTCCTAATTCATCACTTACATACTTTAAATCACAATACATTCATGGCACATCTTTATATCATTATCAACTCATATTTTGCACTTATCCTTGAAAATTTTCATAATCAAAAGCCTCTTATAACATACAAAATTGTTAGGGATATAGATTCAATTAACTACGTAAACTTATCAAGATATCTTCTAGCCAAAATGTTTCACAGAAGCATTAGTAAGACGCCAATAATAATTTTTCATATTTTATGCTTTGACTAATTCGATCCCTAAAGTTCTAAAAAATCAGGAAATAATATAAGGTTCCTGCATAAGGGTCTGTTGGAGACATTATTAGTAAAACAAGCATAACTCAAGCTCTACTCACTATTGTATCAATCCAATTTCACAGGGGTCAAGCTACGACCTATATCTACAGGTTAGTCAAATTCATGCTCTAATGATATTTAAAAAGTACTGCAAGAGGAAGATGAAATTAAAACTAGAATTTCGCCTTGCATAGGGGTCTGTCATAGGTAGTGTTAGGGAAACAAGCATAACTCAAGCTATAGTCACTATTTTATTAAGCATCTTTCATAGGGGTTAAGTTAACATCTATATCTACAACTTTCATTCTTTGAGTTTTGTCAAAATCATGCTCAAAAGATATGTAAAATAAATTGAAAGAGGAAGATGAAACTTAAACCAAAATTTCGACTTATAACTCTAATTTACCAGATTCAAGAACACTTCAATTACACCTCTCTTTACCATGAATCCACCTTCCTTTATACATCAAATCCTACCCTAAATAATCCATATAATAGCCCATAAACCACTATTTTTGTACATGTAAAAACAGTGGTAATTCATACTAATTCATCATCATCAATTCTCTATCATAACGTGCCATAAAAACTAATCATTTTCTTACATGTTTGCCTCTAATTTAAGCTCAATAGAATAAGAGTTTCGGTCGTGTGTGTGAGAGAAGAAAGAACAATATGGGCTAAACCAAGTTTGCATGTTACACATAAGGTGTTAGTTGTCATCTAATGGAGCGATCATATGTTTAAAGCCATGTTCAACATGTGTCAAGTATATATACAACCACATGTCATCATGAAAGCATGGTCATATATCATTTAAGTACAATAGCCATTTGTCCATTTATGAATGCCATTTGTCATTATCTTACTAGTCCATTTGTCCCACAATGATCAATGATAAATGCTACTCAATTATAGACTTAATCATCAAAAGTTTCATGTGTCAATTTATCTTACCAATTGGAATTTTTCCTAAACGAAATGCACAATATAATCCCTCAATTTTATAGTTATATCAATTAATTCCAAATTTACTACTTATAATCAATCAAACTAAAATGTAAGGTGTAAACATGTCACAATTCACATAATAGACATTTTAACCTTTTCATACCTCGGAATGAATCAATTGAGTGCATATGCTATCTTTGTAATGTGTACAAAATCATAATTCATGTGTGTATGCTAATGATATGCATGTGAATGAAATGCAAATTCATGAGTTTCCAATGACAAACTAAAGCTCTAACCCTCAATATGGAAAATGGGCTATTACACCAATGATGTAATAGAATAATATGTCAAGCTTGTCGAAATAGTCACTATCTTCCTTGTCCGGACTTCTTCATCGTAACAAAATATGATTAATGCACTTTAGTTAAGCTTTAACATAGAGTTAGGACAAGAAAAGGCATTAGTTTCCTTGTGTAGATCTATAAATAACTTTTGATAACAATCCTTAACAAGCTAATATTTATTTGTCATTAGATAGTGGGTTAAATATATTGTAATCATATATTCTCTATAAAAAATTCCAATATACTACAACAATAAAACCTGAGATACAAGAAGAACAATAAATGTACATAACCTATAGTAATAAAAGCATCACTACTAGATGACTTTAACATTTAATAAAATCGTGGAATTCAAATTTTAGAACCTGGACTACTATTAAAGTTTATAGCTTATCTTGAGAATCTCCATCAATTTTTAGGCCATTATTGTGTCATAAAATATTTATATTAGATCCCATCAAAGGAGTTAATATTTGGAATGTTTTAAAAATAACTCAAATCCATCGATCTTTAACTTCTTTTTAACATTCTTTCATAAATATCAAGCCCATTTTTTTTCTTTGCAATAAATTTGACAAGTCACCAAAACAAAATAATTTGACCTATTCCATTTAGTACAACTCATTTCATTTCTTCCTTAATATATATTTTTTGATAAATAAAATAAAGTGGAGAGCATGATTGTAATTAAAGATAGAAATTCCCCTAGGAATAAAGCCATTAAATGAAAAATAAAGCCTCATAGAAAATTGAAAAATCATAATTTAAGAATTTAAATTTAAAGAATAAAACTCACTTGATTCTTTAAGAATGAGACTAAGATAGTTAAGATCTAGATATTTAAATATAACAGATTGGTTCTAGTAGAGAGAATACATAAAAAAGAAAAAACAAGTGAAGAAGAAGATGAAAAGAAGAAGAAGAAGAATAAGGTTAAAACATAGGGTCAATTTTATCAAACATCCCTATAATTTGTAAAACCATCAATTAGGTTCCTGTAGTTTTAAAACTATCAAATTAGTTACTGAAGTTTGAAATTATTATCATCCATCAGTCTTTACATCAAATTTGTCCTACGTAGACAGATGATGACACTTGACATGTCATGTGGCAACCACATGATATGCCTCGTGTATGAGTTAAAACTATTCAGGATTCCTGTAATTTGATAAATTATCAATCGATGCTTATGGTTTAAAAAATATCAAATAAGTCTATAAATTTTCAAATTAATGACCTAATTGATAGTTTATCAAACTAGAGGGACCTAATTGATATTTTACCAAGCTATAAGGAGTCAAATGATTTTAAACTTAATTAAAGATGATTTAATAATTAAAATAAAAATTTTAATAATTAAAAAAATTGTATGTTATAAATATTGTATTTATTTAATAAAATATACCAAAATTTTAAATTAAAATTTGAAAAATAAATAAATTATAAAAATAGTTTTTCTTTTGTAAGTTTATCATATAAGAAATTAGATATATGTGAAAGTAAGGTAAACGTATTTATTATATAAATACTATAGTGCTAATTATTTTAAATTGATACTTTTTTTAATTGATAATGATTTGGTTTAAATATGATTTTATATGGATTCAAGTTAAAAGAATTTTTTATATTCAATTTCAATTATATCTAAATAAAATAGGTTATAACTTCATTTAAAATATTTTAAAATAAAATAGGATTATTTTTAAAAAATTTTAAATTAATTTCTAATCCATTTTATTTAGATATAATGGAAATTGAATATAAAAAATTCTTTTAAGTTTTTAAAATAATCATATTTTATTTTAGAGATTCTAAAATAAAATATTTTATCTAGATACAATCGAAATTGAATATAAAAAATTATTTTAAAATTTTAAAATAATTATATTTTATTTTAAAATAGTCATAATTTTAGAGATTTTAAAATAAAATATTTTATTTAGATCCAATTGAAATTGAATATAAAAATTCTTTTAATTTTTGAAAATAATCCTATTTTTTAAATTAAAAATATTTTAAATGAAGTTCTTAGTTATTTTATTTAGATCCAATAGAAATTGTACAAAAAATTCTTTTAAGTTTTTCAAATAATCATACTCTAAAATAGTGTTATTTTTAAAAATTAATCATATTTTAAAATAGTGTTAAAATTTTTAAAATAATCATATTTTAAAATATTTTTCTTTTATTTAAAATATTTAAAATAATGATATTTTAATTTATAGTTATTTTAAAATATTTTAAATTAATTTCTAACTTATTTTTTAGATATAATTGAAATTAAATATAAAAAAATTCTTTTAAGTTTAGATTATAAAAAATCATATTTAAACCAAACTATTATCAGCTAAAAAAATTTATCAATTTAAAATAATTAGTATTGTATCACTTATATAATAAATATGCTTACCTTACTCTAATATATATCTAATGTCATATATATTAAACTTATAAAAGAAAAAAAATATTTTCATAGTTTATTTTATTTTTAATATTTAATTTAAAATTTTCATATACTTTATTAAAGGAACGCAATATTTACAGCATATATTTCTTTAATTATTAAAATTTTATTTTAATTATTCCATGCATTCATTAATTAGATTTAAAACAATTTAACTCTTTATAATTTGGTAAACTATCAATTATGTTCCTATAATTGGATAAGATATCAATTAAGTCCTTAATTTGAAACTTTAGTAATTTATTTGATAGTTTTGAAATCATAGGAACCTAATTAATAGCTTACCAAATTATAGGAGTTTTGAATGATTTTAATTCATACATGTGGGACGTGCCCCGTCTGTTCATGTAAAACAAAATTGATGAAGGGATTGACGAAAGACAATAATTTCAAACTTTAAGAATTGATTTGATAAATTTTAAATTATAAAGACTTAATTGATAATTTTTGCAAATTATAGGAATGCTTGATGAAATTTATCCTAAAATATAAACGTTTGGGTTTTCTTATTGTTTATTAAGATAATTGATATTTTTAGATTTTTTTCATTTAACTAAACTGACTAATTGACTGATTTTTGATAAACTTGATTGAATTATCAATTCTATAAAATTTTTATCATTAATAAAATCTTTTCCTTAAAGTACAAATCTTAGAAAATATCTCAAATATTAAAATTTTCTAAATGCTCTTATTATCCAAAATTTTTAATAATAAAAAGAAAATGTCTTAATAAACCTATTTAACTTTAAAAAGATAAATCAAAATAATATTAAAAAAGAATCTTCTATTAATTAAAATTTATTGTAGATAAATATATGAAATTAGAATTTAAATATGATTAATTAAAACTTAAAATAATAATACTTTAAAATGATAAAAAGAATTTAAAACTAGAAAGATGCAAATTGTTTGTTGGAAGTGTAACATGATTAAAAAAAGATACATTTGACATAAATTGCAAGCAATAGCAAATGATTGTATTTAATTTATAATTAAGAGATAAAAATAAAAAAATAAAAAATAAAAATGTAAAAAGTATGAAAAATTAAGTACTAGTTATGATAAATTAGTAAAATAAAAAATAAAATTTTATTTATTAATATCACAAGTTAATAAAAATATTTATTAATTATTCGAAATATATTATATAAAAATAAGAAATTAATTACATCATGTATTAGTATTATAATACCTAAAAATTTAATGAAGTGCTTAATTTACATCATATTAAACAAATAAAATAAAAGAGGATCTAAAAGAATTATGAGTAAATATAAAATAGAGAAGGTTTTAAAGGAATTTGCTAAACCCAAAAAAGTCGGTGCATTTTATCGCTTACACTTCGAATGCGTGACGTCACCTGAATTGCAAGCGAGGCGTGCCAATGAAGGAAGTGGGAGCCGAGGGCAGTTGATGGCATTAATGGCACCAAGTGGCGCTCATTATATCTCAGTTGTCATCTCGCTGTGGGCCCTCTTTGGACAAGTCACAAGCTGTCTCTCGTATTTTCTCTCTCTAAAAGCTCGGGCGTTAGGACAGCTGTTCCTAACACTGCTCTATTCCCCTTTCATACTAGAGTAAAACTAGGGGCCGGGATCCGTGGCCCCCTGCGGCCTAGTCATGTCCTTCATGCTACTGCCTTTGTTCTTCATACTACTGCCTTTTTCCATATTTGCGTTCACAGCCAGTGCCTGATCTCCAAGCCTCAACGTCTCTTCACTCTTTCCTATCATTATTTGCTACATTTATATTGTTCATTTTTGGCAACTTTTATTTTGATTCTTGTACTGACTAAGGTGGAGGGATGAATGACGGGGTACCTCGCCATTGGGGTCTTACCACGATTCTTCTTGACCTGGGGATCATCTTCTTGCATTTAACCTGAGCTACCATTACCGGACAACAGTAAAAGGTTAAACCTTTAAAAGGCTTTATGAGATTAGAGTTTGAAACACGACAAATTAAACGTCTACTAACAGGTGAGGCAGGAAAAGAAGGCAAGACAGATGAAAGGGAGGCAAGTGAAGGCAGGCGAAGCAGCTCCCCTGGCTGGCTAAGCAGCGGCTAGAGAGCAACGATGCAGAAGACAAAAAAATGAAGCGTAAATTAAAAAGGAGATTGAGGGTAGGCGAGGGTTTAGTTAGTCACGATTAAACCGGTTGTAATCAACCGATTAACTTAAAATTGAACAATTTTATATAAAATCTAATTGAATTTAACGGACCGATTGAATTTCAATCGAATTTGACTTACCGATCTAATTCGATTTTTAAAACATCAATAAAAACCACGTGTATAAGCTGTGAGCTACAAGCTCCAGGAGAATTTTACTATCATAAGGATGCAATTCATCAGGTGAAAAAATCAGTTGAATTGAGATTAATGGACTTAGTGCAATGCACTCAACTTGTTTAACCCCTTTCCTAATGGAAAAACCATTCTTTTTTCAAATCACTAGCGAAGCATCTACAAATGATCACATAAAATGATAAATTAAACTTTACAAGCCCCCATCTCGGTTAGGAACTTAGAATCATGGACGCATATTAATCTTGGATAAAGGTTCAATAAGTAATAAAAAACGTGGTAACTAATAAATTAAAAACAAGGTAATCTCCACGGGAAATAACTTTCAAATTCAAAAAGTAAAACTAATTCAACAAAAAGAAAAATAAGTTAAGGCAGTAACATATCTAAAGGACCCAAAGATGACAACTTTCAAATTCAAACAATCCAACTAATTCAACAAAAAGAAAAATAAATTCAAGGCAGTAACATATCTAAAGGACCCAAAGATGTATTCCCGACAAGATACATTTGCGCCAAGCTTAGTCAAACAGACTGAAACCCATATCATCATCAGACTCCTCAGCTGGTTCTTCCTTCTTTTCCTCTTCCTTAGCAGCTGCCGGGGCAGAACCAGTGTCAACCGCAGAAGTTGGGGCAGCAGCAGCAACAGCGAATTTGCTAGGGTCCTGTAATAAAAAAGATGGGGATGATCACCCAAAGCTATGAGAGAACAAACTTATGACTGTACAAGTGTCATGATTCAATTCTCAAATAACAAACCTTCAGGAACTCCTTGACTTTTTCTGCCTGAGGGAAGGTATAGTCAGTGGCAACAGCAATAGCCAGGACGTTTTTGTAAGCATTGATAAACATGTGTGGTGCAGCAGCCAGAGTTGGATAAGAGACGGCCAATGACAATGAAGTGACCATCGAGACACCAACAGCAAATTTCTCAACGAGGTCATCCTCAGTCAGGTCAAGAACATCTGGGCTGAATACAGAACCACTGTCATAAACAGACAGGACAATCAAACCATACGAGAATGGCCTTATGCCCAACTTTGCTAACAGGGCAGCCTCAGAAGAGCCGACCTTGTCACCCTTCTTAATCAGTTCCACAGGGGTTATGATTTCGACGGTACCCTTGTTAATTTTGGTGGGAATGTTCAGAACCTGAAATATTTCAAAAGAGTAATGCTTACACGGGGAAGCAGAAAAGACAAGGGCGTGAAATGAAAAACTGGAATGCAAACGACCTGAAAGAAGGATGTTTGAGATGGATCCAACCCAGTGTTGCCAGGAGGAACAACGACATCAATTGGGGCAACCAAACCCACACGAGCAGGAGCTCCAACCTACAACCAACCAAATTTATGGTTACATTCTCCAGCACGATGAACAGAGAGAATTTTTAATAACATACATACATTTTCCCACTGGCAAATCGAAATTCTTATGTTGAGACCAGTACATCCTTCTCTAAACATCAATATTTGTAAGAAACATTTCAAACGATATCCAAATCTACAACCCATATAAGTCTCCAGATTGCATGCATAATCTATTGAAAACTACATATCAAAATTAAAGCAAAGCACATAGAAATAGAAATAGTCAGATGTGCACCTTGTACTTGGCAACTTCTTCCCTGACTTCCTTGAGATCACCTTTCGTGAAAATGAGTCCCACGTTACCCTGAAGAAGAGGGATGAGGTTAAGGAAGGCAGTGTTGCCAGTCTTATCAGCGTGAACCCTGATGGTCCTCTTCATCATAGTGTTCTTCCCCATCAGCACCACCGAGTCACCTCTCAGACCCCTCCTGATGTTCTGCAGTTGATTGGATCCCACATTATCAGCAGCCGCGATCAGGATCTGGCTGTACTCGTCCAGCAACTTGCACAGCTTCGCATCGTATGCAAGCTTCTTGTCGGCCTTCGACGGTTTCCCCACCATTTTCTGATTTCAACTAAAATCTACTCCTCAAAACAATACAATGAAATACAACAAACAAAACCGAGGGCCAAGACTCAGCTGATGGCTTGGTCAAGGCGGACAGCTAGGCAGCGCCGTCTCTTTAACCTCCGTGCTAAGGTTGTCGTCTTAAGAGGTTTTTGTACGGTTGGGTGCACAGTGCTGAGAAAATACAAAGGGGGTTTCAGTGTATTTATATACTGAAGCCCCCGGGGGGATGGTGTAGGGTTTGGTTCATTATGGACCTAGATCCAGCGGCTGCTGTTTTATTTTCTGATTCCCATCGGACGACGGCAGATTCATTTGTTGAATGGGCCTAGGCTTCGTTCCATTATTCATTCAATCATGTCTATATACCTTCCCAAGGCAAAATAACAGACTTGCATCCAATTGGAAATGGGCTTTATTTCGTGCTACAGTATGTCTGTTGTCTATAGAAAAACTCTTTTAGGTAAATAGGTTTTATTTTGCCATGTAGAACATTATGGATCACGAAACTATCAAGAAGCTTTTCTCAAATATGAAGCCAGCTAATTGGTCAAGTTCATCTTATTTTTTCAGCAATTCATGACCATCTGTGTAAATCACGGGCTTCATACTTGTTTCTTAGAATTTTTTTTTTCCTTTTCAGTTTTAGGATGTATACATATATGTATTTAGCTGAATTAGATTTACATTAGTTATAAATAATCAGTTACTTAATTCTTTTTATAATATTTAGCTTATAGCATCTCTTCGATACAATTTGGTGAATCAGTTGTCCTTAGTTTTTCACATGGATGAGTCAGTGGTTGATGCTGAAATTGCTCGTAATGGCATCTTAACCAAAGTTCATCAATTTGCTGGCTGCTTTTTAATCAATATATTTTCCGTTATAATACTTTTTGTTCATTGTGTTTTTAATCAGCCAATCGATTTTTATTCCGAGCGCTCTTTATCCTCTTGCGTCCAACGTAATTCTTCAGCAAAGATAGGTTAGCTTGTTAAGGAGTATCTTATCATGTTGTATACTTGGCTGGAGTTCCACTTCGAACATTGATTTTCGTTAGTGGACTAAATTGATTACAACGTACGGAAGTAAACGTGTACACATGCCCAGGCTACTTCTACATATCAGGAATGTCATTGTAGCAGCGTATTTCATAACGTATTGATATCGATATCAAATTTGTTTTAAAAATAATATTGTATCAGTATGAATCAATATTAGTACTATTTCGGATAATTTTTTAAAATTATAAATTAATTCTTAAATTTTATAAAATTTATAAAATAATCTATGAATGTATTATATTGTATAATTTTTAACTTAACTTTAAATTTAAAAAGGTTAAAATACAAAAAAAAATTTAAAATAATTAAAAAAAATTTTCAGTACTAGTTGATATTTGAATTTGTTACATAATTGAAGAATTTCGTACTGATTTCTGGTCGATATTAGTACGATATTAAACATGTTTAATTGTGGACGATGAATTCTTTCAACTTCAGCGTAAGATTATAGTGACGTGCATTTGAATTTTATCAATGGAATTGTAGACGAAGCATAGGGGTCATAAGCACTAATTTACCCCTATCTTGAGCCCACGAAAGGTTGTCGGATTCCAACTTCCAAAGTATCAAAAAGTAAAAATTTGATCAAACGGAAGGCTATATGTGTAAAACCCCAACCTTACCTAACTCATTTAATCCAACCTAACCCAAAACATGACCCAACCCAATTGGAATAATAAAATAAATTAGGTTTTAATTTGATAAAACTTCTTGTTTCCCCTCCTAACTCAACCGTCAACTTCAAAAAGTCAAAACTCTCTTCTCTTTTATATGAGGGGAGAAGATGAGAGAGAGAGCCATAAGATGAGTGATGAGAGGGGAAGGAGGAGAGAGAAAAGGTGAGGAGAGCAGAAAGAAAAAAATAAATGGAAAAGAAATGGTTTTGATCGTAAAGTTGTAATTGTAGAGAAAGTTAGGATAGTTTTGAAATTCTAGAGAAAATGTAAGGATAAAATAGGAAAATAAATATTTGAATGGTGGTTTTAGGAATTTTAGTAAAAGTTCAGGGTAGTATAATAAATTAGAAAAATTTTGGAGTTATTTTTATTTTATTTAGCCCAATTATTTTATTATTATTTAGATGTTGGAGATAAATTGGAAGGAGAACAATATTGATTAATAATTTAAAATTTCTAATTTTTAGGTAAGGGGATCAATTAGAATATACTCAAATTTTGTATTTTATATGAAATTCTAATTTTTTTATTGTTTAAAATTTGAGAAAATAAAATATTTTACTTTGCGAGATTTAGGTAAAGATAAATATTATGAGTTTTATGTGCATTATGGAAGTGGAATGCCTTTTCATAAACATCTTATGTGATTTGTGAATAATATGATTTTTGTGTGAATTATGAGAATTTTATGAAATTTGTGATTATGTGAGAATATATATATATATATATATATATATGATTTTGTGATATATTGTGTGAGAAGATGAATTATAGGTGTTGAACCAAGGAAGTTCTAATAATATGTTTTGATGATGACAAAATATTATGATTACTAATGTTTAAGTTTTTTTAATGTATTTATAAGATAGGAAAATGTTTAGAAGTGCAAGAATATAATTATGGAGTTAAGGTAGAAGAACTCAAATAGTGGATAACCAAGAATGGATAAGGATTGAAGATAAAGTGATGATCAAGAGTGAAGATCAAAAGAATGAAGATTAAGTTTGGATAAGTTTAAGAAAAGGGTTTAAGGTGTAAGTATCCTAAACTTGATTCTTAATCAATGCTTGAAAATAACTCTCACATTTGCATGATACAATTGCATATAGGCATATAAAATTTTAATTGTGGTTTTAGTGATCAATTGAATTTGATTATGGCTTTGGTATGTTATGAATTAAATTAGAAGAGCATATAGGCTAAATGTTACATAATCAAGTAGTAATACGATAAATTGTTTTAGTGTATCTTTTTTTGTGTTTAAGTTAATTGAATTGCTACTTAAAGTTATTTCTGTATGTTTAAATTTTTTTGAATATCATTGTGAAGTGAATTTTGATTTATGAAATGTTTAAAAAAGGTTTAAAGTTATTTAAGAATGAAAAATTTTCATAATTAAGGCTACTTATTGGGTTTTGACTCTATTGGATGCTTTTGTTAATTGAAAAGGCTGTGATGTATGTTTTAAAATTATTTAAAGTCTTGATTAATATTAGGGATCTGTTTAGAAAGATTTGGAATTGATTTAGATCATATTTTGTGTTTTCTAGACCTTAAACAATGGGCTAGTAGGAGCTAAACGGCACTGTATATGTATCATCATTTTACCCCTATTTCTCAGTGAGTTAAACAGCGGGTGGCTTAGCCTTTAACAATGTCGTTTAACTCCCTAGATACCGTCGTTTAGGTCCCTATATGTAACAACTAGTTTTAGTTTTCGGGTTTTAATGACTTTTTATCACCAAAAATGACTATTTTACATTTCTAACGTCTCTTACTACCTCTTAACATTATATATAAGTGTTATGAAGCTTTCATAACATTTTTATGCCATTTTATGAAAGATTCAAGCCTTAAAAGTCATCTTATTTAAGTTTTGATAGTTTTCTTATTGCCCTTCATTCAATCTCATTGTTCTTATTTTGAATTTGTTTCTAAAATCTCGAAATCACTGTTTTATGTTAGATTAATTATTTAAAAGATTATTTGATCTAAGTTTTACATTTTAGGGTGTTTATTTCGTTTTATTAATTATTCTAGTTTTCTCTATTCTTGTCTTAATCACAATTTCAACCATTGAAATTAGTTTATAAGTGGTTAAAGTTATTGTTTTCCTTTTGTTTAAGGTCTCAAGAGTGTATTTGATCTTTTACTTTGATTTTTAAGCACTTACAACATTTGTTTGAGCTCCAAAAACACATATTGCTTAAATTTGTCTAGTTTTTGTGCAATTCCTTTGTTCATTTCGATTTGACACTAAATATATTTTTGATGCTAAAAATTTATTGTTTTTAGTTTGTTTAAAATCTTAGGAGGTTACTAATATTATTGTTTTGATTTTTAAGTCATTATATTGTGTGTTTGAGTTTAATTTTGTAGGTTACCCTAAAGTTTTCCAAGTTTGACATTTCTTCGTTAGCTCTTGATTTAATCCATTTGTTTGATGTGTTAAAATTATTTTTCTTATTATGATTGTGAACTGATAGATTGATGTTGCAATAGGTTTATAGCATTTATTTTATATTATTTGATTGGTTAAAATCGTTTGGATATAGGCTGGAACATTAATATTGTAGAATTTGATAGCTCGTATGATCAAGTGCTAAATTTGATTTTTTTTAATTCTTTAATTTCGTTTTTATTGCTTTAAATTGATTTTTTATGATATATTGAGATATATGGATGCTTTTCATAATTCTTGTTTGCCTCTTAAAGTTTCATAATCGTTTTATGTTGCATGAATTTTAGTGAAACACTATAGAAGGTATGGTTTGGTTACTAATTAGGGAGATTTGAATTTGTGTATTTATTGATTGAGTTAGAGGTTGCTCTTTGCCATTAAAATTTTTTTTTTGATAGGTTGCTCTTCACCTAGGATAAAGAAGATTTGAATTGAGTTATTCATCAATTATGAATTGAATTGTTTTGATGTTTTGTATGTGCATTGACATAGCATAAGGCATAAGCATTATATTAGTTACATTTGATACCCTTTCTTGGATTTATTTTAATCAGGTTTTATTAAGCTATATAAGCTTGTTTTGAGATTCAAGGGAGATGAATTTAGAAGCTATGTTTGTGGTATAAAAGTTGTAAAATTAGTTGTATTAAAAGGGTTACTCTTTACCCATTGGAAAGTAAGATTGGCAGATTTCTCTTGACCCTTAAAATTCAATATTATTGTATAGGTTTCTCTTGACCTTTGAACAAGATTGGATTGGTTTGCTCTTCACCCTAAATTAAGATTGTAAAGGTTTCTCTTGGCCATAGAATCAAGATTGTTGTAATGGTTTCTCTTGACTTTAGAATTAAGATTGTTGTAAAGGTTCCTCTTGACCTTAGAATCAAGATTGTTGTTAAGGTTCCTCTTGGCCTTAGAATTAAGATCATTGTTAAGGTTCCTTTTGGCCTTATAATCGAAATTGTTGTAAAGATTACTCTTCATCTAATTAAAATAAGATTAGTTTGTTAGTGAATTTCTAACAAATAGTTGGAGAGAGGACGTAGTCTATTTTTTGAAAAGGTGAACCTCTATAAATCTCAATGTTTATCTCAATGTTTATCTCTTTATATTTGTGCATTGATGTTTGCTTTATTATTGATTGAATTTATTTAATATTTTGGTATAAGGTTTGACGTAGCATTTAGATTAAATTTTGTTTAAATAATTTATTTAATTGATTTTAACCTAAGATGTTTAAATTTTTTTTAATTTGTAAATAAATTTTTGAACACCTAATTCACCCCTTTTTAGGTGAGTAGGGCTTACAATTAGGAATGTGAAGAATTTATGAAAATTTGTGAGAATTATTCTATGAGTATGACTTCTCAAGGAAAAAAGTTTTGATTATGTTATGAATAAAAATTGGCATAGATTATTGATGATAAAAATAGTGGTTGGGCATAATAATATTAAACTTGTGGATTATTGAGAGGAACATAAGGAGATCATAGTTAGTGGTTTGCTTAAGTGAATTATACTCGATGGTTGTGATTTGAGCAAGGTTTTAAAAACTAAACTGGACTGACTAGTTCAGCTGAATTAACCTAAAATCGACCAGTTCACTAATTTGATGTCATGTCAAAACCTTTCAACTTAAAAACTGGATGGTTAATATAAAACCAACCAATTTAACCAGTTTCTATTAACCATACAATAACCAGTGACCCGTCTTCTTCCTATAATCTTTTATCCGTCTGTTGTATCAATTTATAATTATATAAATAAATCTTATCATGAAAATAAGATCTGTTTGTGAACGATGATAAAAAAAAATGTGGACTAACTTCTCTATAAAAAAAGAAGTGAACTAGTATTTAGTAAAATAATTTTTTACCTGATCAGACAGTGATTAGATAGGACTTCCAGTCTGTGTTAATGATGCAGATGAAGTTCTTGGAGGCTTTGAGTCGCAGTTTATTTCTCAACCTTAGTGGTGCTTCATTGGCTATAGTCTGTGTCTCTTTCTTTTAATCATCACGCTTCTCCTTTCATTTTTTATCTTCGTGATATCATTCATTTTAATAAAGAAGAAGCGATGAATAAAGAGCTTCAATTGATTTTCAAAAACAAAAAGAAAAATATTGAGCTTGGATGAGAAGTGAGAACACCAATAGTCAAAGTTTTGAATATTGTATGGTTACCGGTACTGGATTTTGTTCTGAAATGATATTATACCAATACCGGTCAATATTAGTACTATTTCAGATTAATTTTTTAAAATTATAAATTAGTCCTTAAATTTTATAAAATTTACAAAATAATCTCTCTGTATATTATACCATATATTTTTAACCCTATCTAAAAAAAACAATAATAATATAAAATTAATATATTAACAACAATCTTTATTTCTATTAATATAAAAATCAAACAATAAAAACACCAAACATTTATATATAAAATTCATTTAAATCAAATATCAACTTCAATTAATAAAATTAAAATATTAAACAATAACAAATTAACAACCCATAATCGCTATTGTTGAACAACGGCTATATCATGTCCTCTGTAAATCTTTCCTTCTTCATTGATTAACATTTCATTTTTGATCCTATATTAACAAAAAATTAACTTTAAGCCAACATAGGTGAAGAATCTGATATCAATTGTCTATCATTGTGAGTGGCCAAGGGGAAAATGAAAGAACTTTCACAAAATAGAACATACCACACAACTCAAATTAAATCTTCTTCAAGAAATTGGAGAGCATATGCTTGTGGACTTGTCGAGCAATAAGAATCATGCTTCTTGAAACTGCAAAAGCAGCCATGAAACCAACTCCCCTTGAATCAGACATCTTCTCCGATTCCCTCTTCCTCTAATCTCTTTAGAAAAGACCACAAATTTATTGTCACCCAACATTTTAAACAACTTTACCTCTTGCCTCCTAGAATGTTCAAACACGAGATAAACACGGTCAACGAGAAACAGAATCTCTGAGTACAGAAAATAAGAAAACAAGGGAACAAGAAGTCGATGTCATGTGTGAAAAGGAAGCTACCATTCCATGACCATTTGGAGACCTAGAGACCAGAGAATAGAGATGCAAACTCAAACAGCTAGAGACCTAGAGCAGGGAAGAGTGACCAGCGGCGATGATCAGAGATGAAGTGACAAGCGGCGACCAACCAGCGACGAGTGGCAACAGTCCGAGCACAGAGAAAGATAGAGAACAGAGAGTCAGAGAGATCGGAGATGTCACAAGACTTGCAGAGACCCAGACCTAGAGAGGTAGAGACAGATTCGGACTTCAGAACTAAATTTTTTCATATTTTCACTTTCACCCCGAAACATACCGGAAGTGTAATACTGATACGATATTGGCCGAAAAATTCGGTATAGACCGGTATTAAAATTCAAGATGGAATTAAAAACTTTGCTAAGAGTGTATTAAAATTAAAACTTATCAAAGACAAATGTATAGTCAAATCACTTCATATCACTTACTATTATCTGCATTTCCATTTTTAACTCTAGACGTGTCCAAAAAGAGCCAATTTGTGTCTTAAAAAGACTTTTATTTAGTTACTTTATAAATGTCCTAATTATTATACAATTACTTTATAAGTGACCTATAATGTCCTCTCAGTTATAAGTGTTAAAATGTATAAATTATATAACAAATTTAATGGTTTGATAAATTTAATTTGTTATTTAATTTTT
>JAOXYD010000006.1:9140581-9157490 GCA_028565735.1 Pinacopodium congolense
ATCAAAAGCATTCATTCATTCAAAACAACAAAGTAGGAGTTTAACAAGTAGTTCAAAAGCAATCTCTACAATATATTCAGCCACTCATAATGTAAATAACACTCTCAACTACCACAAAATCCATGATAAAGACAATAGAAAAGAAAAAGAAACAAAAACTAGATGCAATAAACTTCCCTTCTTTTCTCAAATCTGGAAAATCTAGGTGTTGATGTGTTTCTTGCCAAAAATAAAGTGATGATCTTGATTCTCCCCTCTCTCTAGCTTCAAAACTTGTTTTTAGTTCAAGGAGGAATGTTTCTCTTCTTTCCTCTGGTGGCCCCCCTTATATATGACACGACAAGTCACAAAACCCTAAAAATATGTGAACCCCTGGTGAACTTTATCAACAAATCCCACAATCGTGAGAATTAAACCCCATCCCATGATCGTGGGTATTTTTTCTTCAGCTCCTCCTCTTCTCTTCTCCTCTTTTAATCCCTAACTCAAGCACAAAGATGGCCATGCTCCATTCCTACACCAAATAATTAGTTCTTACCATAAACCAACATTAAACATGAAAAAACAACTATGAAGATCAAACTGAACAAAAACACATAAAATAAGTCCAAAAACACACAAAATAAGTCCTAGAACACAACAATATGAACTTATCATGCAAGAAACACATGTCAATTTTCTTAGGAAAACACACACAAATGCACAACTATCAAAGATCTAATAACCAATTATTCCCACTTATATTATTTCAATCTTTAAGTTCAATGTAAGTTGTCATCAAAAATGTTCAGAAGTATTGAAGAATGAGGAATAAATGATCTTCACGTAGTTTAACAAAGAAAGGATGACAGATAAACTAAAATTTCCATCAATTAGTTGCTTTAATTTATTTTAAAGTAAAAGACACTAACTTCCTTTCAATTTGCATGAATTCCATAAAAAAACTTTCATGTTTTAAAATCTTATGGAAAGCTCTTTTTTTAATATAAAAGTACATTGTTAATCCCACCATTAAATTTTATAGTTAAAATTTTTTTCTAACTTAACATTTTTTAGACAAATGGCACTTCATATAAACAGCCACATCATAGGAGATTTTTATAAATGAGCAAACTACTAGTATACGTAAAACATATCTTTAAGTATATTAAAATTAAAACAAATATATTTATTTTTATCTGAATCACATAAAACTAAATATATTAAAATAATACATATTTAGTATAAATATGGGGAGCCATGTTGCCATATGGGGCCCATAAGTAGACCCCACAACAAAATGAGAAACGGTGTCGTTCTGAATAGAAGCATCTTTTTTGTCACTCCTTTGTCCCGTCACACTCTTCATCTCTCCTAAATTGCAATCCCTTCTTTTGAGGCTTTCCACCAGCACCAACATTAGGAATTCTCTTTTCCAAGTTTCTTCTTTTTCACTTCTGGAATGCAAGCATCTCGATCCTATTTCCTCCTTTATATCTTTTTATCAATATCAATACTAATATCGAATTTTTCTTGTAGTAAGGGGAATAACATATGAATGGTAACAATTTTCATCATCTTAATTTTCTCATGTATGAACTAAGAAATGAATGTTTTTTAACATTATTTAGAAAAAAGAAAATTCAATCTATGTAAGCCCGCAAATTTAGGATTACGTTTATAGTCTACCTATGTTTGCTATTCCATTTTGCACTTAACATCAAATTTGTTGTCTATCTAAATTTTCCAAATCCTACAATTCTTTGCTACCCTGAATTTAGATATGACAGCATTCTCTATTCTTATTTACTCTATCTTTGTTTTCATCAATCCCTAATTTTGTTTCTACGTTGTCTAATTTGATCGTAAGGTCATCTTTGTCAATAGAGAATTCAGAGGATGTCTTGAATCTCACCAAATGGAATTTTTTTCCCATTGAATTTTATCCTATCGGTGACAATGCTTATGGCTTTGCAATATGATTTGGCAAACCATCTTATAGTTCCAATTGAACAATTAATTGGATGGCTAATTGTGACTTTCTAATTAACAATAAGAGCTCGAAGTTCTTACTATAAGAAAATGGAAATCGCCTATTAATTGATTCTAAAAAGTCTTTGGCTTGGTCACTAGAAATGGAATCCCTTTCTCCATCACAATTATATCTTTTAGGCACTAGAAATCTTATTATGAATAATACCAAAGGCATGGTTTTGTGGCAAAGCTTTGATTCTCTACCAAATACCCTTCTTCCTTTATAACCACTCACCAAAGAGACATAGCTTGTTTCATTAAGAGGTCAAACCATCTTCTTTTTCAATTTTTACAAGCTTTTCTTCAATAATGATAATGTTCTTCGTCTACTTTATGATGGCCCTGAAACTTCAAGTGCTTATTGGCCATGCTCATGGCTTTTGAGGTAGGAATCCAAGTCTCGATAAAAGTTTAACGCTTGATTTCAACTGCAACATACGAATCTATAACCGAGAAATGGAACACCAAATGTTGTCGAGGGTGGGAAGACTCGAAATAAGGGATCACAATTTAGGAGAGATTAGCAGAAAAGATAGGTCACTTGCGATAGGAGAGATAAATGACAAAGAAGATGCTTATGTTTAGAGCGATGTTCTAGTTATAGGGTCCACTTCTGGGCCTCGCATGCCAACGTGGTGCCTAGCTGACATGTGGGACTCACAAACAAAATTTTGAAAAACGTGACACTTAACTGTAAAATTAACGAAGTTAATTCCATAAAACTTTTTAAAATATTTTGCAAACATTAAAGTTCTTTTTGAACGTTTTTAAAACTTTTAGGTTTAACGTAAACTTTTTGGAATGTTAAGGCTAACCTAGATTTGTGTGTAAACGTTAGAGTTTAAATGGGCATTTTGCCTTATAGGAAACCACTCTTGCTCTAAAGTTAAATGAGAAGACCTATGTAGCCCAAAGAAAGAAGGTGGACTAAGGATTAAGCATATAAGAGCTTGGAAAAAAGTTTTACTAAGGAAAAGAATATAGATTCTCTTTTATCATACTAAATCTCTCTGGGTTAAATAGGTTCTCAAGTTCATAATAAAAGGCTAGGGTTTGGGTTAAGCTCTAAAAATGACAATTCATGGAGTTGAAGGAAAATTCTTTATATAAAAGAGGCCTTTAAAATACCCTTTAGGATTAAAGTAGTCAATGGACAAAAGACCTTTCTTTGATATGACCCTTGACATCCCCTTACATCCTTAATAACACTGCCACACTAAAACAAATTAATAACTCAAAGCATTCTCTAAATACAAAAGTTCTAGCCATCATTAATAAATATAACTAAAGTTGATGTTCCTCAAACAATGATGCTATCAGCTCTCCTTCCCAACTCCATATCCCTTTCCATCCTGAACCTATGAGGTGGGATCTGCTAGAATGAATCCCCTATAGCTTTAAAACCTTCACTAATTCTTCAACTTATAAATGTCTCATACCTTCTCAACCCTTTTAACCCTAGTAAAAGTTGGTATAATATAAAACTGTCACACTCAAACAAAGTTTTATACTTTGGTTAACAATCCTAAAAAGCCTATCCACCAAAGATAAACAGTCTTACCTTCACTCTCCAACTTTCTACTCCCTCTGCCTAGTTGACCAAGAAACTTTAGACCATTTTCTCTTCAACTGTCATTATTCCAACACTATATCATCTTCAATACTTTCCAAATTGCATCTTCCCCAAGCTTTTAACCTTACCACCATCTTATCAACCATACAATAGACTTTTAATTAACTTAACTCCAGATCCACAAACCATCTGCTCCCAAAAAATAGCTCTCACACCCTATATCTACATCATGTGGCAAAAAAGAAACAACAAAACCTTCAAAGATATATCCACTAGCTCCCAAAGCACCATTTAAAATTAGTCGAGCAGATTAGAGAAATACACAATTATTATTCAAATGAGACCCTATAAATTGCACTTGTTATGTTTATTTTTTAAACTAACTTTTTTTAGGTACTAATTGCCAAATACTCAGTAAGAAGGAAAATAGAACAAATAAAGAGGAAAAGGAGTATAGTAAAAGGAATAAGAAATGATGAAGGGCCAAGTAGGAAGCAAATTTGACAAATAACTAGAGAAATTAAGAAGATTGCAAACTCTTTCTTACCTATTCTTCCCAATCAAATAGGCGACAAGTTATACTTGCAAAGATGGCACAAAATTGCAAGTAAATCTTATCCTCAACTAATCTCTCTCAAGAGGAAGCTTGTTGAAGGTTGGATCTAAGCTTGTTGAAGGTTAAGCCAAAAACTCCCCACCAACTATCAACATGGATTTCTTAAGTAAAGGATGAAAACTTCAGCCAAAACAACCTCCACTTCAACAATAGCTCATCTGAATCTCTTTTAGACATTTCAATTCCAACAAATAAGATGTTTTTTTAAGGATTCAAAAGATCTTAGATGCTTCATTAAAAGGAGAAATGAAAAATACACAAGGAAAGTCATGGAAAAAGAAAATAAAAAGAAGATTAAGATAGATTACTCCAAAGAAACAATACACAAACCTTTCAATTCTCCCTTCTCCTTATTGTAATCCCCAGGCTGCTTTCTATGTTTTTGGCTTAATTTTATTTGCTATTGTGATTTGGGGACAACTATGTTTTGGTCTATTATGCTCCCTTTCTGTTTCAAAAACAAGATAAAGTTTCTCCTTTTGATATTCATAGTGTGTACCTTATATACAAATTTTTATTGTCCATAAAATTGCACAATTACATCTTTCTTTCTCTTAAAATTAAATTTCTTATTTTTTCTATTAAAAGAAAACGAAAAAGGCATTCACACTAAAATACATTTCATCGGTTGAAATTTAACATTTACATATAATTTCGGCCACATCTTCCCCCACTTTCCCATTCTACGGCCCTATGCCCCTAAATGAACAACTTCCACTGAATGGAAAGTTTAGCTCGCTTTCAGAATAAATACTTGAGAATTGATTAAATGTACTTAAAGAGACAGCAGATAATCAACGACTAATTTTGCCAGCGCATAATTACTACATGCTGCTCCTTGAATGGTTGTTCCGGTACATATTACAATCAAGTGAAAGTGGCTGTACCCCTCATAGTCACATCTTACCAGTTTGTATTCACATCCATATCTCAAGTAGAACACAAACAGCTTCTCCTCCATCTGCAGAGAAATGCCGCCTCCATAAATCTCTATGATGCATTGCAAGCTTGGTATGCAGGCTGGTGGGTCTGCCCATCCCAGCTCAACGCCATATGTTTTGTTCATAACTGTGAATATTTTGTTTGAAATATGCGGATATATATGATGCCAGAACAAGTCATAAAAGATTGATTTTCACGTGGTAAATTCTGCAGGCCGACCCTATTGTTCTCTGGAGTCCTTGGTTTCTGACAGCTGCTGTGTCCTGCATAAGATGGACGAGGGCAACTAAGGCATTTGATTTCAAGTAGTTATTGTGGCTGTCCAAGAATAAAGTACGGAGCACAGTTGGATAGATATTTATAAAATCAACAGAAAAGACATTACCCAACACAACTTGAAGGTATAGAAACAGAATCTTGATACCCATTTTTCATTTTTGGAAGAAATGCTTTCAAAGTTGTAGGATCAGTTCAAAAATATATCATAATAACGCTGAAGAGTCCTTGCCTTTCAAAATGTTCAAGGTTTCAAGCAGCAGAATAGGAATTGCTAACCAATTTGTAGATTTTTACAGAAGTAGAGGTTCATTAGGTCAGTGTAATGACTTGCAAAACATAGGAATTTTGTTTCACACACCAGTATGTCAAATTTTAAGCTATCTATAACGAATTGGCTGTCTTCAAAATCCTGCATTTGGAAATGGCAATCAACTTTGCATCAATGAAAATATATTACACATACTAGAATAGAAAATGTTGTCTCATCTATCATAGTCTTCACGAACTCAGGACTTTGGTTATCTTGTGACTTAATCCAACATTTTGCTGAAGAAATGATTTCTGATTTAGCAAGTAATTATAATCCAAGGTTTTACCAAGGAATAACTCACTGCTAAATCCACCACAACTCGTAAATTTTAGAGAATTGCATTTCTTCAAAACTTCCTATGGCTAAGAAAATGTAAATGACAGCATGATAGAATTTCAAAAAATACTTAAGAGCTATTTCTACTAGGTGGTAAGCAGAACACTAATCAGTAACATATTTGCTCCACCTACTGTATGTGCTATTTCATTTCCATAAGTCCATCTACAACCTCAAACAAGAAAAGAAACCAACAAATGATGTCTCACTAAAAGAAAACAAATTTGTTTTTTAAACTAACAAAACACCCAAAGCTTAGAAAGGAAAAAGAGGACTAATTCTTCCTAACCCAAGGAGTCCAAACAATAGAGTATGTTCTTTCCCACATTAAACTCTGGTGACCAGAGAAGTTCTGGTCCTTAATTTGGATGATAACAAAACATTAAGCTACAAAAGTTTTACCTGATGTGATCAGAATGCAAAATGTATATCAAAGTTCAATTATACTGCAAGTGAAGTATGTCACAATCAAGAATTTGAAAGGAGGATAAGATTTGAGTACATCAATCAAAATCAAAGAGTTAAAGAAGGCAAACACAGATCATACTTTGAAATGAAGCAGCCCCGTAGTTGATTTGTAATTCACTAAAATAAGAGTTTTAGAGTCGAGTAAAAGTGACTTTGATACGGTAAGTCCTTGCAATTCAAGGTGACCGGATTGAGAAGAAAAGATTCGAAATCATGGATACAGCATTTTTTAGGTTAACTACATAAAGTGCTTATAAACTGACTCAGGCGGTTAGCTGTCTCTCTCCTGAATTAGCTGTCTGTTATGAAACTCCCAGTCATCCATTTAAGCCTTGAGGATGTAAATAGAACGTCTTGGTTAGAAGAATAACAACAAATGAGGTCAATTCAGTAAAATTATGAAGTCTATGATAGATCAAGTGCTTGAAAGTGAAAAAATCTTACAAGGATACTCATAAGATGTGTTGATCATTAGTTCTTGCAAGAGCAGTGTTGAATATTAAGCTATTTTTGGTTCCAAGTTTATGTTCATCTGATTAAAATTTGATTAAACGATCTCTCTCCGCCTTGAAGAAGAGGCTGCACTGTTGATTTAATACATTAGAAAACTTAGGAAGTGGATGCAGGCCTTTCTAGGATCCTAACCACTATAAATTCAGTATTATATCTAATATGCTTATTCATCATTATCTTTTTTCCTTGATTATTGATTAAATGAATTGATTGAACAACATCTTGCGTCAACCTAGGAGAACAAGATGTCTCCATCAACTGATGACAGATAAAGTTGGACAAGCAACAACATGGTACACTATATGGGAATTTCATTACTAGAATTTCTTTACTTTCTTTAGACTAAGTTAGCCAATGGACATAAGAATTTCCTTTATTTCAGGCCTTAAATATTTAAAGGTCACTCTGACTGCCATACATATTTGGCCGTTGATTTGATTCAGTTAATGACACTGATTCTCTTGGTCTTTCTTTCTATGTTCTTCCTAAACCCTACTCTTTTATCCCTCTATCCCCCAACCCTGGTCTTTCTTCTTTCCCCCTCCTGTTCTCTTTCCTTTTCCACTTCCCTGTGCTAAATCATGCATATCATCAAAATCTTCAAAATAAAGAAGAATTCAATAATTAAATTTAAGTTGTCTACATGCCACGAGGAATTCTTGTCAAACAAAAACCTTCATTGGCCACATGCAGATAGGCTGCAAATCTTACATCCAAATATATCTATGACAACATTAATTATCATGGATTTAAATGACTAAATAATGTGGTCAAATCCTTTATAAAAAGTTACCAGAGAATACCAGATTGATGTACTGTTAATACCAAGCCCATTGCAGGTAAGTATCATTCCTTTAAATCTGGCAAGATATTCCTGCATAGCAGTAATGCACTTCAGATTAACATAAACATATACCTGAGAAAACGTTAAGACCAAAGATGAATGTAAGCTTGATGCCCCTATCATTATGAAAATTTATTCTTACCCGCAAAGTATACTTATCAATCTCATATATACCAGTTAAATCATAGTCAAAGCGTTTAGCTGGATCACTCAGCACTGCAAGAGAAATTAACAATGATTATAAGTGGACATATGTGCAGAAGTTCATGATACCCGCTGTCTATAACACACAAAAAAAACACTTTAATTGTTTCTGTTTCAACTACTGTCAATAAAGTATATGTTAACATGAATATGCGCGTCAAACTGATTTATGTGATATGGCTTTATTCTGGGAGTGACTAAATGAATATGTGATCTTTTCCCTCAAAATTTCTATTGCTGCAACATGCTTCAGAAATAGGGTCTAAGAGATTTTCCTTATTATCAATTTTTTTCCCAACACAAGTACTGAAATAAGTTGACTATAAATAGTAATCTTAATTATCAAGACAAATTTTCTACGTTGAAAATAATTATTATGATTTTACAGTGTGTAGTTATCCTTCCAGTAAAAATAGTTTCATAAACCAAAACATCACTCAAATAGCAAGATGTCACACAATATTTTTATCTCTTATTATTTTTAATTTGTCCTTCTTTAATGCTTAATATTTTTCTTTTCTTCCTCACAGTACAGAAATAAGTCGATCTGCAATCACGATAGAGAGGCATGCAATTATAACCACCAATCACATGTTAGATAGTGCATTGCAAAATCAAAGGCTTCCAGTCAAAATCCTCAGGGAGAATTTATTTTCATTCACATGACAAGCACACACTTTTGGTGTTACCTACAAAAGTTTACTTATCTGAGCTTTTGTGACAAGCTAACTGATAAAGAAGTCCTTTACATGGTGTACAATCGCAAGATATAGTTACACGGTAGATGTCCTGGAAGAACTGCAATTCATATTGCATAAAAAAGTAAAAGTTTGTCCATCAATTGTAAGAATTACCTCTGTAAGCTTCGTTGATCTCCTGGAATTTTGCAGTAACAGCACTATCCCCTTGATGTTTGTCAGGGTGCCACTTCTATTGGTAGAATTAAAAGGAAGAAAAAGAAATAAAAATGTCTCAAGTCAGTCCTGCATATATTGAACCGGTAAGCCATGTATGCAAGTCAAAATTTTGTAACAGACAAATCACCAACCAGTGCAAGCCTTCGGTAATTCAATCTTATCTTCTCTTCTGTTGCATCATAATCAACTTCCAAAATTTTGTAATAGTCCTACAAAAGTACAAATTTCTTGTGAGAAACAGGTACATGTAAGTGCAGTCAGACATTATCGGTTAATGTTCCCCACAAAAATAAACTTATTCCAACTAGATTATTAAGACCAAATACTACATCAAAATTATAAACTAGCATTAGAGGGAAAAAAAATCCAGCCACAAATAGTCATGTGGATGGTTTAAATGGGAAGTAAACTAAACATTATTGCCAAACATGTCATCACTCCATTAGCATCTTAAATTCCTTCATTGTTAAGATTTTTCAATGTACAGTCCCCTATATCCCAAGCTAGGATACAACATATTGGAACAATATTACAGATAAAATAACACCATTCACAAGTTCATGACCTTTAGTGACACGATTCACATACCTAAAGCAAATTCAGAACTTTGAATTGACCAACACAACTCCTAGATGGAAAAGATAATTACGTACCCGAACAGCCAAGCAAGAGGAAATATCTATAGATTTAGACAAAATCCAGAAATGGATATGAATGAAGAGAATCCCATTTAGTTAAAAATTGAGCATGGACCCAACTCCATGGTTCCAAGTCCAAACAAACTACATTCTCAAATTTTTACCACTTTACAGCAATCAGAATCCAATTTCATATTCAAAATTGTGCAGCACTCCACACCTAGTTACATCACTGCTCAAAATATGCATATGAGAAACTTGGACTGAACAACCTCATTATCTGTACTCAACCACCTTTCAAGAACTTGAAGAGCTACTTATGTAAAGTATCAAAGTGAAAGAGTCAACTGAGGAAACATGTGCAGGATGAAAATATATATATATACATATATATATATATATATATTCCAGACATCTGGAAAACATAAAATTGTCAAAATGAAAACCTTTAATGCAATAGTATTTCCAGTCACGAATGTGGAATAACTTTAGAGTTCAATTTTCTTTGTTTGTACCATTAAAAAAAATCAATCTATTTCATAAATTGCCATTGCACTAAAGATAAATATTCACTTTCTTCCTCATGATGTATTTGAATCTTAGTAATAACCAACTCAGCCTGAACAAGCTAAAACTTCGGACAGCTTTACATAAAAAAAGAAGTCCATTTTTATTGTTCATACCATTCAAAAATATCAATCTATTTCATAAATTGCCCTTGGATTAATGATAAAATATTCAGTTCCTTGCTCATGATGTACTTGAATCTTAGCAATAACCAGCTCAGCCTGAACAAGCTGAAATTTCGGATACGCTCAGCAGCATTGTATTTTCCAGACATTGAGTAGTAACAATTTCTCTAACGGACAGACGAGTAAGAGGCGATCTAAACTATGAAGAAAAGCTTCCAGTTCGTTAAAACAGTGTTTATGACCTTATTTCACAGCGTTTGGTTTATAGTTCCACAAGCAAAATTTCATGCATCAAGGAATCAATCAATTAGCACCATCAATAGCATACAACATTGCTTCATTTTCTTCTACTACTAATACTTCTTTACGCGTAAAATTGAGGAGCTACCAATACCAATCAAGGGAACCCAAGCAACACATAAATTCGAGAAAGCATCAGCAACCCCAGACAAGGATAAAAAATAACTTTACTTTCTACCAATCCCCCAACCGTGAGTTCAATTACAACGCAAACTGTGTCTGAATCTTTTACAACCTTTCTGAAAAGAGAAAGGACAAAAAAACAGAAATTAACAAATCCCCTATAGCTTAATCACATGACGAGAGAATTCATAATTGAGTTGAGGGGCTAATACATGGATTAAAACACTAATAGAAGGAAACAAATTAAACCCAGAGAAACGAAGAAAGAAATCTAACGAATTGTTAAAGAACCTTGGGAATTGGGTTATGATTGTCTTCCATCTGCTAGGGTGATGGGAATATCGTAGAAGGGAGTTTGTGCATACTTCATTTGACAAACAAAAACTTGGAGGCTTTGGGCTTGAATATTCTCTTGCTGAAATAAACTATATATAGGAATGAAATGAAAAGAAAGAGAAAAAGGACAAAAGGACAGAAAAAGGGTCCCTTTTCTTTTTATCGTGTGGTTGGTTTCGGATTTTGAAGAAGAAGAAGAATAAAGATGAAGGGTTGGAGTTCTTTATAAGCAAGTCTGATAAGGCTAACGTCAAGCCCATAAAAGAGGACTAGAGGAGTGTAGTTCCTGGTCTACTTCCAAACAAAAAAGTGAAAAGTCAAATCTCGAGAAAATCCAAAGGGTTGGAATTTTAAGGTGGGAACTCTAATGAATTTTCCTTTACCATTTAAAGCAAGGGGTTGAGAAGGCAATTCCTGGCGAGGGCACAGGTGATAGATTCTTGGCACTTTTGCTCTTGTATTAGTAACACAGCCTAGCTCGTATTTACGTATCTTCGAATTTCCTTTTAAGAGTTGATTATGACTGTTGTATACGAGCAATTTGTACATGTGTACCCTTTTCAAGGGCAAACAAAATAAATTATTTCAGTTTCTACTCCCTCGTACACCATCTCCTGCTCAAAGAATGTTTCTCTTAACATGAGGGATGATTAAGACAAAAGCTTTATGACTTATTTATTATCACTTCTATTTATAATTTTTTTATTTTTAAAATATAAAAATTAAAGAAGATTGCAAGTTTATTATATTTTATTTCAGTCTTATATTTTTAAAATAAAAAATCAAATCAAATCAAAAAAATCAAAATTTATATTTTTTACATTAAATAATTAATATGATATATTAATTAATATATATTTTTAAAGTATATAAAAGCGTTTTAAAAGTACTTTGATCAAAAAATTGAATTTATTTCATGCTTAATTTTTACTATTAAATTAACTTTTTGTTATAAATTTCAACGAAATATGTTTTTAGCATTAAATTTTTAATTATAAATATCAATTAAATAGATTTTTATTTTTTAAAAAACAAAAATAAACAAATAAACAAATATCAATAACAAAAAGAATAAGTGATATCAAACAATCTCTTAATCTCTTATTCAAGAGAAAGTTTCTTCATTTCTTTCATAAATAGTTCTTCGAGTTCATATTGTGCTTAAGGTGTTAGCTTTGCCTAGAAGCCTTTAATCAATTTGATTGGTGAACCCTCCATACAATGATTCCCTAATGTAAACTTCCTTAAGTATTAATATTAAAATTGATAGAGAAAAGTCGAAATATGTTACAACCTTTTAATTGCAATTATCCATGAAGAAGTCAAAGAAGTGTTAGAAGAAATCTAACATGATAATGGATACTCCTAAGAACTATACTAACAAATCACCTTTAAATATATACAGAACAACTTGAGCATAACAACTCAACGATCCAACAGTTAAAAACTCATTTTACACACATTTATTTTTGCATGGTGGAGTGTCAAAAACAAACCACAAATAAACAAGTCAACAAGCATTAACTTCTCAACTTATGTATAAGATGGCTTAACAAGCCCATTTCTACGAGCAACTCGATTTTGTCAATGTAGTGCATCATGTCGAAAACCCCCATCGTTCTCAACCATTTCTTACATAAAGGGGCCATGTCATTTTTATGTAATTTATGTAACCTAAAATTTAGTTAACCCCATACTTTTCTAATCAATTAACCCTTACGAGAGCTTCTCCAAAATCTTTGGAACATGTCATGTCCATTAGATTAAAGAAGAAAATCCGTTTATTATTTTTTTCGAAATCAAAAAATTTTAAAAAATAGAGAAACTAAAGATTGTGTTTTTCTACATTTTGAAAAACAAATTTGTTAAACTTAAATAGCAATTGAGAGGGGGAGTAAATTAGGTTTTTAAAAAATTCTAAGAAAATTTCTTAAGAACATTTAAAAATATTTGGTACCTTGTGAAAACTAATTACGGAAATTCAAAAACAAATACGTAGAACAAATAACAATCGAAGCGATTCGATAAGTAAAATTAAGATGAATAAAAATATACAGCAATTAAATGGATAAAATTAAAATCAAGATTTTTGAACAAAAATTAAATCAAAATATAACTAGAGTTGTATAAAAATTAAAGAGAGTAAGGAAAGAAGGACACCACCGATTTATTCTAATTCAAAGCAATTTACTTACTCTTACATCTAGTCTTTAACACCACTATTGAGATTTTATTTCAATATCACAAATAATCAAGTTACAATGTCTTATTACAACACCTTTTAAAAGGTTCAAGGTAAACCTTTCACTCCTTTCAAGGTTAAGAAATAACATTTCACAAGAACAATCTCTTACAAAAATACACTTGAAATCTAATCTCACTTAAGTACATTCTAGTATATTTGAGAAGCTCATAATAACTTAAAATAAATGCAAAAACGTGTATAATAGAGCACTCTAATAAGCATAGCAAGAAAGAGGTTCATAATGCTTTTAAACACTTGATTAATCACTTTTTAGACACTTGGATAACTAAAATTAGTGTTAGATAACCTATTTATAGTCTTAGGAAATCAAACTGACCATTTGTTACCATTATACAATGTTATAATGTATTAAAATTGAGTTACTGTTGAATTAAATCTGTTAAGTGTGATTTAAGCTCTTAAACGACAATTCTTGAGACTTAAACGGCAAGGGCTGCAGCGGCATTCAGCCCTTGTCATTTAAGTACCAAGAACACATATTAAACGATGGGTGCTGCATACCACCGTTTAACTCTTATCTAACTGCTATTTAACCCTTTGGGAATGTATACTAAACAACCCTCAAACATGCCATTGTTTAGCTATTTTCATCCGTTGCTTAACTCCTTAAAACATGCATAAACTTATCTAAATACATTTAAACCAATCTAAATTAATTCGTAACTTTTTTTATACAATTTATAAACTCATAAACCCATTCAAAACTTTTCTAAAAATATTTTTAATCAATCAAGAAGATTATTAAAACATTTAGCATAATGTTCCTTTTGATTATGCAACTTATATGCATATTCGAAAATATGAATGATTTATGTATATAGTGATCCCCTTGAAAATTTAAAGAACACGTACAATAACAACTATAAATCAAAGCTTATAGAATTCTGACTTAAGTCTTTTAAAACCTTAAGTCTTAATTAATTTACTTCATGACCTTCATTTAAGCTCCAAGACTCCTTAAACATCTCTTTTAGCATTCCAAGCTTAACACATATCTTTCAATGCTTCAAATATAAAAAAAACATTAGTCCATTTGGTGTTTTGTCATAATAAAAATAAGGTGAAATTCCCTTAGTTCAAAAACTTTTTAAAACATATTTTTTAGATTAAATAGCTGATATAATCTATTAACTAATATGTATTTTTAAGGTATATAAGAGTGTTTTGGTCTAAGAATTTAAATTTATTTTATATTTGGTTGTAACTATTAAATTAGTTTTTTTTTCATTACAAATCTCATTGAAACAACTTATATGCATATTGCTACTTTGTTTAGATCAAGAGAAAATAAGGTTTCTAAATACTTTCAAGCTAATTTTGTGTATTGATATATGCCATTTAAAGAATAAGTACTATTGTAAGATGCTTATAGCTATTAAAAAGGATCCAAATAATAACAAACATCCTTTAGCATACCCTAGTATTGGTTTAGAGAAAAAAGAAAATTATTGGTGATTTCTTTAATGCCTTCTAAATGACATTAGTGTTGCTAACAATTGGGTTTTTATGTCTAATAGCCTAAAGGTAATTTATCTACTATAGCATTGCTTTCTTCAAATTCCTTAATCCTGATTCAGACCAAATTCACAATTCACAATCGCACAAATTCCTCAATTAAGATTCCTAAATCAAACAAAATGCTAAAATCACAACTTTTCATTAATAAGTCTTAAACATTTTATTAGCCCTATGGCACCCAAGAGGGAGGTGAATTAGGTATTTTAAAATTCTTGTAGAAATAAAACACTTTATACACCTTAGGCCAATTTTAAATATATGCAATCTTTAAACCAAAATTCAACCTAAAAGGAATGCCAAACTTTAAGCCAATATATAACAAATTCAAGTAAAGATAAAACAAACACAATGCACAAATATAAAAGAGATAAGAGAAGAGATGAACACCAAGATTTATAAGGTTCACCTACCCCAAAGATAGATTACGTCCTCTCTCCAACAACTTGTTGGAAATTCACTAACTAACAATCTTGGTTAAAGGCCAAGAGAACCCTTTACATCAATCTTGACTCAAGATCAAGAGGAACCTTTACACAATCTTGATTCAAGGTCAAGAGGAACCTATCCAACAATCTTGATTCTAAGGCCAAGAGGAACTTATCCAAGAATCTTAATTCTAAGGTCAAAAGGAACATATACCAATCTTGTTTAAGAGTAACCTATCAATCTTGCTTTTCATAAAGAAGGTGAAGAGTAACCCTTACAATAATCTTTTTATGACAAAGGGGAGCCTTTACAACACAACCAAATATTTATAGCTTTTTTCCTACAAGGACAACCCCTAATCCAAGTTCCCTTGAGCTTTAAACCAAGCTTGTATAGCTTATGACACCCTTGATCAAAATCAACACAAGATAAGGGCTCAAATGCAACAAATGCAATATAGAATGTCAATGCACAATTAAGGCCTAATCCAATCCAATTCACATACAAGGATTAACTCAATTCAAATCTTCTTTATCCTAGGTGAAGAGTAACCTATTAACTTTATTTTAAATGGCAAAGAGTTCCAATAACACAACAACAATTAATTCAAAGTCAATCCCCCCAATTTTGTAACAAAAGCACACTTTCTATGGTGTTTCTCTAAAGCACAAGTAATAAAATCAATTTTAAAAATTCTAAAGACAACATCAAATTATAATAAGCCTCCTAACACATCAATAAATCATAAATAATCAGACTTATTAACAAAAAACGTGATTATTGCAAACAAATTTCAGATTAAATCAATATATCTTCATGTTCCAACCTAAAGATACACGATTTATATCATCAAAATGATGTAAATTAAAGCACTAAACCTACTAAAATGTTAATCAATCAGTTAACAATCAATCACAATAATAAACACAACTTTAGCATATCTATCGAACGATTAAAATCATGAGAAAAGCTAGAATGCTTAAACTTAGACAGCTTTGAGCATCCTGCAAAGATTAAACTTAAACAAACAATATAATCACTTAAAAATTGAAATAAAAATACTGGCACGATCCTAGGACCTTGAGAAAACTGAAAATATCAAAATTTTGCACCCAAAAATTGATTAAAATTGAAAATCAAATTGTTCAAAGATGCTATATAAAAAACTTGACAAATTTAAGTTTCTGTGTTCTTTGAACTAAAACACACGATTTGAGTGATTAAATTTGAAGTAAAAAATCCTATACCCTCTTGAGACCTTAAGCAAAACATGTTTGATAATTTTGAATAAATAAAAATGGTTTTATAGGCTCAAAATTGAAGAACACAGAAGTTCTGAAAAGTTCAACCAAAATAGAGACAGTTTTGGTATATGGGTCTTTGAAAGCTTGAAACAAACGAAATAATGAATCAAAAAATCAACTAAAAGTTTACTGCATAAAAAACTAATTTAAAACATGAAAGTAAGAATTGAATGAAGGTTGTATAAAAATAAAGAAAGCTTTGAATATTTGAAAGATTTGATCTTGTAATTCATTTTTCAGAGGTTCTAACCTTGTTAAAAATGTTTATGAATAATATTTATAATGATGGGA
>JAOXYD010000006.1:9157590-9173885 GCA_028565735.1 Pinacopodium congolense
TATTAAAGATAAAATCAACACAAAAATTTTTACGTGAAAAACTACTATATTAGGGTAAAAATCACGTATAAGTTAGAACAATTTTACTACTGAAAAAATTAGAGAATTACAAAAAAAAAATTAAACCCATAAAAATACACAAAATATTTTTATTTCTCTCTTTTTTTCACCTTCTCTCTCGTTTTTCTATATATTTTTCATACTTCCTACCTATAGCTTTTTATAAGCAGGAATGGTGGCTGGTCAACTAATGACCAACCATCTTTTTTTTTTTATTAAATAAATTAAGCACCGAATTCAATGTCTAACTTACCAACAATTGTTGACAGATTTTTCAATACGATTTGTTCTTAAAAGTTGCTGAGAGCTGTGATCCTCAGTAGCTTGTGGTCCGATTGATTATATAACATGTT
This sequence comes from Pinacopodium congolense, assembly GCA_028565735.1. Classification (NCBI taxonomy): domain Eukaryota; kingdom Viridiplantae; phylum Streptophyta; class Magnoliopsida; order Malpighiales; family Erythroxylaceae; genus Pinacopodium; species Pinacopodium congolense. The sequence continues at coordinate 9,158,004 of JAOXYD010000006.1, forward strand.
TGATCTATTGAACGACGCCCAATCCCATTGATTAGTAGGTGATTTCCAAAAACTTCTGAACATTTTAAAAAGCAATCAATAGAGGGGGTCAAAAAATGATTATACACGCATTAAACATCCAAACACACATGATTTATGCACGTCAAGTTACAAAATCGTTTAACAATCCATTTCGGTATAGTTATTGACCAATTTAATAACTTATTCATAAGGAACAACGTGATTTACTCAAAAAGCAAGTTACGGAATAGATTGACAGCCCACTTTGCTACAGTTATTAACCAGCCTTATTACTTAATTAACTCTAGAATTTCAAGCAAATATAATTTAAATTTTTTTCAAAACGTTAAAATCTTCAATTTACATTTTCTAATACGAAAATTTATCCTATTCAAACAACTAAAGGTTATAGAATCTATTAAAATATGCTCTAGTACAATATATTGATATTTTATATCAAAGGAAAGTGATTAAATAATTATTTAGTGGCATTATATGCACCTTAGTAATTAACAAAAAATAATAATATGGAATTAAATATATTTGAATTGAAAGACATGATTGTTATTCTTGAATATTGTAAAATCACCTTTACACAATACTTACAAAATAGAGAGAAAAGCATGTAATCTTTTCTTGCAACTCCCATTAATTTAAGTTAAATTACAGATGAAATAATTTAACCCTTGCAACTCACTTTGATTATGAAAAGACTAGATATTTGGGGTGATTAATAAAAAATGTAGACCTATCATCATGGTATCTTAATAGCCCTCCGCGGTAATCATACCACAAAACAATAAACCCGTTTAAAAGATTAAGCTTGTCAAAAGATTATAAATATAAACCAAGAGTCTATGAGTCTCTCCATCTGACCTATTTATAAAATAAATGATTAATTATAGATCACATTAAAAAAATTTCTAACATGAAAATATAGTGATAAGGAGTTTTAGCTAAAGGCAATGGGGTGTTACAAGAGAATGGATTAATTGTGGATAGTTTCACTTTCTCGTTATTGATCAAGCGTTTTCAGCAGTTGAGCTCCAGTGTCCTGCGGAATCAAGCACTCGATATGCTTTTTAGAACGTAAAGATCTTTTCTGACATTTGTTCTGGCCCCGTCTTCTTGTTCTGCACTTAGGCATATTGTTTGGAGGACATTGTTAGCTGCTTGTAGGTTACATTGAGATATAGCCCTTGGAAAGTAGGTGAGAAGGCATCTTCTGCAATTTGAGCGAAATCATAGCAGCCATTGAGTTCTCCTTGAAAACGCTAGAGCAAGTGGAGGTCAGCTAAATTAGATGACAACCATGAGGAATTCATTGAATAAGAGGGGAGCCAGCATTCTGTGCCTGGCCATAGCTTCACTGGCATTGAATCCTAAATTTTAAGGTCAAAAGTTTAACAGGAACTTTAAATGATACTCGGGAATTTTACGTATCATTTAATTTAATTTTTTTTTTAATTTTTTTAATTTTTTATAATTTTTGTGTTTTTTATTTTATACTATTTTTATTTTTATATTATATTTGTGTGTTAATTTTTTATTTTTTATATTTTTTTTTGTTTCTTAAAACTAAAACTTAACAACTTGTTTTGTTTTACTTCCTTTTTTTTTTGTTTCTTATTTTTTTAAACATAAAAATAAAAAAATATATAGAAATCGAAAAACATAACACATTAACACAATATAGAAAAAAGAAAATAATACAAAATCGAAAAAAACATAAAAAATCAATACAAAAAACACACAAAAATTATAATTAAAAATTAAAATTAACAATAATATCAAACATCCATAAGGAGATGTTTGGTTTCAATTCTTATTTTTGTTTTTTGTTTTTGTTTTTTTAAACAAACTAAAAAAATAACAATACATTAATATAAGAAAAAAATTTTAAAAAGCACAAAAACTGAAAAACACACAAAATTTAATATAAACATACAAAAATAAAAATAAAAAACAGAAAACAGAAAATTAAACTAAATGAGTCCTAAAACAAAAATAAACAACCCCTAAACTATTATCAATCTCCTTGATATTATTTACTCTGAAGTGTTCGTTTGGAATAAGCAAAATCAAGCTCTAACTTAAGATATCCAAGAAATTTTTATTCCAAAGTTAAATTGTAGTGTACTAATGACAAATACATCACAAACCCCATTTTACATGAAATTACAAAGACTTCCGAGACTCGGTTGGTTCTAGTCCAAAATTAAGCAGACCTCTTGTGCCTTAGCCTCCACGGTGACTTACCAAACTAAGATGATTTCTTTTGTTTCTTGGCTTCCCAGACTTTGATTTCAGCTTGTGTCTTCGCTTTTACACTTTCATGAAATCCTGGATATGGTTCATAACCAAAGGTTTTTTCGAGAACCTGTGCGCAAGCCATCAAGATCAATATCCAAATTTACTAGTTGATCAGAAAATCCTCATATGTAATTGAGAACATAAAATTACCTCAAGCAACACAAAGAATGGAGCTGTCAGAAAAGCTTGAGCCAGGTTGTCCAACAGTGCTGGAGCCCGTCCCTATAGAAAAATAATATGATGAAGGGATATAAATTGGTAAAACAGAACATCACGGCATTTTATCCATACGAATTGAACTAATTAGCTCTTACCTCAAATACTCCGTGCCCTAAAAATTGTCCGGTCCAACAAAATAACTGTGCTGCCAGTACAACCTGATATTAAGTTGACATTATAGCTAATCAGACTAGGGAGTTCAAATCAAATACAAATCAAATACAAATCAAATATATCTTCTGCTGCAAAAAATTTCCTGTTCTACAATCAAACTTGAGTTAAGAAATCTATATCCAAAATTTCTGTATAGATGGACAAATGTCAACAGCACTAATTGGGAGATACTTAATCTTAGATATATATTTCTATTCAAATCTTCATAACATGCGAGCATTTTGCAAATACTGAAAAAAAAAAAAAACATTCAGTTCTATGCAAATTCAGAAAGCAATCAGAAAGTATCATGCAGAACATGGCATTGATCCTAAAATTTGTTAGAAGTAAATGTTATTAACACCAGCAATTTCTCACCACAACCACCCTTTCCTGTGTGGCTCTTGGGAAGACAAAACTCTGACAAAGAGTAGTGGATGCAAACTGAAGGGAATCATAAAACTTGGGTCAAACATAGTACACTTTTATCCTAGTTCTGTAATCTCAGGGACCCGCTGAGCTAATACACCTTTACCCCTTCTCCCCATGTAACTCCCAGAGATTTAAAACATAGAAAGAAGAGCAGAATTTGGTCCGCTCTACCACAGGCATTTTGACCTTATGGTAACCAAGAATAAGAAGTTAGACACAACGGAGAAGATCCATACTGTTCTATGTATACAATAAGGCGATAGTAGAAATGATCATTGCGTTTCTTCCTGGAAATCTCCACCTATGAAACAAAAGTGCCTCTGGGTATTTAATGCAGAAACTATTAAGCCAGACAATTGCTGTAAACCTAACCTGATATTTTTATGAACGTCCCAATAAGAATGACTCGGCTAATTAAGGGGCCTCGTATAAGCAGGAGTGCAGCATGAACAACTAGATTAGGCCGTTCAAGACATCTCAAAGATAAGAACTAAGGATAGACTTTAGGACCAAACCAAGAAGATGGTCGTAAACCAGGGTGACTTGTTTACAAATCTATGGTCATGGATAAGGCACTTATTCTCTTGTCCTTCAGAAATTCCCCCTAAACTATAACTATGGAGAGGCCACCAAAGTTCAACAATTCCCCCTAAACAATAACTATGGAGGGGCCACCAAAGTTCAACAATTCAACCTAAACGATAACGATGGAGGGGCCACCAAAGCATGCCCTTTTCCTATGCAACTGTCCAGAATTAAACAAGCAACCACAACAACAGTCCCAACAACCTATGGAAAACGTAATTAATTAGATCATTGAATTCCCATACAATCACGAAGTACATGGAAACAAGACAATATCCAGGAATAACATTCAAGAACTTTTAGATGAATTTAATGCCATAGAAATGGCCAGAACATAACAGGTTTAAGAGAAAATATTCCGTAGCTAAAACCCGACGCAAACAACGGCAAGAAAAGACAATGAAACGCGAAATTTCCCTTCTTTTTGACTAGTCCTGTTAGATATCAAGCATCGTTAACACAACTGGGAACTAACCTTCCAAGCCAGAGAAAATCCAAGCCTTCCAGAAATGAAACTGGCACCAACCCAACAAGCAAAGCAAAGCAAAGCAGCCAAAAGCCCAGCTTTCTTATCCAACAACACATAAAAGATGGCATATATTAGAGTGAAAAGAAATCCAAAATTCAACACCAGGCCGTGACCAACAATCCCAAATTGAGATATATCAAAAACAGAAGGTGTAAAGTAGAAGAGCATAAGGGAAGTGAAGAAGATTGGCCAAACAAACAACGTGTGAATCAAAATGTTAACTGGATCGCTGTGGTATGCTCCATAGAAGGCAAAGTGTGTCTCCAAATCAAAAATCCCACCTTTCTTAGCCATTAGTGATATTTCAATGAAAAATGAGAAAATTTCTAAACTTGCTATGATATTGAAGGAAAAGGTCTAATCGGGTATCTGTAACTACAAGGCACTACAATATATGCAAAGAGAAGACGACGATAAAGCAGATGAATTCAATGGAATGAGAAAGCCGCTAACTTTCTGAGAAAACTAGAATTTGTAACCAAAGGCTTTGGTTTCCAGTTTTCTACTCTGGGAAAAGAAGGCTCTTGAATATTTGAAAGTGGTTCCAAAGAGTACTAATATTTTAAAACTCTTACGTACCCAATCTCGGCGAAATACTTATCGTTACGGTTCTGTCAACGATTTTTTCTTTTTTTCACTTAAAAGTCTCGTCTCCACCAGCTATGCAGAATTAGTCTCCAATTCTTACTATTCTGCGCTTCCTTATTTCTAGAAGACATGCTATATAACTTCTAATAATTGGTAGACTGTAGATTGTAATTTTTTATTATAGTTATAATATTTTTATATTATTTATATTTTTAATTTTTATGTGATATTAATATCTTTTTTTTATTAATTTTTATATTTAAAAAAATTAAAAACAAAAACAAAAATAAATTTAAATTTAAATTTAAACAAGGCCTTAATTAAAATAATAAAAATTATATTTGTTCTTCGTTAAAACTTAAAAGGCAATCTAGCATACTCAATTTTATAGATCTAGTCATATTATGTGCTTTAAAGCTTATATCTTGCATGTTTTAGTTCAAATGTGTGCCTAAACGTATCAGATGCTATGGATTGATGTCTTGATGTTTTAAGAGAGTTTATTTACATGTTTTTATGTCTGTATTTTTCTTATTGGGGATCTGTAAGTACCAAATCTAAGCTGGCCACTTAAGATTAGGATTAAAAGATAATTTAAGCATGAGAAATCCTCTTAAATTGTTGGAAAAATCAATAATCAACATAGATCAATCCTTGTATGACCAAACCTTGATTATTTGTGAAAGTTGGAGTTCTAGAATTAATTTTCCAAAACCCACCTTCTTGTAATTTATGCCCATTTACTTGTAATTAAAGCATAACCAAACTTTAAACAAGATTAAATGGAGAAAAAGCAAAGTCTTAACCATAGCTTTGTTTTGATTTAGTGAAGGACTTTAATCAAACATAAAATCTATTTTAAAACTCAATTAAATCATCAAATATCAAATCCATAGCTCCTTTAACATTTGGTAATTTTTCAGAATTTTTAAAAATTAATCAAAAATCGTTTTCAAAGTATTTAAGCCAAATTGTCACCTTTTTAACCTTTTTTTAATTTTTAATCAAATTTACTTAGATTTTCCTAAATAATTGTAATCTAATCAACCTAGTAGTTAAGTAACGAATTCCTTATGGGATCGACATTCGGAGCTTAAATTTTACTCCGCTTTATTACTTTTGCGATAAGTGCACTTGCCTAAAAAGCACGTTAGTTTTAAAGTAAAAATCATTTTGAACGTCCATTAAATTTTAAGTCACCTAACCAACGCAACAATACATTTATTAAAATTAATTCAAAACAATTATACATACTCTTACGTTTTTAAACAATCAGTCATTTGTAATTTATGTTAGAAGATTTGGACAAAATCACTTTTTATATTTGAAGCTCATCCATAGACAAGGTATCATGACTATTCATCCTGCTAAAGAGTTCAGGTGCTGCATAACGGCTTAAACTCAACAAAAAGGTTCACTAAAAGTATTATTATAGGCTTAAAATTTTTAAGACAATCCGAGTAACGACCATAGCGCGTCTACGGTGCATCACCAAGTACGTTGCAGATGACAAATGAGACTGAACTAGGTAGGCATTCCAGAAATCCTATGCAGCTTTCCACTACCGCCATGTTTTAGCACAGCGTCAAAAACAGGTTTAAGTCGCATGTCAATCCCTGAATCCTGGATGACTGAACCAGAAACACTTAACACAAGCAGGTATAAGTCGCATGTCAATCCCTGAATCCTGGATGACTGAATTAGAAACACTAAACACAAAATTTTTCATTCATTTAAAGAATAAATCATCTACAGAATACAGCATGATATCTTCTAATCAAAGCGCAAGAATGGAAGTCATAAAAGGGGAAATATCCCTGTAGGAACCTGTCTTTGTATAAGGTACAAAAAAAAAAAAGAAAAAAAGAAAGACTTAGCAGTGAGGTAACATGTAGAAATATAATAAACTCTTTCAAGTAACAAATTATCACCGAGGAACAAAGCACCGATCTCTCATCTTCTAAGCTTCTTCCATCTTTACAGTAATGCAATGGAAGTGTCCTCACTAGTTTCTCTAGCATGATAAAACTTCTTTGGGTTAAAAAGACAAGAGTCATCGGACAAATTTAGCTCTTAAAAAAGAACGTCCAATCAAGGGAACTGGAATGAGCCTCCAATTTGGTTGGTACCTGATGGTGGTTTGATTGCCACCCAAAGGAGTGATATGGTGATTGCAATGAGTCCTGACCACACAAACACGATTGTAGGTGTTCTTCCCCTTCTTCCCATCAAGCCTTTAGCAAAGGGGTAGAGATGAGCCAAGACCCAGAAGCTAAAGAACACCCCGCCTATTAAACGGCTCCATTGTGGTATAACGCTGTAGATTGTTCGGCTAAATCCAACAGCTATCGCAATTAAGTTAACCATCATTATCGTGATTGGTGGTATCATCAAGGATGTCCATTTAACAATGTACAGATCAGCAAACTCGTCATCCACATCATCACCAGCTGATTTTGACGTCAAGGTGAATGAAATTTCAATTCCAGCCATGACTTTCAAGAGCCCCTGAAGAACTGCAGCAAGGTGGGCACTGGTACCTCCGATCAACCAAAATTGCTCATTCCTCCACCACTCTTCTAGCTCAATGCCCGACCACTTGACCTCCAGCACAGCAAGCAGGCACAGAGTCACAGTGATGGTCAGTAAGTAAGTAAGGAAAGTCACGTTGAGGGTTTGAACAATGAACTGGCCTGAGAAGAGGGAAAGTGCAGGAAGAAAGCAGTAGACAATCAGGAACACAGAGGTGAAAGGGTAGATTCCCACATTGAGATATGCAATTCTTTGCAGAAGCTTCATCCTAGGGCTGGCTAAGAGAGCATTATTGCGGGAGAAGAAAATCTCAACAGACCCAGTAGCCCACCTTAAGACTTGATGAAGCCTATCAGTAAGATTGATGGGAGCAGTGCCGCGAAATGCATCACGCTTGGTGACACAATACACCGATTTCCATCCCCTGTTATGCATCCTATACCCAGTGACAACATCTTCTGTAACAGATCCATAAATCCACCCTATCCGCTGTCCCCACTCAGTCTTGTCTTCATACCAGCAAGAGATTACACTGATTGCCTCCGCAACAGTAGATGCATCAAGAGGCTCACGAGGAATGGCAAGAGCACCAGGTGGGCGTCCATTCTTAACAGCAGGGTGATCAGCAAGAGGACGACCTTGAAATTCTGCAATTGGAATTGAATCAATAAGGAAAGCTGAGTTGCCAAACTTCTTTGGAAACAGGGAAAGATTCATCTCCTCATCATCAGAATCACCCATTCTTAGTACCCTGTTCTCTTCAGGGGTATCTGCAATTGAAGAATGCCTCTTGTGACGAGAAAAGCAGCAACTGCAGCATCCTGGGTGATGTTCTTTCGAACGTGGTGGGTCAAATCCATAAATTGCAATCCTTCTAAATAGGCATCCAGTTCCAACATAAACTGGTCCCATAAGACCATCAAGGGCACGCATGTTCACATCAAAGAATACGGTGTTGTGGTTAGCATACCGATCAGAAGGGTCAATACCCTCAAACCTCTGAGGGAACTGGACATAACAGAGTCGGTCACCTCCTCGATCCATCATGAAGCACATGCCTTCCCTGAGGGCCTGAGAGTTGTAAATGTAGTGATCACAGTCGAGGTTGAGGATGAAAGCACCATTAGACATAATGGCTGAGGCTCGAACAAGTGCATTCATGGCTCCTGCCTTCTTGTTGTGATCATAGCCTGGTCGCTTCTCACGAGAAACATAGACAAGTAAGGGGAGGCGTATATCTACATCATTTAGGTCCATTATCTTGGCATCATCAGCAGTTCCAAGTAGTGGTTCATCACTAGGAGGTTTCAACATCACCTACATCATGTGAAATAAAATCCTCAGCATTTTCATTTTCATAGCCCACTTTTTGTGTGGGCTTTTGCATGCATGATGGGTTCTTTGATAATATGTTGAAATAACAAGAACATTAAAAAACTTCCTCCTCTAGTAGCTATAATATATAACTTGGATGAATTTAATTTCAGTACATTTGAAAACTTGGAAAAACAGATAAATTTGGCATCAATCTGATACCTGTATTATACCAGCATGATCACCCCTAGCATGCTCAGATGAATGATTCACCCATGTTCCTGGCCAATGTGTACCATCAGCCATCCATGTAGCTCTTGGAATCTTAACGGTCTCCACAGCTTCATCTTCCCTGTTTTCTCTCTGAAGCTTCATAGCCTTGATTTCTTCTCGAGCATGGTATGCATCAGAGCGTCGACGAATAGAATCTGGCAAGCCATTAATTCGAACCTTGAATTCATCATATTCACGCTTAACTCTTCTGCGATCCTTGACAAAATCTGGTCGAACTTTGTTCTTGTAAGGGTCCCTCTTTAAATTGAAGTAAGATTCAGGATTCCTTGGCTCAATATTATGTTTACGGCAAAATGGAACCCATATGTTAGCAAAACTTGCAGCTTCTGCCATAGCCTCAAACGTCAAAAGCGCACCTCCATCATCAGAAACATAACAGGCAAGCTTTTCAACAGGGTAATCACAAGCTAGAATTGACAAGATGGTGTTTGCGGTGACAAGAGGTGGCTCTTTCTCTGGATCTGCAGTAGACACAAAGACATCTACACCCGGGAGATCAGATTTTCCCGTAGGATTGCTGGGAGTAGGTGTTTCAAATTTCTCCTTCAAGACATTAAGATCTGTAGCACGATTAATTGGGCACAGCTTGGGAAGTTGGTCAAGAAGCCAAGAAAAAGCAAACCAGATCTCACAAACAACTGACATTCCCCAAAGCCAAATTGCATCATGGTTGGGATTGCTAACCCTCCATTGCAAAAATAATCCAAGAGCAACGATGCGAATAAAAACAAGAAGCCTGTATGTATAGATTGAAGGAAATCATAAGCAAAATCATTATTTTGTCTGGTTGGCTCGAAACAAAGAAATTCCTACCATTTATGTTCATAAATTTATTGAATTTGCTTCAAGATTCTTTAAGGAGTTGTGTGTAAATAACACCAGATGGTCACTCCGAACTACTATTAATGTTCTTGACAGGTGAAAATGTATAGTCTGAGTCTTTTGTAGCACCATGAAATAAAACAAAGTACAATATAAACTAAAAAAATGAAAATTGACAGTTAATGAATATTGCTATGCATCAATATGGTTCATTCGACTTAGCAAAGAAATTTCAAAAGAGAGTGATGGCCTGTCAGATCCCTCTAGATGCTATAGGGCAGAATAAACAAGGTCAGAAAAGTATACCGGTATGGACTAATTACAGCAGCTGGTATCTTCAGTTTCCGGGTAAGTGGCCTCCATGGTTTGTTCATCAACTCTTTGGGCTCAACAACATCATCATCTTTCCCCCCAAAGCCACCATCATTTGGCCATATAGCATTCCCATATCCATAAGTCCCCCTTGTTTCGAATAGCCACCTATTATGATCAAAATCTCCAGTTTGGCTCCTCATCAGTACTGACTTTGTTGACTTCATCAGTGACAACCTCCTCTCCATTTTGGAAGCAGTGCCTGGGGGAGGAAGTGGAAGGGGCCTTCCATTATCTACAGCAATTTCATCCAATTCTGTGTTTCTATATGACTCTTTACAGCCCGGGCAGATTCCACCCCCAGTTTTGACAGCATCAATATAGCAGTCCCTACAAATTTTAAAATCACACTCACAGGGAAGTATATCAATTCCACGCTCATCACTCATTACTTTTGCATCACAACCTGGAATGGCACAAGAAGATCCCCTAGCACCAGCCATTTGGGGATGGCTTGTCTCAGAATCAATCACTTTGTCCATGAGATGAGCGCGCGTGACGCTATTAAAGCCACCTGTGAAAAGTGAATTTGATACATATTGCTCCTCAACCTTTTGTGAGATGGATGGATCCATGGGTTGATTGTCAGGGGTAGGTGGTATATGCACTGTATAATTCATGAAATCGTGACTGCTTAATTCACTATCAAGATCATCCCTTGAATAGCTGACATAACGGCCTGAGGAGGTTCTCCTTCCGAATGTCACAGTAGGAGGCAATGGTGGCTTCTGAGAATCAGTGGCATCAGAACTTACCGACAGATTTGATCGGCTAAGTTTAAATGACTTTGATGCCATAATTTAACGATGACGAAGAAGTTAATTCAGATCCTGACAGCAACAAAAGTTATATCTTCATAAGAATTTTGAAAGAATGTCTCAGATCCTGGATTAAAATAAAAGCTCTTAAGCTTAAAATTGCCATCTAACTGGTTGTCAATAGCTTCTATAACTGGTCCATGTACAGACTAATAAATTAGAAACAGACCATGATAAATCAGAGCATCGGATTTTAGTTTTCCTTTTTACATTTCCCAACTACCGGCAAGAAGTATCGAGATTTAAGTGTTGGAAAGATTACTTTCCAGGCTTCTAAAATGTTCAAGCAATCTACATATCAATTGAATCTCGATTTAGTAGACAAGAGAAATCGGCTGTAAGAGGGACAGACTGAAAAAATGGTCAAGAAACTCGCATCAAAGAGACAGGAGAGTAGAATCGAAATGAAACGGTTGGTTAAACCCTTTTGACAAAACCAGTACAAAGAAAAGACAATGAAATACGTAACATGCAAAACCCACATTATCCCGAAATTTTCTCAGCTAACAGACACGGTTGCGATTTTGATGGCCAAAAGAAAGGTCATAATCAGCAAAAACTAAATCAAACTCTTAGCATTCCAAAAGTAAGTCCAGATAAGTAACCACTAAAAAGAGCACATCCAGGAAGAAGAAACATAGTGGCTTTTCCTCCTTAAAAAAAAAAGAACGCAAGATCCAGAATCTCATTGCACCAAAATATCAAAGCAAAGAAACGGGAGAGAAAAGTAAAAAGTGAACCCAAAAAAAAAAAAATCACAGCGATACCATGCGACCTTTCTTATGCAGGAAAAGATCCAACCATGTACTGAAAAGCTGATGCCAAGATCAAACTCATTCCCTCATATAGATCATTCAGACAAGAAAAAGAGAAAGAGAAAGAGAAAAAGGGGTGACTCACTCTATATGGCTTACGAAATGGCAACAAAAGGAAGCAAGGCAACAGTTACGGTAGCAAGAGCATTAGAAAGGACTAAATGCGTACACACACTATAGGAAACGATCTTCGGGAGGAATGCTTCGAAGTCATCGCCAAATGAAAAAGCCCACCATTATAGTATTGAAATGGATAGGTAACCCCATAGGAAAAGGTGGATAGATAAACTAAAAAGGGTAGGAAGACTGAAGGAGCTACCAAGCACTAACGATGCACTAAGGGGACCTTATACAAATTTATTTATTTTATTGTTCATGTCAAAGGAGACGTGTTTTTTAGAGAGAGGGAGAAGAAAGATTCTTGATTTTGACGTGTTTTTTTAGAGAGAGAGACTGATTCTTGGCTTGGGGCAGAAACACAGAACGCGTTAAAAGGCAGAACTAGATGGTAATTCGTGGGTGACCAGTTCCAATTTTTATGTGTTTGTGTAGGGTTTGCTGAAGCTGTCTTTGGACAAGGAGAGAAGAAAAGAAAAATACGTTTGTCTACCTTTTACTTGGGACCAAATGGAATCAACTTATAGGAACTCCTACTTTTTTATTAAAGGAAAATGCTTTTCTGTTCTTTTTTTTTTCTTCTTTTTAACTTGTCCTTATATCATAGAATATAGACATATATATATATACAGAGAGAGATTATATTTTTTCAATTGTTACCAAGCCTATCTAAAAAAGAATGTAGTAGGTTTTTTCAGAAAACAAAAAAAGATTTTGAGTAAGTTTGATGGTAAGACACTTTCTCAAGTTTCAGGTCTTTGCATCTAAGAAGTTTCTTATCTTAGCTGACGTGATCATGACTTTTATAGTTAAGTACAGCTAAGAGCCTTGCATAAGTATTTCTGTACTTGAGAAGGGGAGGGGAATCGTATCTTGAGATAGTAACAAATTTATGAAAAGATTATGTTACTGTTATTGTAGTAAGGCAAAAAATGTCACATCCAAAAAAGGATTTATGATGACTCGTTAAAAAATGGTAGATTAAAAATATTATGTAAAAAAATTTTGTGACCCTTTAGAAATGATTGATCAAAAATAAAAGATTAATTTTTCATGCATTATCTAATATATATTCATAATTTATTTAAAATTAAGACTTATAAATATTATAATAAAAATTTTAAAAATATATTGTTTTATCTACTACAATATTAGCAACAAAATTTTGGACTGAGATGTAAAGCTTTAACTAATAAGGAGTCTCGAGAATAGGGCAAGCACACACAAGCGTATACACACTGATAAAGAGTTTTGTCAATTTATTACTTTTACTTAGTCGGATTAATAGAAATTCAATTATAACTTTCTTAACATCGGTTATCTTAAGATGAAAAAATATATATATATATAGTTTGAGGGGGAAGCCACCAATACCATACATGGTGTGACCTGAAGAATGAATGTAAACATACTTTTTCAGTTTCTCCACAAGACTAAATTCAAACGAATTTCAAACATGAACGTCAGTGTCATGTCTATGAGCATTTTAGCCACTAGGAACTTCAGGAAGCAAACACATCCAGGTTCATATCGAAAATCTTTTTTCCGTACACTTTTCTTAAATTAAAAAAAAAAGATTTGACGTTTGAAATAATTTCCTACATATAACTTAATCATCGGCATCACTGTTCTCTGTATGTTTTGCTTTAGAATTAAAAATGGCATCAGCCAATAAAATCTAATGGCGCCCCCCCCTAGCCGAAAGGTTAAACCGATGGGAAACTTCAAATGAGTCCTAATAACACGTGTAGAAAGAGTTCAAACCTTTTTTTTTTCACTTTTCAAAATCAAAAAGTGTAGAAACGTTCAAAGTAACTTGACGTTAATTTACTGTTCCTGAAATCACCGGTTTTTTATTTTAACAATTCTTTGTATTGATACTATTGAATTTGTTTCTTTTAATGTATATATTTTTAAAATAATTTCATTTCATTTCATTCGTACAGAATTGTTCGAGAAAAGAGGAAGCCTGCCATTTGTGTGTATAATGAGACTTTGTTCTTATGTCAATGGGATTCCTTAATTTGATTTTCGGAAACGGTCATCTTTATTCTATTTGTAAGAAGAAACGGTCATTTGGAAAAGTGTGTATAGCTGTAGCTTTTGTCGTGGTAAGGACGTTTACCTGAACCAAAGATGGAGCTGTCGAGTGAGGATTGGTCGAGACAAAATGGAGCATAAGCCTTTCCAAATCACAAGTTTTTGTACTGGTCAGCTTCGAGCGAGGATTTCTCTCCCTCTTAAGAAAGTGACGGTTAGTTACATTGGTCATTTCCTTAATGATTTCTTTTGATTTATTAAAAAATCATAGCATTCTAGTTAATGTAAGAATATTAGGGCAGTTTGAGAAAGTTTTGACTTTTGGAATTGATTTTTAAATTTTTTAATCACAAAAATTAAAAAAGAATATTATAAAAATTTAAAAAAATATTTTAATATAATACAGAAATTAAAATAGATAATATAAAAATTTATAAAAATATATAAATTTTAATATAAAAATATAATATTTATAATTAAAAATCACAACCAAAAGTTCAATCAAACGACCCTTAATTTAATTTCTAGTATTCTCTTTTAGTGCACCTCAGCTAATAATACAACAATGGCCTTTTTTTTTTTTTTTTTTTACGGTATTATTTGGGTGGATAATACGAGAGTTTTTTATATATATTTTTTCAATTTATATCAAATTCTAAATAAAGTTCTACAGCATGGTCCTTAACTCAATTTCTATGGCTGCATAAATAAAAAAAAGAGCTTGAATATAAATTGAAAATAAAAAAAAAGGAGCTTGAACGTGGATTGCATTAGTTATTAAGTATAGCTAGACAATTATGCCAACTTTCTTACGTTGATACTTAAAGATAATTAAATTTTCACACACCGTAATATATGAAAGTAATTAAGACTTTCATTGTTTTAATTTTATTCAACTTCATTTTTTTTAATATCACAACAGCATTTTTAAAGAAATGTATGATAATAATCAATCTGGATAAAAACCAAAAAATTGGATTTTAAAACTTACAAGACAAATTCAAATCTTAAACGCGTCAACGAGTTGCTAATTGGCAATATGTTTTCACCCAAGCACCACGCAACAAACACTAAGACAACAATTGCTTCATTTGTTCCTTTTTTTCACATTTTTAAATATAAAAATTTTAAAAATATATAAATTAAAAATAATTTAAAATTTTAAAATTTTAAAACACGCACACACAAAAAATAATTAAAAAAGTAAACGGAAAGCCAACCAGCTGAGCTGTCTCCAACTGGTTTTCGGATTATTTCCCTAAAAACCCCTCATGATCTGGACTTAACTTCATATTATGCCATTCAAAGTTCTACATGCGGAAACAGCGGAATGATTATCGCTTCGGCGCCCATCTGTCTTTTCAGCCTATGTACGTCGCTTTTGCTTCTGGATTGCTTATAGATCGCCGTGCCGCCGTATCCACAGCCCTCGGTCGACTTAACAGCCTTTGTCTTCTTTTTCTTTTCTTTTTAATTAAATATTTTTATATTTAAAATTTTTTATATAGTTGAAATTTTTTATAATTTTACTTCTTAAATTTAAATTATATAAATATATTATATTACTAAAAATATTTTTAAAATTTTACTAATTTTTTGGAAATTATTTTGTTAAAGATCGTTATAAAAATTTATATTTATTATGCTTATAATTTAAAAAATACATTATAATTTATATAAAATAATTCAATAAATATTTAAATAAAAATAAGTTTTAAAAATTAATATTTATAAATTATTTAAAAAACAAGAAAGTTAAGGGTCGGACCGATCAGTTTAATCGGTTCGATCCAGTTTAAATAACTGATTTAACTAGTTAGACCGGTTTAACCTGTTGGTCTGACTCTTTTCAATCCAATCCAGACCAACTCACCCCTTTCTACTTTTTTTTAATTTTTTATTTTAACCTACTCTTCCAACCTTTTTTTATTTTTTAATT
>JAOXYD010000006.1:9181454-9192693 GCA_028565735.1 Pinacopodium congolense
TGTTGGCTTGATGTGCAGCTCAGGCTTTTGGTTGGGGGGAGGGGTGGGGGAGATGTGGTACCTCCCACATTGGTTAGGCATGAGTGTGCCTGAAGGTTTACAAGTCTTGGGCAACCCTCCTCCCCTTGAGCTAGCTTTTGGGGTGGAGTTAGGCCCAGTTTATGATTTTAACATAGTATCAGAGTCAAGTTGGCTTGATGTGCAGCCCAAAATTTGGGCTGAGGAGGATGTGTTACTTCTCACATTGGTTAGGCATGAGTGTGCCTGAAGGTTTATAAGTCTTGGATAATCCTCCTTCCCTTAAGCTACCTTTTGGAGTGGAGTTAGACCCAATTTATGACTTTAACGTAACCTATTATACTAGTCAAAGAAATCTTCCATTGTGATTCCAAGGACACATCTTCCTTGCAAGATTAGGTGCTTCAAAACAAACTTTCTTAGTAATATAATATGGCCTCTGAAGTCTCATATGCACTTTCCAAGTGTTGTTGGTTGGTTTCTTTGTCTTGGATCTCTCGATAGGCATTGATTCCTTGATTCTACTCATTGTTGATTAGTTTTAGCTTCTTCTTTTTTAATTTCACTTTCTCCACCTTCAACATCAAAGGGTTGAGTGCTCGTGTATATAGAAAAGTTATTGGAATCCTTACTCTTGTAGTAAAGAGATTCCTAATAAAAGTATTTGAAATATAATTGAATCCTACTCTTATAATGTCTCTTTACTCTCAAATAAGTTTTTTGTCCTAAATTACAACAATATATCTAATTTATTATTACTTCCTATCTAATAAAAAAAATAGCATAAAGTAAAATTTATCAATTATTTCCCATGTTGTCACTTCAACTAACTCTTCATTCGACCAAATTAAAGGATGTGCTGATTTTTGTTCTTTTATTTATTTTATGAACTCTAAAATCCATTGAATCAACAACATGGAAACTTGGCTTTAAGATGCCATGATTCCAATTGGACAAAGGACAATATACGAACTGCAGGTTCTTGAGAGGTGTTATGAGTTTTATTGTAGGATCTAGTCACTTGTTGACTCACGAGAAAGTCCTCTCTTCTTCCTTTACTCGTGTACCTATGTTGTATGAAAATAGAAAGAGAGAGAGAGAGAGTCATCTGTAATAGACCCTTTTAGGTTATTTGACAATATTTTTCGCCTGCTTTATTCAATAGAGATATACCTTTAAATAGGCTTACAATAGTAGAGATATTAAAAACCTAAATAGGATAGAATCTCTCTAATTTAGCTTCCTATTAAAAGAGAACCTTGGAATAATGACATCCTTAAAGATCCTTTTAATTTATTTTTCTAACAAAACTTTGAAATAATAGCTTTTCCTCAATAATAATACTGATTTTTTGCATCTTCCACATCATTTCACCCCTCCTAGACACCGAGTTTGTCCTTAAGCTCGAACTTAAGTTATTCTTGGATTACCTACAGTTTTGTCCTCTTCTTCACTATTTGAATCTGGTACCTCCATCCAGAAAAGCCTTTTTGCACTTATGTCTCACTGAGTAGGGTTCTTCGCAGTTAAAACACAGTCACTTAGCCCTTCTTTCTGCCATCTATGCTCTTGAAGGCCTCTTGAAAAATGGAGCTGTGGATAAACATTAATTCCAAGGTTTTTCTCCTTATTTTTGGAAAGTAGTTATTGTGCTAATTTTTGGTCAACCTTAATTGCCAGTCATGCAACGCTGGGCCTGTACAAAAAGCTCCTAAGTCGGGCACCAAAAGCTTTAAACAGGTAAACATACTTACAACATGTAACATATTTAGAACCTAGGCGTAAAATTTTTCCACTTTTATGCTTTTCATGTCTTCTTGCACTAACATTTTCCAGAGCTCTGTGAATATGCAGGTGGGAGATGTGTGCACAACCAAAGGTGGTTGTGAAAATTGAAAGCGAGGAGGATATGCTTGTCTTGCAGGTTAGTGTCTGTCCTGGTATCGGTGCAATCAGTAACACTTGCTACCATGCAGTCAATCTTTGTTTCTTTTGTTTCACTAACTTTCTTGAACGGTGTTGTTATTGATTTTCTACATTGAAGTAATGACAACTATAGTCCATGAACTTTGCTTAAATGATCAAATAAGTTCCGAATTTGTTGGGTCATGTCTTTCAACTTATCCAAGGTAATCCGGTCTAGATCTTGTTGTATGAAATTGCTGATCTGCTTATTTTGACATAATTTCTTCTAGGTACCAATATTTAATTTCCACAAGACATGTAGCTTATATAAGATTGCATTGTTAGGTTTCTTAATATTGATAAATGTTGGTGATTTATGGAAGCTATTGGCATTTGAAAAGATCTCCTTGTTTCACAAAGGCTGCAATAACTATCAAATATGGGTTTAAAAAGATTGTTCGACTAATGGCTTAATTTAAACAATTATTCCCTATTAATGGATATGACAGCTTTCTTCATAGAAAGCTCTGGCATGTGTACATCGTATTAAACCTATGCTAATACTTCAAAAGCAGCCCCACTATGTCAGCCACGATAGCTCATGTATTTTGCATGTTGCTTAAGTTTACAATTGATTTGTTCCAAGGTGCTATTTGATGTGTCATACAACCATGTAGTCTTTGTGTGATGTTTGATCTGTTTCTTCTTGTACTTATTGCTTTTTCTTAAGTTTGTAATATCCAGCCAAAAAAGCTACATAGTCTTTGTATTTGGCATGTTACTAAAGTTATTGATTAAGCTATAATGATAGAAAAAAAGATGCATATATTTTATATTTTTGTTTTTTAATATTTGGAATACTCGTGAATATGTTTTCCTATTTTATGATTTATTAGACCAATCTGTCATTTCTTGTTGCTTTAAACTTGTAATATCCCATTACCAATATCGACCCATAAGCACTTGAAGCTTTTTATTAGATGTTCTTAATTACAGAGCCTCCAAATCCGGTGATGATAAATTTTCAATTAATTATCAATATTCGTCCCTCATCATGAGCATTGTATTCGTAATTGAAGTCATGTCTGAGTCTCTAACTTGTCCACTCACACTTGAAGCTTTTTATTGGGTGTTCTTAATTATAGAGCCTCCATATCCGATGATAATTAATTTTCGATTAATTATTAATGTTCCTCCTTCTATGTCTTCCCTCATCATAAGAATTATATCCGTAATTGAAGTCATGTCTCAGTCTTTAGTTTGTCTGCTCTTCTTTATGAAATTTCTGTTTCTGTGAACATGTTTACTTGGATGCTTTTTTTATGGTCCTTTCATTGCCCTGTACCTCTTTTTGACAGGAGAGAGCAAAATCGCTTCAACTACCTACCCATATTACCATTGACGCTGGGAGGACTCAGATTGCACCAAGTGAGTTTGCAAAACTACTTTGTTTTTGCTTGGCTTAATCATTGAGTTGGTAAAAGTAGACTTCTATGCTGATGAACAAGATAAGTTTACCTTTTGCTTGGAATGATCTCGTGGACCGGAGCATATGCTTGAAGTATTCATTTCTATCTTCTGATAGTCTTCAGAACCTTGTTATCTTTTTGTATTTGGTAAACTTGGTTAAAATGATATAAGAAATGCTACTCGAGCCGTGTTTGAATATATATTTAGGAAGCCGAGTGAAAAGTTGTTCTGTGGATGGACAAACAAGGAGAAACTATTGTAGATAAGTATGGAGTTAAGTGATCCAGAAGTGTGAAGCTAGGATCTGGTTCTAATCGTCAATATGTAAAGCTACCATTCATTTTGTATTCTTTTAATTATCATAGAAGTTTCCCTTTTGGTGTTAATACTTGGTTACCAATCTTCAGTCATTGTTGTTTAGGACTAATCTAAATGAATTTTTATGTACTCGTGCCTATATTTTGGTGACATTGACAAAAATTTTTGGCTTTGATTTTTCACACTATGCAACTAGGTCTGAGTCACGGAGGGAGAGTAGGTAGGAAGCAAATAAAAGATATTGTAAGCATCATCCCTTGGAAGACACAAGAAGCACCCAAAGCCTTGAAAAAACATGAATTTCTGTTTTTTTTTTTTTTTTTGGTTGTGATTTTGGACTTTAATGCAACTATTCGTTTATGTAACCTTTGAGTTATTATTCAAAAAACATTTTGCTGATATTAATTTCCTTTGTTTCAGATTCAAGAACAGTAATGGCTATTCTTGGTAAGATTTCTCTTGCCTGCTGTATTCACCATTTAAAATTTCAAGATTCAAAAAGTCATCTAGTTCACTCCGTCTGTTGGATTGGATCCCTATAATTCCGTAAACCACTTCAAATTAGAGAAAGACGTTCTTGTGTCTACGTGAACTTTTGAGTTTCCTCTATTTGTAGAATGTAGAATGTGGAAAAACATCGATTTCCGAAAGAAGGCAATTGTCGTTATTTTTTTGGTAAAAAGCATCGAAATTTCCCCTTTTTTGTTGTTCCGTGAATTTTTCTGACACAAAAATATATGCAGGACCTGTCGAAGTGATTGATGACGTCACTGGTGGCTTAAAACTTTTGTAGGGCCTTTACCGTTGAACAACACTGGTGCTTGTTAGCTTCGTAAAGATCATTTGGGCACAAAAACTCTGCTCTTCTGAAAGAAATTTCTATCTCCAGCTGTCCGAGGCCTAAGCGAAGTTCTTCCCTTTTCGGTTCTTATTTATGATGATGGAGAAATTTCTGTAATCACTCACCATTGCTACTATTCTAGGAATTAACCATTTTTTAACCTGATGGGAGGGCCTTGTATTAGTCCACCAACGGTGTTTATGTTCTTATGAGAAGACACGTGCGAGTTTCAATTGTTTTTAGCTAACATGCATCCAAGTGATTGGAAACCTTAATGCAGATGTAATGAGATTATTATCCCTTGAATTCTCTGAATCCTTTCCCTGGTCTCTTTTCTACTTAGTCAACTTATTTAGATATTTTTAGTTTGACCTAAATGGTCTGTAACTCATTAAGTAAAGCCTACTTGTATAGACATATTGGATCTGTTTAATGAATTGCATTCTAAGTATTGGTACGGTGGGTGGAGGTGGGCTCTGTGAATAGCATCTTTTTTTACAGCGGCTTAAATTTGAGCTTTAAACGTAATGCGCGTTTCAATCTATAGATGGCCAAACAGTGAGATAGTTATCGACAGTTTGAGCTAATGGCTAGGTTGAGCTGCTTGATTATTTGAACGCATCGTTTTCAGTTTGTTCACTGCATTACAATTCTGGATCTACCCTGGTAACCTCTACGCAAAAAAATAAAAATAAAAAAAGAAGAAAAAATTACTGTTTATTTTTATTTTAAAATAATTATATTTATAATTCTAAACTTTTAACTATTTTTTAATTGAATCTTATACTTTGAAAATTTTCTATTGAAGTCTTATACCTATATAAATTAATTAAAGACAGTCTTTATAAGATTTAATTGAAAAAATTGTGAAATATTTAAGATTTAATTAGAAAAATTGTGAAATGTTTAGGACTACAAATAAGGTTATTTTCAATATTTGTAGTCCTAAACCTTTCATAAAATTTTCAATTAAATCATAAATTTTTTATAATTTTGTCAATTAAATCTTATAAGGACTGCCTTTGATTAATCCGTATAGGTATATGACTTCAATAGAAAGTTTAAAAGGTATTGGATTCAATTGAAAAAAATGATAAAAGGTTTAGCACTACAAATATAGTTAACCTTTTTTATTTTCAAGTTAAACAAAAATTTTCATTGAATATTTTGTTTCTATTTTTTGGTTTGATTCTTTCATGGTTTCATAACTTACAAAAATAATAAAAAAACAATTTTCATCTTTTGTTTTCATTTTTGTCACAGCATAATTTTATTATTAATTAGATAGATACTATTTAATTATTTAATATTAACTACTAATAAAAATTATGACTAATATAACTTAACTATTCAACTTATTTTAGTTGGTTTTCATAATTAATTTAAAATTTAAAATTTTAAAATAAAAATTATTTTTTAAAATTAATAATTATTTAGTCAATTCATTCTTTTCTATGTCTATTGAAAGGCATAAAAGCTCAGAATTTGTTTAGTTGGGTTTTGTTTTTAGTTTTCGTTTTTTATTTTTCTAAACATAAAAATCACAAAACAACACAGAAACTCATAAAAATAACATACTAATACAACACAGAAACTGAAAAAACAGTACAGAAATTGAACAAACACACAAAAACCAATACAAATACAAAAATTACAACCAAATACCCTTAATTATGCCTTACCATTTGATCAAGGGAAAGTAAAGTACAAAAAGATGTGTAAACAATTGAATCACTCTCAAATTTAGGTAGATCTCGATTGAATTACATGTGTAAATTACTAATGGAAGAAAAAGCTTCAAACTCCAAAGGTTAATTGCCCAATTAAATATATTTATTGTTTTTTGGAAATTAAAGAGAATAAATTACATAAAGCTCACCCACGAGCTAAGAATACAAAGTCATAGCTTGATAGGCTGATACATTGATGGCTTGAAGGGCAGCACATCACAAGAAAAACCAATTATATAAATTCCTATCCTAGAATCTTATTGATATCCTGGGCATTCTGTAAGGAACCTCAAAAGATCCTATCATCTAGTTGCCTTGCTAAAGACTTCTAAAATCTCCATGCACTAATGCAAAGCAGCTGTATTTATCCTAGTCATTCCTAAACAACTTTGAGTTTCTCTTTCTCTAAGTGCGCTAAATATAGTAACAGAAGGAAACTTTAAAAGCTTTTTAATCTACCGTAGCCATATTATACAGGTTAACTATCCAATCCAAGATAGACTTCTAATCACGTTTAGTGCATCAAGTGTTAAATAATTGTTGCAACCTAGTCCATACACTAAAAGTAAACCTGCAACCAAATAATAAATGATCATCAGACTTCAATACACTCTAAGAAAAACTTGTAGGATCTGTCTTGGATTGGAATATATCCAAGTCTCTCAAGTGTAGTAAGTCTATTCTTACTTGCTAGCCATAAGATGAAAGAAACCTTTGGAGTTGCAGCTGTTCCAAACCACCTTAAACCACGGGACTTAAGGGTGTTCATCAATCAAGTGTTTTTTTTAAGGAACTATTTGTGAAATGTCTAAATTTGTATAGATACCATCTAGCTTGATCTTCCATCTATTGGTTTGAAGAATAGTTCGACAGATTCTTTTATATTAGCTTAGAACCTTTGAAGTTGCAAACCTATGTATTATTATTAATCAATGAGTTAACCTTTGCTTTAGGTGATAACAATAATCTAAGTTTAACCAACTTAAGAACGAGACATAAGGGTCCTAAGTTAGACCAATTATCATACCACAAATATGTGCCTCCCATTCCCAATATTAAACTTGATCAGACTTTACGTAAATTGCTTTTTAACTTGAACAGTTGTTAGATAGTATATGAAAAATGTAGCCTTTTCTTATAGCCCCAAAAATTATGCCCCTGCAAGTAGAAAGAATGCATCAATCTCACTCATATGGCTTCTTTGTCCGTAAGAATCCTCCACATCTTTTTGGCTAGGTTTGTTTTGGTCACATCTGTAATAGAGACCGCCTTAGTTCTTCGATAAGGCTAATTCTTTTTTACTTCACTTTTGAGTTTCCATCTTTTTAAGGGTCTCTTGGCCACTAAAAATTCCTCAATTGTCTCTCAATGCCCTCCATCACCTTCCCAAGTAGAACAAGATGTGAGGTCCAATGCATATGGAGATTATTGGGGACCCTTCAAATGACAAAACTCTTTACACTAGTAACCAATTTTCCTACCGAATCTTTCCAATAACTCTTGATAATCATTGAAATATGTTTTTCTTGATATAAGAGGTAAATCAAATTACTTGAAAGGGAGCTTTATGATGGCAATTCCTACCCTACCTTTCAGATTCTCGGCTAAGTGTTCAATTGCATAAGAAAAGGTGATACGGTTCTTCCCTCTATTCACCTTTAAGCCTAATATATTAGGAAAATAATTCATAGCATCCAAGATTGTAGAGATAGAATTAGATTTTCCCCCACAAAATATCAGAATATCATCAGCAAAAACTACGTTATGAATGCCTAAATCTTTGCATATGTAGTGAAACTTGAATTGAGGATTAGCTATAATTTTTTGAATGACAATACAAGTTAACACCTCAACGCATATTCAATGCTCATTGAAGTTGAAGCCAGGCTTCATGAAGTATATAAGAGTTCTTTGATCTTCTCCTTCGTTCCTTTCATCCATCATTGTTCTTTTGATAGCTTCTTGGGGCTTCACTCTCCTAAGTTTTCTTTTGTGTTTAGTGATATCTAAAATTTCGATGTCCTCTAGCTTGATTAAGCTACTAGTTACCCTTGTGCTTATACACCTACAATCACATAAGAAAAGTGTAAAAAATACTTTAATCAAAAGAATCTAAACTAAATAAGCTGTTAAAATGTAATATGCAGTAATGATGACAAAAACTTATTTGCTAGTTTTTACTACATTACAAGTATACAGGTCGTAACTTATAATATAATAGATATTGATCCTAAAAGGATTGAATATAGAGACCTAAAAATATGAATTGTACTTTTTTAAAGGTAAAACAAATTATAAAGACTGAAAATTAAGCTAAACTAACAAATTCATTGAATTAAATAATAAAAGAAATAAAAACAATCAAGTTACTGAATGATGGAAACTTATGGATTATTCTATCCTTATTTACCTTTCTTTTACATTATTGAATTAATTTTTTTAATCCTAGATATCTAATAGTTTAATTATGTTGGCCCTAAATGACACCGATGAGGGGTGTGAATTAGATTCTTAAACTCTTAAAGCAAATAAACAAAACAAAGAAACAATAATTTGTGGAAGCTAAATATAACAATTACGAAACAAATAATATGAAGAGTACTTGAAATAACTGAAAATATAATAATAAATACAAAATTGAAAATTGTAATAACTTACAACTCCTTTTTGGCTCAAGGATAACCAATTATTCTTTTTCAAGGCTCAAGAATAACCTCGAAATACTCCTTTTAAAGGATTAAGAATAACAAAACAATTTCTCACTAGTAGAGAGAATACAAATCTAACACAAACATGATAAATAAGCACTCTTAAACATGTATACACCTTAAATTCTCAAGACACTTGATCAAACTTGTAAAGCTCGTATTTTGTATGATAATTCTGTTTTTTGTTCCTTACTTTCCCCATCTATTTATACTAATAAATAAGACTTATAGCTGTTAGAGCATTAATTAACCCTTTTTGACCGTTGTCTAATAAAAGTGTCTGTTGTATATCTTTTCTATTTGTTAGGCAAATCTTCTATCTATTGTGTAATGTGACCATTGTGCTCTGTTCAGTCGATCGATCTTCTAAACTTGTTCATTCGATTGATTGATAGCCAATGTTTGGTCGACCAGTCTGCCTTCGGCCAACCTTTCTTTATTTGGTTAGTCGATCTCCGCAAGATGTTCATTTGGTCGATTGATTTTCATTGTTCAATCGAATGATCATCCTTCGGTCGGCTGATGCTTCCTTCAGTACCAGATTTTGGTCGATCAATCATCTGTATTCAGTCGATCGACCTTTAGTCTTTAGTAACATTAATACGTAATTGGTTAACTAAGCCTCTTCTTCTTTAACATACCTATCAATAAACACACTTAAAAAAATATTAGTAGAAGGGGTGTTTTGTCTTCATCAAAATTGGGTGGAACCTCCATTGGTTTAACATTCTCCCCTTTTTTGTTGTTGAAAAAACTAAAACGATTTAAACAATACAATTAGTTTAATACGATCAAATTTCAAGATTGAAATGATTCAATTCTCACCAACTCCCCTTTACTTTATGTATATGTAGCTCCCCCTAAATTAAACAAGAATTCAAGAACAACTCCCCCTAAAGACTTGCTTCTCCTCTGAAAAACATGCATATTCTTCTCCCCCTTTTTGGAATCATAAAAAAAGGTGTAAACATAATAGTCAAAGAGATAGCCCATAGATCATACTAATTTCTCTTCTAATACTACAAAAACAATCTTCACACAGTGGTTTAGTAAAGATATTTATTAATTGATGTAATGTTTCAACAAGTTCAAGTTCAATATCGCCATTTTGCACATAATCTCGAATGAAATGATATTGAATTTCTATATGATTAGTCTTAGAATGTTGTATAGGATTTTGTCAAATAGATTGTACTTGTATTGTCACACTGAATAGGAATTCGATCAAGATGCAAATCATAATCCCTAAGTTGTTGTCTAAGCTACAATACTTGAGTGCAACAATTACCGGTGGCTATATATTCTGCTTCTATCATTGACAATGCAACAGAATTTTGTTTTCTACAAAACCATGAAATTAATGCATTTCATAAAAAATGGCATGCACCAAATATACTTTTTTTATCAAACAAACTACCGGCATAGTCTGCATCAGAATATCCAACCAAGTCAAAACATGCATTTCTAGGATACTATAGTCCTAAATTCAAAGAACCATACAAATATTATAAAATTCGTTTAACTGCTAACAAATGTGATTCTTTAGGAAAGGATTGAAACCGTGCACATAAACAAACCCTAAATATGATATCTAGGTGACTAGCAGTTAAATATAATAAACTTTCAATCATACCTCGAAAGAGTTGACATCTACCTCTTTTCCATCTTCATCTTTATTCAACTTGATAGATGTGCTCATAGGGGTGCCTAAGGGCTTTGTTTAATCCATGCCAAACCGCTTTAGAAGCTCTCATGTATAGTTTGACTGACTTATGAAAATTCCATCCTTCATTTGCTTAATTTGGAGTTCGAGGAAGAAATTAAATTCTCCCATTATGCTCATTTTGAACTCCCTACTCATACACTTAACAAAATCCTCACATAAACGTTCATTAGTAGCACTAAAAATAATATCATCGACATATATTTGG
This sequence comes from Pinacopodium congolense, assembly GCA_028565735.1. Classification (NCBI taxonomy): domain Eukaryota; kingdom Viridiplantae; phylum Streptophyta; class Magnoliopsida; order Malpighiales; family Erythroxylaceae; genus Pinacopodium; species Pinacopodium congolense. The sequence continues at coordinate 9,192,376 of JAOXYD010000006.1, forward strand.
ACAATCAAAAAATTATTTTGATCCCTCTTAATAAAGAATGTAGTATCTACTTTTTCCTTTTCAAAACCATTTGCAAGTAGGAATGTACTTAATTTATCATACCATGCTCTAGGTGCTTGTTTTAAACCATATAATGCTTTGGATAATTTGAAAAAGTGTTCGGGTGCATCATGTCATTCAAAACCAGGAGTTAGTTCAACATACACTTCTTCTTGAATAAAACCATTTAAAAATGCATTTTTTACATCCATTTGAAAAATTTTTAAACCCATGTGAGATGCAAATGAAAGAAGTAGTCAAATAGCTTATAATCTAGTT
>JAOXYD010000006.1:9194078-9206815 GCA_028565735.1 Pinacopodium congolense
AATTGAAACTTTTAAAAGTTTGATCACTTAACTGAAAAAATGTATAAAGGTTGATAACCTCAATGACTATTAACCCATTAGACTATTAGTGATGTTGGCTCCCAACAGCTCCTTTAAATTAAGAGAGTTTGTGACTATTATGAGTATAGATGTATGGCTAAGCTGTTGATGTAGCCATTTGAAATTTAGAATTTTAAGAACTATCCTCAATGATTAAGACTTAATTTATTGTAATATTGCAATGTCCATGTATCGTTATGTGTGAGCACATCATTGGGTATTGTAGTATGATATAAGCTCACTCCGTAATCCCTCTACCTTTTTCAAGTTAGTTATTATCAGCCTTGTACTAGTGATTTCGGAGGAGTAACAATCGCAATGTTTCCATTTCCATGTATGGATAACATAATTGAAATTATTAAGTTTTTTCTTCTGACATACATTAGTATATTTACTGTTTATATTTTTATGCATGCCTACGCTATTATTTCATTTTTCTTAGATTTTGAGAATATATTTTTGTTTAATAGTCAAGCTTACGTGTAATCTAAAGGTTTCTATTCTCGAATCTCACATGCGGTCATATATCTAGTTTAAGTCGTGACAGTTTATAAATACTTCTCCTAAAACCTCTTTCATTAAATGTCTTTTTACTACAAATACAGTCAAAGGATAAACATGATGAACTTTTCTACATGGAAAACAATGTCACAAAAAGTAAATGAAAATTAACAAATCATATGGGATGTGTGAAGCAAATTGATTAAATTGCTGCTTGGCATTGTAAGTTCATCATCTATTACCAGTTTTACATCACTTGCCTTTGCTGTTGTTAACGCCTTTGTTGCGCGTTATTTCCAAGGATTTTCCTTTTTTAATCTCGGCTTCAGCCTTTGTGGAGCAGCCTGCTGCTGTTGCCTGGTGGAATGTTGTTTTTGAAGTCAAATAAAATTACAAACGACGGTGCTCAAGTTCATTCTTGCAGTTCTATTGATTATCTGATAAATTTGTCATTAAAAATTTATTTTAGAAGTTACTTCTGCTTTTTTGTACTTGGTTCTCCATGGACCATCTCAGTTTTATCAGATCCTTGGAATAAGATGCACTATAACGAAGCGGCCCCAAGCACAATTTGGAGTCTCAGCCCTCCCTTTAATTGGTACAATTTAGTAACTTATAAAAGCTACTCAACCATAATATACATGTATATAACCAGTCTCCTATTTAAAAGCCAAAATTTGATTGCAGAAGGCGATAATTGGGTTACTACAATTTTGATTATCTGCCTGGTGCCTGCTTTACGATCCGTTGATAGAAACACTTGACCAAATGCAGAGGGGCACTTTTAACTAATATAGTTTTAGAAAAGCGTGTTAATTTTGTTGGGAAAGCTAAAGCGGAGTGTTAATTTTTGTCGAGAATGCCAAAGCCCCTATAAGGACACCAACATAGCAAACATGTATAAAGCTCATATTGTAGAATAGCCTACGGATAATCAAAATACAGATAAAGCAACAACCTAGTTTTACAGGTCATAAGCTTCTAACTTGCTACAAATGGTAGTATCGTCTTTTTGTTCATAAAGCAACAGCGGACGGGACTTTGCAAGAGAAAGGAGAGGGTTTTAGGTTGGTACTAGAATTGGAGTAGCTACTAATCCAATGATTTTCAACGTAAAATGAATGTTCTTATCCAACACATTGGCTTTGACATATATATATTTATGGCAAATTTTACTGCCAGTGTGGGTTCTACATGTATGCAGATAATGTACAAACTAACAGACCTATATGATAAAAAGAATTGCAGTTGACCAGAGGAATCGGGAAATCAATTGAGAAGGGTTCCACATACCTTGTTACACACTAGAAATATGATCAGTGCTAATGTCCGATCGAATGGAAGAAGTATCAAGGTGGAAAGCAAGTGACTCAGCTAAATTAACAGCATCATGAATTCTGAGTCTGGTCCCTTGCTGCCCGACAACCGTCGCTGCAACCCTAGCTGCTAGTGTACCCATTCGTTTTAAATCTGATACTCCACGTAGAATACCATACAAAATGCCAGATGCATATGCATCGCCAGCTCCACAGGTGTCAATGGGCACACATGGTGAGGGGGGTATATATATGGCTTCTCCTTTAACACCAATATAGGAGCCTCTTGGCCCATCGGTCACTGATACTAATGGAACAAAATGGCTGAGATACCTTGTTGCTGCAAGTGAGCTTTCTTTGGAGGCGAAATCACATAAAGCCCTTGCTTCATCACTGTTTGCAAACACAACATCTGCAAAGTTCCCCACAATTTCCCTGATACATGAGGGGAGGAAAAACCGTACATCTATTAGAAACTGAAACTGCACCGTTAATAGATGTGATTAGATTGAAGACAATGACCAAATTCATCAAACACAAATGGAGATGAATCTGACGGTAAAATAAACATTATAAAAATGACTTCAAAACTTGTGATAAAAATGTTATGGATGCTCCACATAGAATTGTTTGTAAAAATGTGCATCACTTTTACCTATCTCCATTCTGACTATTTCCACCTGACAAAATACAATTGAAAAAGCCTAAAGGATAAAAATGTGTAATGTCGTGAGCTAAATTTTTGGTTAAAAGCTAAACTCAGATTGATGTTTTTTGGGAGTGATTAACCTTGATATGAGCAACTCAACAGCTTGCAAGGATTTTGAACATCAGAGTATCTGAAGCTCTCCGGTCACTTGATGCCATTTAATGGGATGCCATCAAAACTCATAATGCTTAATTTAGTTTACCGACTTATTTGTCAAAAAACAGCAGCATGAGAATTTTACTAATGAAAAGGAAGGCAGTAGGCCATGAAAAATAAGGTGTTTGGTTCTAGGGTCCTCAGAAATATTTTCCCTTTGCATGAAAATTTCCCAAAGTGTTACCTCCTGAAAGAAAGGTATTCAATGACAGCATAAAGTTCAAAAGCATCATGATAGTTCTATAATAACAGCCTAAACCTACAAGAAAATGGTGGAAACAGGTTCTAGCTACAGACAGATTAAAGAAGAGTTATTAGAGGATTCTAAAGTATCATTGTGGCCAAGGAAATGGTTTTTCAGGAGAATTTGAATTGGGGAAAATCCATTTACAAATATTTTACAACATATAAAACTCATATAAATATACACTATTTCTGTCGTTTCATATTGCAGCATGAAAATGCTGCAACATGGATGTCTCACCAGAGAGCTGAAATTTTACCATACATATAGCAAAACATTGCAGTTGTAATCTTATCTAACATTTCAATTTCAACCAAATTCTTTTATTGAAAATTCACAAAACTTTCAACAAGTTAGCAGAATTCAATAAAACCAAATTATAGAACAAGAAATCAGTGAAATGGTGTAGCAATCTAACCAGAAATCATCATAGTGTCTCTCAATACAAGATACATCTGATGCTGTCACTGCAACCAGCACACCGTTCCGGCGTGCTTCTTCACACGTTTTTGTGATCGTCTTAATTGTATCAGGAAGTTCAAACAAATAACCTTCAACTACCAGTATTTTCGTATTGGAAATCATGCTAGCCAAGCATGGATCATAGTTAACCGTGGAAGATGTGCCCTAAAATGTTAAAATGAAAAATGGTCAACTCATGCAACACAACACATTCCAAAGAAAAAATAAGAAATCGATGTATCTAGCTTCAAGCAAACTATTTGCCTCATCACTGGAACAGAACCATATCTAAGATACACCAAAACTTCAGTTGTGGGAATAACTTAGCTTCTTAATGAAGAAGTGATAACATTGTCAATAATCATGAGAAACGCAGGTCTTTCAAGAATTGCCTGAAGTCCTAAACTTTATCTAACAAGCCATATGATGTTAAAATCTAAACTCAACTCCGTCTTCACTAAATCTCGAACATAATGTGCATGAGAAATACAATTGTCATATTCCTGAAAATCATGGAAGACTTATCCAGCCTATTCTGCAGGCTCTGCCAAATTATTTGATCAAGAATTTCAGTTAACAAGGAAACATACCTCCACAAACTCAAGTCTACAGCACATGAAGTCGAATAGAGGAGGAGGAGGAGGGTGGTATGTGAAGAAAGGAGAGCATATCTTAGTTACACTTATGATTAATGATGTCATGCTATTATATCCAATCATCTTCCTTGCAGGTTATGAAACTTAAAAGCAACAAGCTAACAGATTTATAGAGTTCCAGACAGCTAGGCAAGCATGTTATATGTAGAATATCTTTTGTAACATGAAATAAGAGTGACATGTTCTAACACTAATTGCTGTGTAACTTCTTATGATTAAAGCGGCACTTATGATTTGACACAAAACTCAAAATTTTAAATATAGATGAGATACTAAAATAAACAAGAGAATATAAGTTATAAATATAGGAAAATTCCCTGTTACCTTGTTGATAGAAATAGAAGATATCTGATATGATTCTGTCATCGAGGAAAGATCATTATTAATCAATCAAGATATCTCACCTGATATGCAAGCATGGTTCGTTGAGCATCTGGAGTTGTAAGAACTATCACTGTTCCTGTTGTTCCATCTTTTACAGGTGCAGAGAGGAAGTTCACATTTGCTCGGCATAATTTTGATCTATAAAGGCATATTGGATGAGTACCATTCAACTCTATAGAGTAACAATAAAGAATTTTGTATGTGACAAGTCTTAGGAGTTACATTTGCAAGATAAACATTCAAACAATCAGTGTCAAAACATAATTCATGGAATGTTTATCTTCTACAAAATGAGAACGTAGCAACTTCATTACATACCTAGAGTGTGGGGTGCATTCAAATTACTAACTCAGATGCATTCATAATACAAATGAACACGTCTGTCTCATTGGGTCTGGGTTTGCATATTAGAATGATAGTTAGCCAGAAGGGTGCATGTGAAAGTAAATTGGTCATATAAAAGATTTTTAGGGAATTACGATAAGCCAGATGATGTATAACAATTTAAAGTTTATAAACAAAACAAAAGAGGACAGATCACTCAACCACAAGCCTTACTTTAATGGGATGAAGGGTGATTTGACGTGACACCAAGAGCAGTTTTTCATATTTCCTTATACTAAGCTTTCCATACTTAAGAGAAACTAATAATAAATTACCTATATTGTCCTAGGTTTTTTAAGACTTAAGCTTATTGAAGAACAAAGAATCCTTTTTAGAATAGAATTCTATAATACTTAGAAAATCTTAGTTGGAATCCTTTCACTAGTAGGATAAGGGTTTGAAGAACCTCTCTATATATGTTCAGGTATTTGACAAATGGAAGACAGATTTCCTCTATAAATTTGAGTTTTCAAATTGAAAGTACAATGCTTCTGGGAGTGATTTTTAAGCCCTAGAGATATTCCTAGTTTCATAAACATGGTGATAATTCCTATAATACCCAAGTTTGTTTTCTTCACTAAAAGTAATCCTGATCTTAATTTCCAACAATCCAAACTTGAAGTTTGAGAGACCTTGGCAGTAAATCCAGGCTTGAAATCGAACTAACAGCAACACAAGAAAATCCAGCAGCTTAAATTTCTCAATTCTTGTAGGCTTTTATAACTAGCTGATATACATCAATTTGTTATCAAAGCTTTGGTTCAACAATGGCGGCACATAACAAAAGTGTGAACAGAGGAATATTCAATGACCAAGAGAGACAAATTTATCGTGTAAATTCTTAGACTTCAATGATCCTCGTTCCCAAGGTGCTCCAAGAACAAACCTACAAAACATAAATTGAAAGGAGACCATACTTGATAGAGAGCATGGATGAAATGAAACCCAAGATGGTGAGACTGAAGCTAAACAATTGCTAGTGGGATTAGGCAACCAACGCCTACCAAGAGGCCCAAGGAAAAAAGACCAACCAGCAACGCCTAAAGTGGGCGTATGAGAATTAAGCATCCATTATAGATCTGAAATACACATTTTATCATATAGCAAATAAAGTTCTTGCTGAGGCACCTGACTTTACAAGAGAGATGGATCCACATCTGTGACTGGACAGCAACAATGGAAGACTTCTTGATTGGTTCAGCATGCCAGATGATCGAAAAGCCCAAATGCAAAGATGAAACTGGTTGGGCATGTTAAAATCTAGAGATTGTTAGATAGACTTTGAAAGGACAGATCAATCACCAAATTATTGATCGGGAAGAGATAAAGAAGAGATAAGCTGAAATTATCATTAGAATACTTATTTATTACCAAGATGATCCCCAAGATCAGCTCACAACACCAAGACAAGGAATTATGACAGGGAGTCTTAAGGAAAATTTTGATGAACTTTTCCATTTCATATTTCATATTTCATATTTCATATTTCATTACAAAAACGGTTCAATGGTAAAAATTCAAAAATAGCTAGTTATGCAAAAGATTTACAATCTCGAGGATGCATATCACTTGGCTTTAAGGGCTGATCAATATTTAGGATAGTAGTTAGTTAAGAATTTTGAAAATCAGCCAGAGAGTACTGTATGAAAAGAAATACTAATGGGTCAAATTTACTCCACAAAACGGCTAAAAAACTTCTCATGTAGTTGAACCTAAAGGCAGAAACCGATGAAACTGGGACAAGAGGAGGCAGCAGTGACAAGAAGTGCTTTCAAAATAATGGGAGAAACTAAGTGCTTATGAATGTATGTAGGGGACTGCATGTAAAGGAAGAATAAGAGGAGGAAGAATCTAATGAATATGTGTGATAACATGAAGCTGGAGAGGACTTACAAGGAGATTCTAATGATGAACATGCTGGTCCTTCAATTGTTAATGTAGGAAGATGCATACTTACAACCTCTAAGGCAGAAGAACAAGAAAAATAGCTCTGGACAGCTATTTTCTTCACTCAAGGTAGATGTGCAGATAAAGTATGTAAGTTTATTATAAATGGTGGAAGTAGTATATATAGTGTCAGAGAGCATGATGAAAAGATAGAATTTACTTCTAGATAAGCACCCACATCCATACAAAATTGTTTGGGTGGATGATAGACTATACCACTTATTCAAAGGTGTTTGGTGTTTTTCAAACTAGAGTACATGAAAATTCTATATGATGAGATGTGATTCTACATAAGTATCTAACATTTTACTTGGTCATCATTGCTTCATGATCATGATGGGCAGCAATTTGGTAAGGCTAATGCTTACAAGTTTACGTTCCATAAGAAGATAATTTTGAAGCCTATGAAGGTAGAAAGAGCAGAGAAGTAAAAGAAAGTAACTAGGAAGCCATGAATACCAAGAAAAGACCTCTTAATATTCTTATAGAGAAAGACTTTGGAACTGTTAGCAAGGAAAAGGGTATTACTTTTGCAGTGGTGGTTTGGGAAGTAATGGAAATTGATTTTGAAACACCTTTTGCAATGCCTAACAAAGTGAGTCAACTGTTGGCTGATTTTGAAGACCTTATACCTGATGATTTACCTGCTAACTACCTCCTCTAAGAGAGATTTAACATATTATTAACCTAAGATCACAGTCTATTTTACCAAACCTACGAGCACATTGCTTGAAACCTATCAAGCAAGAAGAATTGAGGAGTCAAGTAGAAGAGTTGCAGAAGAAAAGGGTTCGTTCAACATTACTATGTGAATACTTCCCTATCCCTCATCTTGATGACATGATAAACATGTTAACTGGAGCTATCATTTGTAAAAGACAGAGCTACATAGTGACTACCATATCATCAGAACTAGATCTGAAGATACCAAAACTCTATAAATATATCAATTGGCAAAAATCTTTCCGAAATCTTTTCTGGAATTCAACCAAGGAAGCTTGTTGATTAGGCTCTTTTACTGTAAACAGCAAGAGTTAGAGTCGAATATGAAGGCTTTGCACAACATATGATCTATAAAGAACAACATATGATCTATAAAGAACATGCTGATCAACATGGTCAATTGGTAGAATTTAATTAGGCTTAGCTTAGTTTTATAATTTTCCCAAAAAGTCTTTGTACTTCAATAAATGTACACATACATCTCTCTTGTTAGTTTTTACTTTAATAAACTAGACAAATCAGGCACAGGACATGGATTGAAATATGTCAAATCAATTCCGTCAAAGAAGTTAATGCAAAAACTAACATAAAGGATGCATCTATTTAACAATTACAAAAACTTCTTTTGAAAATATTGAACCATAGGGGTTTTTCAAAAATGAGCCAAATCACGGGGAAGTATGTGTCTTCATCCTGTTTTTAAAATTTAAAAATAAAATATTCTTTTAAATAAAAACCATCGATTACGAGTTTTTTTTCAATGATTTGGTTTGGGTGATTTTTGCTCATCCTTAAATTTAATGAAGAGGATATGGTCACAACAAGGATTAGTCCGCAATGTTTCCTAAAGAGTAAATATAAGAAGGTTCATTCAAAAAGTGTTGGACATTATAAAATCCTTGAAAAGATAAGTGCTAATTCTTAAGTTCTAGAATTGACAAGTGACGTGGAAATTAGTCTACAACATCATTGACTTAACTATTTATCATGGACAAAATGTTACTCATTCTGCTAATGCAACTGTGAGAATTCCAACCATTTCTCAACTTAAAGAAGAGATTGAGCATATTTTTTATGAACAACTGATGTACGATACATCCTACATCAACAACTTATGTCCACAACAGCTGGTGGTTATAGGCAGTTTCTTTTCATGTAGAACGGAAGATCAATTATTTAGAATCTAAATTTCAAAAGTTGAATCCAAACTTGTATGATCAGTATTTGTCACCTTTTATGTGGAAGATGACTTCGGACAAATCAGGGAGAACTGATACAAGAGAGCTTGAAGTTCATAAAAGAAGCAAAAAGAGAAAGATTACGCAACCATAAGCTTTAATTTGATAGGGTGGAGAGTGTAAAATGGTGTGACACGATTAATGTTGCTATGCACTTGAACAATGACGACAGAGGCAATTTTTTCATATTTCCTTATACCAAGTTTGCCTCACCAGATGGGAATTAACAATAAGTTGGCTATATTATCCTAATTTGTTTAGGACATCCCCTTATCAAAGAATAAAGAATCCTTATTAGAATAAAATTCATTTATATTTTGGAAATCTTAGTTGGTATTATTTAACTATTAGTATTAAAGGTTCCAAGAATTACTCGATATATATTCAGCTATTTGATAAAAGGAAGACTGATTTTCTCTACAGATTTGAGCCTTCAAACTAAAAAATATGATGCTTTCTTCTAGGGGTGATTCTTAGACTCTAGGAGTGCTTCCTAGTTTCATAAACTTAGGAGTGTTCCTATAGCTACCGATTATTTTGTTTCCTTTACTAGAAGTCCCAGCAATCTTTCTGAATTTCCAGCAACCCAAATTTGAAAGTTTAGTGACCTTTGCTGAAAAGCCATACTTGAAATCTGACTAACAGTAACATAAGAAAAGCCAACAGCTTAGACTTTTCAATTTGTGAGCTTTAGTAACTAGTCGATGCATCTTTTATTTGCCATCAATCATTAGAGAGCCTCCTCCAAAAAATGAATTCTAATGGATTAGGAGACTGCAAATTTATATCAAGAAGGGTTTTAAACTTCCAAGCAATTAATTGAGCATTAAATGCTTTATTTTCAAAATTTCCTCCAAGATGGTACAAAATTCTCAGAAAATGGAAGGTAATACAGGAAATGAGCCCGCCATATACCATATCATTTACGTTATTTTTCATTCTAACTAATCGATTCTTAATCAAATTGCCCCTTTTCTTCTTCATAGTTAGCATCAATAAAAAAATAGTCCCTGGCAAATGATATGAAAAGAGATGATATAAACTTATGGGGTCCTCAATAAAATGTGCCAATATTGAAACTAGGTTATTTAGATGAAGCAATTACGATGACTGGCAGGAAAATCTATTTCTTAATAAAATAGTCTCATTGCATGGAATAAGAAGATCCATGCTTCCATATGAAAAAAAGATTGAGCAGGTATGAACAAAATATTGCAAGATAGAACTTTTGAAGAAACTAGATTCATAACACCATAAAGAAGTGTCTCCCCACTGAGCTTCATGGACAATTAGGTGTAACAATAGAACCAAATAAATATAAAGCATGATCATGCAAAATTGATGCTTCAGTCAGCAATCAAAATGATGTAGGACAAGTAGTAGAAATAACAAATTAGGGTTAAACTCTCAAGGATTAGGAAGATAGGGCTGTTGGGTGTTGTTAGGCTGCTGGAAAATCAATTTTCAGGTTTGAATTTCAAGGTAGGTTGTCAAAATTCCAGGTTTATGAGTGGAAATTTACGGTTTAATTGTTAGAACTTTAGGCTAGAATTTAGGGTTTTAGGGTTGCTGGAATTAGGCTGGAATTTAGGTTCTAGGGTTGCTGAAATTTCATATTAGATTAATAAATAATGTATAGAAAACTAGGAATCACTCCTGGGGTCTAAGAATCACTCTTAAAAGAAAGTATCACAACTTCCAAAGAAAACTCAAGTTTAGAGAAAACAAATTCTGAATCTTATTGATGAATGGCTGAATACATGCATATTTATAGACAAATCTGTAGAGTCCTTATTCTAATAGTAAAAAGTTTCCTAACTAAATATCTTAAAATTAAATCCTATTCTAATAGGATTTCCTTATTCCTAAATAAATAATATATCTAAAGTCCTTATCTAATAAGAATACTACATCTAAAGTCTTTTTCTAATAAGAAATCCTAACACAAATAAAACTTCAGCCCTTGCCTTTGTTATCAATTCAACTTCCAATTTTCATCCCACCATATTAAAGCATGTGGTTGAATGAATTGTCCTCGTTTATTTCTTTTATGAACTTTAAACTCTTTCGTATCACAAAAGTTCCTACTAAATTCAATTCCATGAATCCTTCTTCTGAGGGCCAGTATAATCCCTCATCAAATCCCTGAGCTACACAAGGCTCTTAATACATAATATACTAAAAGAGAAACTAAACAAGATTGTATACTGTTCTCAGGGGTAATCAGCAACATTCTATGAGAATATCAGAAACTTGAGAGCTAACAACCAAAATAATTGACCTTCCTAGTTGACAAAGTAACAATGGGAACACAGATTAATAACAATTATAATTTCATGTTTCAGTCCCACGCCATCCATCTTCTGTTTCATTTTGTATTACAAAAATGAGATAATAAATAAGGATCAAATAGAATCTTACCTGTAGAAGCCACCCAACGGATCACTGCCTACACTTCCTGCCATTGCCACATTTAAGGGGAGGCCTCCAACTGGCTTACAACCGAGTCTTGCCAAAGCCACAAGGCTGTTAGAAAGAGAACCACCAGCAGCTGCCTTATAGCTACAGCCATCCATGGCCCGCAAAACTCTACCCCTCTCCTCATGATTTACAACCTTCCTTGTTCCCTTTTCTAATCCCAGCCTCTCCAAAAATTCGTCATCAACCATGCCAGAAAAGTCTACCTGAAAACAGTATCATATAGAAGAATCACTTCACGGTAAAAGAAAGTGGCTTTATTGTTACCAATGAATCACAGTAACAAATTGCAAATATGAGCGAAAAGGAATATAATTCCACGCATTGGATGCTTCTGTAAATTTAATAAATCTTTCTCCGACTTAAAACCTAATTATGAGATCATTACGTACCCAGATGGGAAATTAAAGAACACCAATTAGTAAATTTTTCATCATCTTTAATCAGTGCAATAAACAGGGCCAAAGAATGGCAAAGCATGCTATATCTTTCATATATCTGCAGCTTCGTCCTCTGTATCCTAAGAATACATATCCTCAATTCTCAAAAAGGAACTTTTTTTTTCCAATTTCATTTCTAACATATTCATCCAAGACATAAGAATAGCAGGGTGCGACAAGTTAGGCCTTTTAAATCCCAGAGAAGGTAATAGAAAACCTCTTCTTACAACAATGATCCATTTCCCAAGAATTCTTCAAGTTCTGGGCATGACAAATTCAAGAAAAGCAAGCAGGGATAAGCTTCAATAGAAAACCATAACAGAAATTTAAAAAAACCCACCATAGCTTGACCAAGACCAAGGACATCCCATCTCTCAGGCAAGACAGAGATAGGACTATAGCCTTCAATATATTCTTCTTCTTCTTCCTCATTACTATTCCCGTCATCATCTTCTTCATCCCCTTCCTCTCTATCTTGCCCACATCTACTGCTGCATTCTCCACTTTCTGCAGCCCCTAAAGAGGTAGAAGAAGAACATGATACCCTGAAAAACCGAAGAGGATTTGTACCCATAGAGCCAAGTTTGGCGGTGCGTGCAGGGCTGTAATGACGAGAAAAAGAGGTTATGCCATGAAGAGAAGAGTTGGCGTAATAAAGAGAGAAAATAGGAATAGAGAGAGGAGAGACGTGGAGGGTTGGAGAGAGGAGAGAGGAGGATGACATTTGTTGGGTGAGAATCTCAAATCCGTGTGACGGGGAAGTATATGTATAGGGTGTTGGAGAAGGATTGGGTGTTCTTAGTATTTGCTATTCCAGGATGGCTAAAGAGAAAGGAGATTGTGTGTATCTCCCTCCATCCACAGAAATGTTCTCCGCAGAACTGTCTTGCTACCAAAGGTATGCCAATACTGTACCGATACCGATATCGGATTGATCTAAAAAATAATATTGTATCGGATAATTTTTTAAAATTATAAATTAATTTTTTAATTTTATAAAATTTATAAAATAAATTATAAAAATATTATATTATATAAT
>JAOXYD010000006.1:9206915-9220603 GCA_028565735.1 Pinacopodium congolense
GTCATTTACATATTAATCCTTAGTTAATTAATTAAATTGGTGATCCTTAAATCAATTTTTGCAATGTTTGGAAGTTTTTAGGTTAATTTAGTTGTTTTTGTTTAATTAATTTAACAATCTTAAGCCTCTCTAGATAATTGTAATTTGAGTGACCTAATACTTATACCACCATCTTTCCTCATAGGTTTGACATTTCGAGGTCATAAAAAATTCCACTTTATTATTTATTGATCGATATATTTGCCATTATGGTTGGTTTTGAATTTGTTAAAAGAAAGTGTCCTTGACTGCTTATTTTGATAATTAATTTAGATAAGAACTAAACCAACCAATAACAAGTTTTTGACTCATTTCTAGAGAACTTAAACAAAATGGCTTGGATATGATATTAGGAAAATCTTGGTGTCAGTTACTCTAGAGTTGTACATATTGTTTATAGTGTTATATTTAGTTTTTCTTGTTTGTTTGTTTGCTTTTTCTTTTATACTTGCCTTGTTTAGTTTGCTTTCTTTTGTTTCTATTACCTTGCTTCAGAACTTATGCCTGCCTTGAATATAATTTTAGTAAGGTTCAAGTGCATTAAAAGATAAAACATCATGAGAACTTAATTGTCCAACCTCATAGAGAGCCAACCATATTGGAATTGATTATGCAAATTAGGAGTGAAACTAAGTCTTGCATTACTAGGCCTAGGATATATTATGATGATTTTGAAATTTCTTATGAGATTTCCATTATTCGGTCTTCTTAATTTAATGATTCATCTTTAGAAAATTCAAAAGATCATATGAGAAATTTTGTTGATATTTGTGATCTTTATAAAAGTTCTGACATTTCCGATGATGCCTTTAAGTTGACGCTTTTTTCTTTTTGTCTAAAATATAGAGCTTGCAAATGGTTAAATAATTTACAATCTAATTCCATTAAGACTTAGGATGATCTTGTTAATAGATTCGTAGTCAAATTCTTTCCCCTAATTAAAATCATTAGATTGAACATTTTGATTTCCTCATTTATGCAATATGAGAGCAAGCGTTTACATAAGTCTTGGGAGCAAATTAAAGAGCTACTTGCTGAGTGTACTATGCATAAGTTTGGTATCTGTGAGCAACTATATATCCTTTATATAGGACTTACGCAATCCACTCGAAGTATGATTGTTGCTACAGTTGGTGGAATATTGATGAAGAAAAACCCAAGTGAAGCATATAGATTGATTAAGGATATGGGAACCAACAACTTTTAATATAATTCTAAGCCTTATCATATAAATCCATTTAGAGCCCTTTCAATTAATGATACTTCAGCTTTATAAGCTCAAATGGTAGACCTTAGTAAGTAATTGGAAAGTTTACAAGCTCAATTTAGTAGTAATGTGTTCAAAGGTCTAGTAGTATGTGATCATCGAGGTAGTTATTTTCATGCTTCCATAGATTGTCAAGTAGGTCATTCTTATGCCCCAGATCTTAGTCAAAACTATTATCCCTTCAATAGGCATAGAATTGATTCTTACAATCCTGTTAGGGAGAGCTATCTAACTTTTCCATGTAATAATCATCTAAACTACCAATACCCATTTGCTAATCCTTAGTAAAATCCAACTCTTAGTCCACTTCCACTAGAAAAGTCTAATCTTGAAGATACATTGATAAAATATATCCAAAGCAATGAGTCTATGATGCAAACTTAAGAAAATTCCATTAAGAATTTAGAGAATCAAGTAGATCTGGTTGCACAGATCTTAGATAAGTGGTTACCCAAATGCTTACCTTCCCTGCCTGAACCTACCCTTAGAGAGCGTGTTATGGCTATCACTATTCATAATTTCCATGAATTGGAGGATTTAGGTATAGAAAATAGTGAAAAGGAAGTGATGGAAAGTAGTAAAAAGTAAAAGAAGCTGAGAGTGAAGAAGATCTACCTAGGTTATTTTTTGACCCAATTATCCACCCTTACGAGCCAAAAGAATACATACCCACAAGCATTAGATGCTCGAGTTAGGAGACATTTGGAGTTACTTCACAAATTGTATATCCTATTTGTTAATTTAGCTTAATTAGATGGGCATTTAACTAGAAACCAATCTATACTTGAAGATTTGGAAAGCTTGTATACTAATTAGAAAGAGGCCTTCAGCTAGCCAATTAAACCAAGAACTCTAACTAAATTATATGAAAGTGATACATTAGAGCAAATTGACTTAGAATTTTATGTTGTAGATAGTGATGGGGATGACTTTTCCATTAATTCTAATAATCATGTTGTGAATTTTATGGAATGTAAGGAAACTGATAAAGTTGAAAGGTTAGTTGAAATTTTAGAAAATGTTTTTTCATTTCTATTTAATGATCTATTGAATAATGATGATATGAATTTCATTGGTCTTAAGGATGACCCTATGGTAGAGGAAAATATTTTTAAGTTTCTCAAAATTGAAAGTCTTGATGAAGTTGTTAAAAGACTATGGTTGAATCTGAGAAAGCATTTAAGGTAATAGATTTTATTGGTGTTCATGCTTTTGATTTTAAGGTAGATGGTCATTTAAGACTTTTTACCATGATATTTTAAAAGTCATGAATGGTGTTCCAAACAAGGTTCAATCCAAAGTTTTAATTGAATGCTTTAGAAACCCATCAAAATTTGGCCTACCCTTATTTAAAAGAGAATGATGGACTAAAGATGTTAAATTCTAGACTAAGGAAGAGGCGAAAAATTTTCTAACCATAGGTCTAGCTAAAAGACCTTAAAGAAGTACTTGTTGAAAGGCAACCCAACCATTGAAGTAGGATTTGGTGTGTTTTCTTTTATTTGTTGTGTTTTTCTTTTGTTTCCTATTTTGTGCTCCTTGCTTTACTTGGATTATATATTTTAATGGAGTGTGGCTACTAATTATCTTGCTTTTAGTACTTTGATGCTCTCCGTATGCATGTTCAGGTGCTCTATCAAATCTGTAATACATTTAATGGAGAAAGTTTCAAAGTTCACTTCATAGGATTATAGCAATATTGTCATTTTTATTCTAGGTGCTTTCTATTCCCTTTTCCTTAATTTTAATGCTTTATTATTATTTTATAAACATTGGAGGCAATGTTCAATTTAAGTGTGGAGGAGGGGTAGAATTATATAGATGATCATCACACTTATTCTTTATCTTGTCCTAAAGCATGTTATTTTATCATCTTTTTCAAAATAATATATGATTTGTGAAAATTTTTTTCGATTTTGATGCATATCATTGGATATTTTTCCTTTTTTTCACTTATTATGTCCCTTTTAGATGTTATATAATCTATTAGGAATATGGAAGATTGAATAGTTTAAAATTACTTCATGTTTTGAATTATGATATTTTATTATCATTATGAAATTCCATGTTTAAAATGCACAGTTCTAAAGCAAAATGTGTTGTCTTTTAAACTATATCATCATCTTGTTTAAAATTAATTAATTAAAAAATGAAAAAATTCAAAAGAAAAAGAAAAAAAAAGAAAAAAAAAGGTAAAGTGTTAACAAGTGAGCAAGTTTTTATTCTCTCAGTTAACTTCGAACCAATTAGTTGAAACTAAAGAATGGTATTAGTAGCCAGTTGATGTGATATGACTTAGTTAAATAACTTGGGGTGTTGAAAACAAAATGTTCTCTTTCGTATAAAAAGATTGAGTGATTTCTTAACTAAGCTTTATAATGCTCACATTTTTAGTTTATGTTTTTTTAAACGAACAAGTGATGAATATTGTTTTAAAGTTGATGCTTCTTGCTTTAGCATTATTCAATTTTCATATGGAATTTGATAATGTGATTTGAGTTGAATTTGATGAAACATGAAGTAATTTAAGGTTTTTTGGGACTTGATATGCTTAATTGGTTGTATAACTTCTTGGTTCATCATGCTTGAAAACTTAAGGAAATCTTTCCAATGGCTATATTTGATAGGTTAAGCAAGTTTTTCTATACTTATAGGATATTTTGAGATTGATGATTAATCAATTTTATTAAGAACAAGCAAATTTCTAAGTGTGGGAGAGTTTTTAGGCTATGAGTTTGTAGCATTTTTATATGAATTTGATTATAATTTAAGGTATTTTTTCTCTAAATTCAGGTTAAAATGTTTAATTATCCCCTGGATTTATGTACATTGCAGATTAAAGTTTGAAAATGAAGAAAATCTAGGAAAATCTGTTAAAAAACTAGAAAGTAGGAGCTAAATAGCAAGTGAACTGAGCCGTTATTTAATTATGTAGAACCACTATTTTGCTTAATCTAGAGACTGAAATAATGGGGTTAAAACGACGCCATTTAACTCCTTTTCAAGCCATTTAAGTACCTATCTTGCTCTTTCTAGCTGGTTTCTCCTCCCAATTGGCTGCAACTTGCTCTACTTGCTTTCAACTTGTAGCTGACATATATTTGAAGGTTCAGAGACCAAATTCGCATAACATTAACATAGATTTAGGTAGAGAAATCAGTTTTATCTTAGGTTTTTTTCCTTTTTCGAAGCCCAATTTTTATTATTTATCTTTTTATTTGTTGATTTCAGGTTGTTTTAAGGATTCTAAGACTTTGTTAAGGTGATTGAAGGTCATATAATACTTCAGAGTATTATTTGGTGTAATTTAAACACTTGAATTCACTTTTTTCATTATCTTTATTCATATATATTCAAGAACATGGTGTTTATGCTTGAATCTGATTTTTCTTGATTATATATGGAGTTTAATATGAATTTAAACTAAGGACAGGTTGTTAAATGGATTGATTGAGTTTCTATAACATGTTAGATGACAATCCTTATCTATTTTGAGTTCTTAATGCTTATCTTGAATTGACAACTTAAGATAAGATGAAAGATGATTAAGGATATGATAGTTATCTACTTTAATCACTAGAAAAATCACTAAATAACTTGATTTTAATTTAGTAGAGGACCAATCACTGGTTAATCATGTGGTACTATTCCTAAAATATAGATTTTAGGATTAGAACTTCCTGAACTTTAAGCCTTATGTCTAATATTGATGAATGACAAAATTTTAATTTAGGTTGATTAAAGATAAGAAATTTACTTAACCATAGCATTGTATTAAGTTAGTGAAGACCCTAGATTAGACATTCCAAATAATCCATAACTCAATTAATTCATTTAAAGCCTAATCCTTAGGTAATTGATTAAACTAGTGATCCTTAAATCAATTTTACCATCTTTGAAATGTTTGGAAGTTTTTAGGTTAATTTAGTTGCTTTAGCTTAATTAATTTAGAAATCTTTAGCTTCTATATATAATTGTGATATGAGTGACCTATTACTTACACTACCTTCTTTTCCTATAGGTTTAACATTACAGAGTCATAAAAAGACTTCACTTTATTACTTGTTGACTGAAACACTTATTGTTATTGTTGGTTTTGAATTTGTTAAAAGAAAGTGTGCCTAATTACTTAATTTGATAATTAATTTAGATAAAATAGACCTAAACCAACCAACAATAAACTTCCATTAGACCTTTAGAATTGCTATATATGGATTTATTTAGTACTACAAGAGTTGCAAGTTTTGGTAAAATTTTTATGTATATGTCTTAATATAAGACTTTAGTAGGTTTACATAGGTTTTACTTTTAACTAATAAAGATGAATGCTTTATCTTGTTTTTGAAGTTTATAAAAAGCATTCAAGATGAAAAAGTATTCACAATTGTATCTATTAGGTGTAACCATAGTAGGAAATTTGAAAATGAAATGTTTGCAATGTCTTGTGATGATGATAATTTCATGTGTATGTCATATATCCAATAGAGTATATATAAGACAAATCTAAATAAAAATCCTTATGAACTTTGGCATGGGAAAAGTCAAAGCTTAAATATTTCAAAGTTTTCAGGTATAAATGCTACATCTTAATCACTAAGGACAATTTAAGAAAATTTGACTCAAAAATGGAAGAAGGAATTTTTGTTGACTAATTCATTTATTAGTAAAGCATATAAGGTGAACGATAAGAGAAGCCCATTGATTGAAGAGTTTATGCATGTTAGTTTTTATGGATCTAACCCCTTGATGTTAAGAAAAGCTTTTGAGATGTTAATATAAAAATTAAGTCTATAAGAAGACAAAGAGGTTCACTAAGATACCCATTTGTAACAAGTGAGCACATTGTTGAACCAAGTGAGGGTGACAAAAAGGATGAGGAACTTTCAAGAGATTAGGGATACAAAAAGGATAATCTTTTAAATCAAATTATAAGTGATGTGCATAAAGGTGTAGCTACTCGATCCTTTCTTAAAGACATAACACATATTAATTTTGTTTCTTAAATTGAATCTAAGAATATAAATGAAGTACTTAATGATGAAAGTTAAGTTCTTACCAAGAATTAAGAGTTGAATCAATTTAAGGGAATCAAGGTTTAGACTATAATACCTAGCCCTAGAGATCATCAAATTATATATATAAACTGGATGTTGAAGAAAAAGTTTGATGAGTTAGGTAATATTGAGAGGAATAAAGATAGATTATTAGTTAAAGGATATAATCAAGAGGATGGTATAGATTATAATGAGACATTTACACTAGTAGCTAGGTTAGAAGCAATTAGGTTACTACTTATATTTGCATCATACATTGATTTTAAACTTTCAAATGGATTTAAAAAGTGAATTCCTAAATGTATTTCTTAAAGAGGGAGTTTATGTTGATCAACTCCATAGTTCTAAAAATCGTGATGCACCCAATTATGTTTATAAGCACACTAAGGTTTTATATAGTTTAAAACAAGATTTTAGAGCTTGCTATAAAATATTGAGTACATTTATTTTAGAAAATTATTTTATTTAGGGTAAAGTAAACATCAAAAGGGATAATGGTGATATTCTAACAGTTAAAATTTATATTGATGATATTATTTTTTATTCTACTAATGAAAGCTAGTACAAGAAATTTTCTAAAAGTATGAGTAAGGAGTTTGAGATAAGCATGATGAGAGACTCAACTTCTTTCTTAGTCTTTAAATCAAGAAATGAGGGAATATGTCTTTAACAATTAAGTTGAATACATCAAAAAGCTACTCAAACATTTAAGAATGGAACAATCTAAGCCTTTGGGAACACTTATGAGCATTACAAAAAAATTAAACAAGGATGAAAAAGGTAAATTGGTGGATGCAAAGCTTAATCGTGGTATGATATGTAGTTTACTCTACTTTATCACTAGTAGAATAAATATCATGTTTAATATGCACTTATATGCTATATTTTAATTAAATCCTAAAGAGTCTCATCTTCTAATGTTTAAGCACATACTTAGATATTTATATGGAAATATATCATTAGGACTTTGATAGCCTAAACATGCGTCTTTAGATTTAATTAACTATTTTGATGCGGATTATACTGGTAATCTTTTAGATAGAAAGAGAACATCTAATACTTCTCAAATCCTAGTACTAGTCTTAAATGGCATCGAAGAGGGGTTGAATTAGATCTTTAAAAAATTTTACAATAAATTCCTAGCTTACCTAAGGTTCTTTAACTCTTTTTAAAAATAGATTATGGAAAATAGATAACAATTATAGAAAATAGATAACAATTTACGTAATTCAATAAAACAAATTTAATATACGTAATATCAAAAAAATTACTTATATATTAAACAATAATACAACCGTAATTTTTTAATCACAATAAAACAAATTAATCACAACTAAAATAACGTAAAAATAAATAGTTTAAGGGAAAAATGACAACACCAATTTATTCTAGTTCAAAGCTATCTGCTTACTTTTATGTCTAGTTCCCAATACCACTGTTGAGATTTTCCTTCACTTTTAATCAACAAAATTACAATTTTTAGGAAATACAATCACCTTTTTCAAAGGCTCAAGGTAAATCTTTCATTCTCTTTTTAAAGTTAAGGAATAACATTTCTCTCAGCAAGACTATCTCTCACAAAATACAGTTTATAATATAATTTTATTCAAGTACTCTTTAGTGTATTTGAAGGATCACAAATCTTGAATGAATTCAAAAGATCTTGTATGGAAAGCCATTATAAGAAAACTCAAAGAACACTTAAAAAAAACCTTCACAATGCTCAAAACAGCTGATTAATTACTTTGTAAGTGTTTGGATGATGAAAACAGATGCAAAAACAACCTATTTATAGTTTTAGGATGTCAAACTAACCGTTTGTTACCATTACATAACATTCTAACATATTAAAATTTTGTTACTGTTGAGAAATATTCATTGTAACGTGATTTTCACCCCTTAATGGTGATTTTTGTGAATATCAATAGTGCCATTGATATATACCATAGTCCCTTCAACGTGGGTCCATAACAACACCATTAAAGAACCCAGCAACTGCTATTAAAGAGCATTAGGAATGTATACACAGCAAAGGGTTATGCAGACTACCGTTTAACCTATGTAAACTACTATTTAATCCCTAAAAACTCACAAAAGATTATTCAAGTCAATTTAAACCCAAATAAAACATATCCTAATGTTATAAATACTTCATAAATTCTCAAACACACCCATAATACTCCCAAAAACATTTTTAACCAATTAAAAGAATTATTGAAAATATTTCACACAAGATTCCTTTTGATTATACAACCTATATACATATACTAAATTATGAATGTGTTATGTATAAATGAGCCTCATCAAAGCACTAAAAAGAGCTAAGTAAGATTTACAATAAAATTACCAAATATAAACAATATAAGTTCTACCTTAGCTCTTCCAAAAACTTGAGTCTTGATTAATACACTTTATGAATTCCAATTTTGCTTCAAGACTCTTTAAACATCATTTTTATCACTCCAACTTAACTCCTATCTTTCAATGCTTCAAATACACCAAATAATTAGTCCATTTAGTGTTTTGTCATCAGTAAAAAAGGTTAATCTCCCTTGGTTCAACACCTAGGTTGTAACACTCCCTATATGGAACCTACAACCATCCACAAAAAAGACAGCCAACATATAATTACATTACAAAACTCTCTAATGCTTAAAATTTTCATTTAATAGTAGTGAAACATATTTTTTTTGTTCATTTACATGGTAATCCAAAGGAAAACATACAAGTTCCTTTAACCATTATATGTACAATCATATGTATCTAAAAACTTATTTCAAAAGTACTTTTTCTTCTACTGGTTGACCTTAGTCCCTGCAGATATTCCCTGTATCTCCCTCCTATGATTTAGACCTAAATGGATTAACACCCATGCTAAGCTTGAAAACTTAGTGGGGAAACACTTAGTTTGGATGACCACTTACAACAGTCATCTGCCAAGTACATACATTCATGAACATCGTACAAATATAAAAATAATGACATAATTAATCAAATAAATAATGTAAACATGGTTCAATATATTTTTATTTTCATATACCATAAATTCCCCTTCAAGACTCTAACATTGATTTTCAATACTCAATGATACAAATTATCAATAAAAATGTAAATGCCCATTCATATGATTATTTATGTTTTCATACTTTATTTTCTATGTTAAGCTTACACATTTTCTGTGGGTGTGGATAATGGGTGTTATGGATATTCGAAGATATCAAACTGTGAATACCAAAGGTATCAAACTGTGTATACCCAAAGGTATCAAACTGTTGATACTCGAAGGTATCAAACTGTGAATACTCGAAGGTATCAAATTATGGACACTAGTGGTGACAAACTGTAGCAATTGCACTGCAACCCTATAATGTAACATCCCGTTACCATAGAACAGAATTGTAATAGTCAATTTTTCAAATTAGGGGATTAGAATCCTAAACTATAGCGTAGAAGTGTTGAAAATTCATGAATTGCATTTCATTCATATGCAAATCACATGCACAACAATAGCATACACATAGGAATTATGGATTAGTATATTTCAAAGAATGTTTATGCACTCAATTGACTCATTCTCGGGTATGAAGGTTAAAAATGATTATGATATGAATTGTGATTTGTGTATGTCTTGAATTTTAGTTTGATTGATTATAAAAATAAAATTGGAATTACTTGGTATAATTTCAATGTATATTTGGTCTAGGAAAAATGCTGGAAAATTAAGATGAAATGTTAGAAAATTAAGATGATTAAGCTTAAGCTTATGAATTAGTGACATTTGGCATGGAAAATTAAGTGACCAATGGCATAGCTAATTAGTTGGCAAATGGCAACAATGAGTGAGTGATAAATGACCTAACCTAATGGTGTCATTTGGCAACAAAAATGTAAGACAAATAGAGACCATACATAGGGACATATGGCCTTGTAAAAAAGAGATACCTAGCACCTAAGTGTAACATGTATCAAAGCAACTTTAGTTGGATCATTTCTTCTTCTTTAACCACAAAATGTGTGTGTTTTGGAATTTTTGTTGATTTCTGCATGCATGGAGAGCTGATTTCACTTGATCTTTGGGTTGGAATTTCATTTAGACAAGTAAGTATGATGATTAGTTAAGATGAAGTACATATGATTCTGTTGGAAACTAGTGCAGGTTTCAATTTCGTCTTCCTCTTTTGAGAAATTTTACATATCCTTATAGCATGAATATGAAGAAACTCAAAGCATAAAAGTTGTATATATAGGTATGATCTTGACCTCAGTGAAAATGGCTTAATAAAAGAGTGACTAAAACTTAATTTATGCTTATTTCTCTAACACTGCCTGTGAAAGACCTCTGTGCAGTGTGAAATTCTGATGTCACTAATACGATCTATTTTACATATCTTTAGAGTCTGAATTTGATGAAACTCAAAGAATAAAAGTTTTAGATCTAGTAACCTTGACCTCAGTTAAAACAACTTGATAAAAGAGTGATTAGAACTTAAGTTATGCTTGTTTCTTTAATACTGTCTATGAAAGACCTCTGTGCCGTGTGAAATTCTGATATCACTATTATGATATATTCTACATATTTTTAGAGTCTAAATTTGATGATGCTTAAAGCATAAAAGTTGTAGATATAGGTTTTAACTTAACCATAGCGAAAATGGCTTGATAAAAGAGTGACTTGAATATAAGTTATGCTTATTCTCCTAATAGTACCCGTGATAAACCTCTGTGTAGGGTGAAATTTTAGTTTCACTTTAGAGATCTATTTTACATATCATTTGAGGATTAATTTGATGAAACTCAAATAATGAAAGTTTTAGATGTAGGTCTGAGCTTAATTTCAATGAAAACGGATTGAGAAACGAGTAACTATAGCTTAGGTTATGCTTATTTTCCTACTACTGCCTGTGATAGACCCCTGTGCAGGAACCTTATATTATTTCCTAATTTTTTAGAACTTTAGAGCTCGAATTAGCCAAAGAAGAAAACATAAAAAATGCTCATTGATGCCTTATTAATACCTCTGTGAAACAGTGTGGCCAGAACATATCTAGATAATTTTATATAGTTAATTGATTGCTAACGATTGGATTGTTTTGATGTGGATAAGTTCAAATCTT
Source organism: Pinacopodium congolense (assembly GCA_028565735.1). Lineage (NCBI taxonomy): Eukaryota > Viridiplantae > Streptophyta > Magnoliopsida > Malpighiales > Erythroxylaceae > Pinacopodium > Pinacopodium congolense. Next base: position 9,218,390 of record JAOXYD010000006.1, read on the forward strand.
AAAATTTTTATTTGTCTAAGGAATAAATTAGTTCTTTTCATGAAAATATGATATTAAAAGATAAGCTTATTGAGTATAAGGTATAGAGTAATGAGCATTGAAGAAGTTGAGATAATTGTGGCTGAGAATTACGTAAATATATGAATATATATGGCTAGAAAAAGTTTGGATAATGTATCAATATAGCTTGCTAAAATTTCAGATTTAAAGTAACAATTATGTGTGTGTTCTAAGAAGTTTTTGATCATAACAATGGTCAAGGTTAAGTGTAAAGTATGGTTGATGAATTTCGAGTAACTCTAGCTAACTTAAAGGTAAAAACCTGATTGCATAATGGTAGTGTACAAATTTTGTTTAAATGGTCTTTGGATGTATAGTGTATAAGCATAAATTGAAGAGTCAAGATTTGTGTTTAAAGATTCATACCTGAGAAAGGCAATTGAGCATAAGTTGAACATCACACATGCATGCGTATGATTGAGTACTTATTTGATTAAACAAGTTAGTAATGTTTACATATGTGTGTATTGCATGATTTAAAAGAACAAAGTGACAAACAAGATCCAAACATTGCTCGTGCATCAAGATAATAACAATCTGGAGTTGACTGTGAGCTAACCTAGATTTTTACTTATTATAATTAAATTGATTTTCATGAACTATTAGATATTGAATTGTTTATGATATGATTATGGTAACTCTAGACCAATCAAATGTCAGAGGATTTTGATATTTGGGACTGTATTAGAAGTGTTTTCAAATTGAATTTGAATACAGAAAATGTGTTCTCAACTATATGTTAAATAGTGGACTGAGATCCAATGAATGTGCTATATAACTGTGCATACTGAATAAGAATTATTGATAGCATAATATATGACTTGATACATTTTCATTATATTGATATGCATGATCAGAAAAAGGAGTTGTGATCAGAGTTACTAATTTTAAAAGAGCTTAAAGCTTATAAATGTGCACATAGAACCACAGGCTCAACTATTAATGAGCCCAATATCCACACGAGATAGTATCTGAAATGAGCCTGGTATCCACAATGGATACGGGACAATTAAATTAAGTGGTCAGTCATAACAAAATAAAAAAAAGTGGAGACTTATGTTCCTTGTATATATAAATCTTACATGTATCATATGATTCATTTCAATGAATGATGATATTGAGCTGATATATTGTTATTCAATGTTTTTATACATGTTGATGAGATGAATGATTGAGGTGAATAATATGATAAACTTGAGAATTTTGGTTGCATACTTATGAAATCTGTGTTTTGACTCGAGTGAGTACATCGATGCTGGTTCACTCATTGGGTTTGCAAAACTCATCAAAACTGAAAATTTTGTTTTTCAGGTACTGAGGAGACTTATTTTCTAAGGCAATCTATTAAAAGTCTAGTTCTGTCACTTTTGGAATCAAGAATGGCTCAAAGGTCTGGTCAGCTGATACTTGTGAAATTTATATAGAATGTTCTCAATTCATGTCGTACATGTTATATAGAAGAGTAAACATTTAGATGTTTTGTTTTGTAAATACATATGGAAGATGTGATGTAATGACTTTGTAAATGATTTTTTTAAAAAAAATGAAATCATAAATGTAGATTATTTGTGTTCTATGATTCCATAATAGAGATAATGATTGCTACAACATGCTCTTCTTATAGGGTATGTTCTTAAATATCCTCTAGATGTTTAGGTATATGTTCTATGGCAATGGGGTTTTACATTTTTAGTATCAAGACATGGTTCGGCATCCTTAAGGGCATATATAAGAGCATGTAGAGATGATACTCATCTAGTGATTACCTTTATTGTTTTATATAGGTCACCCGCTATAGGAGATCAAGTAGCAGAGTCAGCTGACCTTAAGATTGTAGGAGCTAATGAGAGCCTCTAGTACCATGGGTTAAACAATTGCCTCCAAGAATTCTTGAAAGAAGAGAGAAGAGATATGATAAACTCAGAAAGTAGGGAGCTGTGAAGTTCTATAGAAGTACAGACTCTACTGAGGCAAAAAGTTGGTAAGAAAGAATGGAGTGGGTATTCAATCAGATGCTCACTGCTCCAAGGTCCAACTTATTAATTGCAATATTCATTCCTATAGTGAGAGAATAGCTTAGCTACATGCATTGTACATCCATTTGATGAGGCATTCCATTTAATTTTTTTCATGACATGTGCATATGTGAGTCAT
>JAOXYD010000006.1:9224185-9237435 GCA_028565735.1 Pinacopodium congolense
TAGTACATTTTATATAGAATGGTGATGTTTTATCTTTGTAAATACATATGGATAATGAGATGTAGTGACTTTGTAAATGAGATTTTTTTAAAATAAAATGAGAAATATGGATTACTTGAATTCTAAGATGCCATAATAGTAATTTTGATTTCTCTAATATACCATTCTCATAGGGTATGTTCTTAAATATCCTTTAGATGTCTGGGTGTATGTTCTATGGTAATAGAATGTTACATTTTCGGTATCAGAGCATAGGTTGGCATCCTTAGGGACATATAAGAGCATTTAGACATGATATATAGTGAGAGATTTGTATAGTGATCATGAGTATTGTTTAATAAAGGTCATCCGCTATAAGAGATCAAGTCATAGAGTCAACTGACCTTGCGTCTATAGGAGCCAATAGAGAATCTTTAGTACCTCAATATGATCAGATGCCTCTGAGAATTCCTAGAGAAGGGAAAGGAGGTATGATAAACTTAGAAAGCAGGGGGCTGTGGACTTCTATAGAACTACAAACCCTGCTGAGGCAGAAAGTTAGTTGGAAAGAACGGAGCGACTATTCGATCAGATGGACTGTGAGTCCAATGAAAGGTTTGATTACGAAAACTCATTGATCTAAGGTCCAGCTTATTAGTGGTGTAAGAATGTTCCTAACAGTTCCACCCGACCTTGTCGACCAACTCGTAAAGACTTTCTGAGGTTCTTTAAAGAGAACTATATGTCCAAGATTAAACTGGACAGGAAAATGGAAGAGTTTTTATATCTGAAATTGGGAAGCCTAATTAGAGTTGAGTATGAGGCGAGGTTTAATGATTAATAGGATATGCTACTATATTAAATCTGACTAAAGAAAACAAGTGTAAGCTGTTTGGAGACAGACTGGATATAGAGATCAGAATGAGACTTATCATTACAAATTTCCGTAGCTTTACTGAGCTAAAAGCTGTCTCAATTCAAATTGAGCTAAAAGATGGACAAGGAGAGTATAGACAGGAGTTTAAAAGGAAGAAACAAGGTGAGTCCCAAGCTGATTTTGGCAGGAGATTTAGTAAATGTCAGAATAGATCATCCCAATCACAATTTAAATCGAGACAGTCGGGATTTAGATCGAGAGGTGACTTTGCTCAGACTAGTAATGACAGGCGTCAACCATCTAGAGGACAGACTTCTCGAAGACAAAGACAACAGATCCCTGATTGTGTGCACTGTAGAAACAAACATAATGGAGACTATTAGAGGTTAATGGGAGCTTTTTTACATTGTGGCTCTCTTAAACATCAGCTTAGAGACTGTCCCATAATCTTTGGAGCACAATTTAGAGTGAGAGGAGGATCAGTAACTGAGACAACCATCTAGTAAAGTAAAGCTAATGAAACAAGATAAAGAGGTAGAGGTAGATGCAGAGTAGCCAGCCGTAGTCTCAGGCTACGCTCTTTGCCATCACCAGACTGGAGGCACAGAACTCTCCAGATGTTGTTGCAGGTGTGTTGCAAGTCTTTTAATTTGAGGCATTTGCATTATTAGATCCAATATCCACACATTCATTTATTGCACCACATCTGCCATCTAAACTGCAATGTCATGAAATATGGATTAGAAGTGAGTACTCCAGTAGGAAGGAATACAATAAGTGGGGAACTGTGTAAAGGTTGTATCATTCAGATTGATCAGGCAGAGTTAAAGGCCGACTTGATAGTATTGCAGTTGAAAGAGATAGACCTCATATTGGGTATGGACTGGCTTACTGTATATAAGGTGATAATGAATGGTTATACTAAGGAAGAGACTATTGAATCCCCTAATAAATCAAGGGTGATATTCTGAGGTGTTAGTCAAGTAGTGCCAGCTAGGTTGATTTCCTCAATGAATGCTCTCAGACTGATTCAAGGTGGATGTGATGCTTACTTAGCCTATGTTTATGATACTCGAACTAAGCAGACTATACGAGATATTCCTGTTATTAGGGATTTTTCGGATGTGTTTCCTATTGAATTACCAGGTTTATCCCTAGAAAGGGAGATGGAGTTTACAATTGACTTAGTTTCCAATACTGCTTTTATATCGATTCCTCTGTATAGAATGGATTCTGTAGACCTTAAAGAACTTAAGATCCAGTTGCATGAATTGTTAGACAAGGGTTTCATCAGATCTAGTGTGTCACCTTGAGGAGCTTTGCTTTTGTTTGTGAAAAAGAAGGATGGGACTCTGAGATTATGTATTAACTATAGGCAGTTGAATCGAGTGACAGTGAAGAACAAGTATCCTTTACCGAGGATAGACGATTCACTTGATCAATTATATGGAGTTCAGGTGTTTACTAAATTGGATTTGAGATCAGGGTATTATTAGTTGAAGATAACAGAAGTTAATGTACCAAAGAGTGCATTTATGACCAGATATGGGCACTTTGAATTTTTAGTGACGCCTTTTAAGTTGACAAATGCTCCGGCAGCTTTTATGGCACTAATGAATAAGGTATTTCAGCCTTACCTAGATCACTTTGTAATTGTATTTATTAATGATATTTTGGTGTATTCGAGGAATAGAGAAGAACATTCTGAGCATTTGAGACTAATATTACAGAGAATGAAGGAGAAAAAATTGTATGCCAAGTTCAGTAAATGTGAATTTGGCTTGATCATGTAATATTCTTGGGTCACATAGTGTTTGGACAAGGCATACATGTGGACCCAAAGAAAATTGAAGCAATGATAAAGTGGGAAGCCCCGAGAAATGTATTTGAGATTCGAAGTTTTTTTGGATTAGCTGGTTATTACAGGAGGTTTGTCGAGGGGTTTTCATTGATCTCAACCCCTTTAACAAAGCTTATGAGGCAGAATGTACCTTTCAGATGGATTGATAAATGTCAAAAGAATTTTGAGAAGTTAAAACACCAGTGTTAGCTATTCCTTCTGGATCTTAAGGATATGTAGTGTATAGTGATGCTTCACACTAGGGGTTAAGATGTGTTTTGATGCAGTTTGGTAGAGTGATTATATATGCATCGAGACATTTAAGGTCTCATAAATTTAATTATCCGGTTCATGATTTATAACTTGCTGCAATGGTGTTTGCATTGAAGATTTGGAGACATTATCTATATGGTGAAACATTTCAGATATTTTTAGATCATAAAAGTTTTAAATATTTGTTGAGTCAGAAAGAGTTAAATATGAGACAACGGCGATGGATTGAATTACTTAAAAATTATGATTGCACGATTGAATACCATCATAGTAAAGCTAATGTTGTGACTAATGCTTTAAGTAGAAAATCCAATAGCAGTGTGGCACAGATATATGTATCGAGGTTACTAAACCTAGTACAATTAAAAGCATTAAATGTTTAATTGAATTTAGGGCAAAATGAAGCATTACTAGCGACATTGAAGCTTAAGCCAGTATTGCATGAAAAAATAAAAAAAAGCTCAGAGTAAAGATCTAAAATTAATGAATTTGATTGAGAAGTTGACATAGGACTCAAGCTCTGAATTTGAGTTAAGATATGATACATTGTGTTTGAAGTAGAGATTGTTTGTACCTGATGTTGAGGATCTAAGAAAAGAGATTCTATAAGAAGCACACATGGCAGCTTATACTCTGCATCCTGGTACTACCAAGATGTATAGTACACTGAAACAAAATTTCTGGTGGTCATGGATGAAAAGAAAATGACAGAGTATGTAGCTAAATGTTTAACTTGCTAGCAGATTAAGGCTGAGCATCAAGTTTCAGTTTGGAAGTTACATTCATTACCAATTTCAGAGTGGAAATGGGAAGGGATTACTATAGATTTCATTATGGGTTTGCTGAGGACTTCGAGGCAACATGATGCCATATGGGTTCTTATTGGCAAATTGACAAAATCGATCAATTTCTACCCGTGAGGGAGAATAATACATTAGATCAATTAGACCGAAGGTAGGTGAATGAGATTGTAAGATTGTATAGAATTCCCTTATCTATTGTGTCTAATCGAGATCACAAATTCACTTCTAAATTCTCGAATAGTTTACAGTCAGCCATGGGTACAAAGTTGAAGTTCAATACAACATTTCATCCTCAAACAAATGGATAGAGTGAGAGAACTATTAATACTATTGAGGATATGCTTAGAGCTTATATTTGGAGTTCTAAGGAGCATGAGATCAATATTTCACTCTTATTGAATTTGTCTACAATAATCATTACCACAGTAGTATTGGTATGGCTCCTTATGAAACATTGTATGGTAGGAAGTGTTAAATGCCTTTGTATTAGGATGAAGAGGGCCTAAGGATTATGGAAGGCCTATAATTAATTCAAGAAACTGTTGATAAAGTGAGATTGATCCGAAGTAGAATTAAAGCAGCTCAGGATAGACAGAAAAGTTTTGCAGATCAACACCGGAGAGATAGAAAGTACCAAGTGGGAGATAAAGTGTTTTTTAGAGTTTCACCTTGAAGTAGAGTGCTGAGGTTTGGTAAAAAGTGTAAGTTAAGCCCTAGATACATTGTTCCATATGAAATTACTGAGAGAGTTGGACCATTGGCATACAGGTTAGCATTACCAGCTGAGATAGCTCATATTCATAATGTATTTTATGTCAGTATGCTTATAAGGTATTAGTCATATCCAAAACATGTGTTGTCAACACTGGAGATTAAAATTTCAAATAATTTGAATTATGTTGAGTAACCAGTTAAGATAGTTGGTTATCATACTAAACAATTGAGAAACAGAGTGATCCCATTAGTTAAAGTACTTAGGAAGAATCATTCGAGATAAGAAGTTATATGGGAGACTAAAGAGAGCATGAGGAAACAGTACACCCATCTATTTGATCAATCAGGTAAGAAATTTAAGGATGAAATTTCTTAAGAAGAGAGAAATGTAATAGCCAATTTTTCAAATTAGGGGATTAGAACCTTAGACTATAGCTTAGAAGTGATGTCATTGGAAATTCATAAATTTTCATTTCATTCACATACATATCATTAGCATACACACATGAATTATGATTGTGTACACATTACAAAGATAGCATATACACTCAATTGATTTATTCTGGGGTATGAAAAGTTTAAATTATTTATGTGTGAATCATGACATGTTTATGCCTTACATTTTGGTTTGATGGATTATAAGTAGTAATGTGGAATTAATTTATATAAATGGAAAATTAAGGGATGATAATGTACATTAGGTCTAGGAAAATTCCAAGCGGTAAGATAAATTGATACATGAAATTAGGATGATTAAGCTTATAATTGAGTGACATTTTTCATTGATCATTTTGGGACAAATAGACTAGTAAGTTGATAACAAATGGCATTGATAAATGGGCAAATGGCTGTTATACTTAAATGACATGTGACCTAGCTGTGGCAGCATATCTATTTGATACATGTTGAATATGCCTTTAGACACATGGCCATTCCATTAGATGACATCTAACACCTTAAGTGGAGCAAACTTGGTTCAGCCATTCTTATTCTTTCTTCTCACACATACATCACCGACACTCCCCTCTTTCACCTCCCTGAATTTTCTTATGGATTGATATTTTGAGCTGGAATTAGAGATAAACATGTAAGTAAATGATGAATTAAATATGATGTTCATACTTGATTGTGCTGGAAATTTCTGCATGAACTTGGATACTTTTCTGTTCTGAGTTCCTCTTTCGACTCATTTTACATATCCTTAGAGCACGAATTTGAAAAAACCCAAAGACTAAAAGTTGTAGATATAGGTCTAATCTTAACCTTAGTGAAAACATCTTGATAAAAGAGTGACTAGAGCTTAATTTATGCTTATTTCCCTAATAATGCCTGTGACAGACCTCTGTGCAGGGTGAAATTATGATTTCACTCATACGATCTATTTTACATATCTTTAGAGCATGAATTTGACAAAACTCAAAAAATGAAAGTTGTATATATAGGTCTTAGCTTGACCTTAGTAAAAACATCTTGATAAACAAGTGACTAGAGCTTGAGTTATGCTTGTTTTCCTAGTACTGCCTATGATAGACCCCTGTGCAAGAACCTTCTATTATTTCCTGATTTTTTAGGACTTTAGAGATCGAATTAGTCCAAGCATAAAATATGAAAAATGATTATTGAAGTCTTATTAATGCTTATGTGAATCATTTTGGATAGCAGATATCTTGATATGTTTATGTAGTTAATTAAAGTCAGTGGACTGTTTTGATGTAGTTGAGTTCAAATATGGAAATTATGATTTGTTTAAGGAATACATAAGTTCTTTTAATACAAACATGATCTTAAGAATGTGAGAAATGTGTATAAGGTATGAATGAATGAGAATTAAAGACCATGTAGTAATTATAAATGAGAATTGAGTAAATGTATGAATCTACATATTGTTGGAAAAAGTTTGGTGAATGTATAGATTTCGCTTGCTAAAATTCCAAAATTAAAGTAACAATTGTGTGAGTGTTGTAAGAGGCTTTTGATCATGAAAAATGTTCAAGGATAAGTGTAAAATATGAGTTGATAATAATATAAAGATGTTCCCACAAATGTAATGTGATTCAAAGTACGTAAGGGATGAATAGGGAATGATTTAATGAGAATTAGGAAATTGTGTGAGTGTCTAATCCTAGGAAAAAGAATGATAAATGTTTGAATGATGAATTGAAAGTAATCAAGTGTATTAAGGAATAAACCAAATTGCAAACTAAATTATGTTCAAGTCATTATGTATTAATGATTAAAGGTTGTGAATAAGATTTCATACCCAAAATAATCAATTGAGCATACATTAAACGTGACACATATACATGTGTAACTTTGAGCATTCATTTAATTGATCAATTAGTAATGTGTATATGTCTGTGTTGTTTAATTTAGAGGCACACATCGACCGACACAATCCAAATGTTACTGGTTCATCGAGGTAATAACTAACTAAAGTGGACTGTGAGTAACCTAGATGGGTGCACTCAATTAGAATTATGTTCTATTAAAATTGTTTTGTTAAACTTGATTTCTTTATATTGAATTGATATTGATATAATTGTGACATTGATGATTCCAGAAAATTGATTGTCTAAAGAGATAGATATTCGAGACCATATTGAGAGTAATTATGAATTAAATGTGAACAAAGAAATTGAATTCTCAACTATTTGTTGTATGCCGGACATAGATCTGAAGAACAGTGAAAATTGAATGTGTTCATTGACTGAATGTGATTGATGATATATTATGTGAACTGTTGCACTTCATTCCATGAATATGCATGTTCACATAAAGGAGTTGTGACCGGAGCAGTCAACGTGAAAAGAGCTTAAAACTCAGTTATGCACATCAGAACCTCAGGCTTAATGTTTAATGAGCCTGGTATCCATGACAGATACAGGATAGAGAAATAAGTGCTTATTCATAACCAAGTAAAAATGAAAGTGAGTCTCATTTGCATTTTCATATATATCTTTACCTATGTTCAAGCAAGTTATTGTCTATAAATTTTGAATTATGTTATGACAATAATGTGAAATGCTTTGGTGAGATGAAGTATTATGATAACTAAGTGACTTGCTTTGAAATATCTATATGAAGTTGTTGCATTCAGCATGTACTTTCGAAATGATTAAGTAAAATTATTGTTGAATTATGATGAATATTGTGGAATAAGAGATATAGCTCTGAATGAATTGTTATATTGATTGAGTTAAATGTTATTCATTGATGCATATGTGTTCTGTTTGAGTGAACTCATCGATGATGGTTCACTCACTAAGTTCGCAAAACTCATCAAAATTGTAATGTTGATTTTCAGGTACTGAGGAGACATAGCTTCTAAGGCAATCTATTAAAAGTTTAGTTTTATCACTATTGGAAACAAAAATGGCTCAAAGGTCTAGTTAGCTGATACTTGCAAAGTTTAGATATAATGTTTTTGTTAGTTTCTCATTTGATGTAGTACATATTATATAGAACAATGATGTTTTGGTTTTGTAAATACATATGGATGATGAGATGTAGTGGCTTTGTAAAAGATATGTTTTTTTTAATGAAATGAGAAATGTAGATTACTTTGTTCTACGATGTCATAATAGTGATTTTGATTGCTCTAACATGCCATTCTCATAGGGTATATTCTTGAATATCCTCTAGATATTCGAGTATATGTTATATGGTAATGGGATGTTACATATAACCATATTTATTACAGCTTTTCCATGCTATGTATGCTAGGAATTTAAAATATGATCTAAAAGGTAGTGTAACAAAAAAAAAATTCAATTTCCCATAGATCACTTTAATAAATTTAACTTGAAACTTAGAATAAGAAAAAGATAGGATTCTAAAAAACCTATTTCGCTTTTTCGTAAAATCTTCTTCTTCCTTATAAATCTATCAACCATATGCCATTCAAGCATCTTGCTTTTAATGGTATCCATAGATTGACCTAAAGGAAAACTCAAAGAATAGTATTAATTATTTTTCTTTCTTTTTCATTGTATATGAAAAATCAAATTTTTCTTAACATTAAAATTAAACAAAATTAAAATTAAATTCAAGTTTTAATTATAATTATAATTTAATCTTAATAAGATCAAATATCGCATATTAATCATTGAAATTTTTTAAACTATTTAATTAAGTCCAACATAATTAAAATTTTCTCTCCTTCACAAAACTTTTATGTATCTTCCATTAGATTATAATATGTTAGTAGTGATTATAAATTATGATTCTAATTCACAATTAGAATTAGATAAATTAACATCTTTTAATTTATCTTTAATTTCTTTAATTAAACAATTTATAATTATAGATTATGACTGGCCTCTAATAACATGTCATGATCAATCAAATAGTAAGAATGTTAAAATGGTTTTACTTAACTTGTTTATATATAGATATAATGTATAATTAAATCTTTTCACTATCTAATGTTCTAAATAGAATTAGAGTATTAAATTAGTGTCTACTTAAAATAATCTAGTCATATTTGTTTTTACTAATTAATAAATAATTTATAATTGATATTTTAAAAATAAATTCAAATTTTGATTCACTCTAATTAGAGAATTACCAAATCACTATTAATCAAAAATAGAGAAACATTGTCCGTAAATACTTTAGGATGATAAATCTTTTATTGATTCACTCAACTATATTTATAAAGTTTATATTATATCTAATTAATACTTATTTAAACTACTCCATAGAATAAATCATAAGAAGCATCAAACATAGTAATTCCTATGTAAGATACTGCTGTAATATCAAGTTTAAAGATTAATTATATAACTATTATAATAAAGTAATCTACACATAATCTTTCATTTAGGATCTTGATAATCAAGTTAGTTCAGTGAACTTATTCTCTAATAAGCACATACATATTTGTTTAAGTGTTTCTACACTTTAATCTATGAAATCAATTACTTTCTTTATAAGAAAAAAAAAACATAATGTATGCTAGCCTAATTGTTTTATCAATAACTCATCTTATTGAAACTACTACTAGGTACATTTTAAAAATAATACAAAAATACAATTCAAATCTTGATTTCCACTTGCATAGTAATTATTCTAAGGATTTTATATTTATAATGGGTTAACCATATTTACAGTCCTAAACCTTTTATCATTTTCTCAATTGAGTCCTAGACCTTTGACACTTTCTATTAAAGTCCTATACCTATACGGATTAATCAAAGTCAATCCTTATAGGACTTAATTGGGAAAATTATGAAAGGTTTAGGATTTAATTAGAAAAATTATGAAAGGTTTAGGACTACAAATATTCGGGATAATCCTATTTACAGTCCTAAATCTTTCAAAAATTTTTCATTTAAATTCTAAACCTTTCATAATTTTCTCAATTAAGTCCTATAATGACTGCCTTTGATTAATCCGAATAAGTATATGACTTCAATAAGAAGTTTTAAAGGTTTAGGACTTAATTGTGAAAAATTTAAAAGGTTTAGGACTACAAATATAGTTATTCCTATTTATAATTAATGATTAGATATAATTAACACTATACACCAAGATGAAGAATACATTTTTATTAATAAATAGACAATAACATACATATATTTGCAATCAGCCGATTAGTTGTAAAGACATAAACTAACAATCTTCTACTTTCACTAAAACAAATCACTTATATATCCAATACTGTACTCATTTATATGTCGATTTTTTTTTTTATTCAATGACTTAATGAGATAATCTGTAAGATTCTCTTTAATGGGAACTCACTCTAATAAGATGGTCTTCTACTCTATTATCTCCCAAATCAAGTGAAATTTTCTAAGTATATACTTGAATTATTGATAAGACCTCAGCTTTTTTACTTATATAATAGCATCATTACTATCACAATATAATAATATCGAATCAACAATGCTAAGAACCAAAATAATTTTAGTGATAAACTTCTTAATCCAAATTACTTCCTTTGTTACCTTGAAAATTGTAATATACTTAGCTTCATTTGGAGATTATAATCATCAATTATTTAGAACCCTTCTAACTAATTACACCACTAATAAGAGTAAATATATACCTTGACTTTGATCTATTATCATCATAATCATATTAAAAAATGGCATTTGAATAACCCTGAACTCTCAATTCAATTCCTTCATAGACCAAGAAAGCTTCTTTAATTCTCCTCAAGTACTTTAAGTTGTTTTTAACAACCATCTAATGGCCCTTACTAGGATTGGTTTAATATATTCCTATCACATTTAAAGCATAATCAACATCTTATCTCGTATATGGAATTGTATATATAATTAATTTAATAGCTAAAGCATATAGAACAAAATTCATTATATTTCTCTCTTCTTTTGTCTTAAGACACAAACTCTTAAAGGGAGAAATCGCATACGATGTGGGTAAGAATCCTCTATTAAAATTATCCATATTTTAACTCTTTATCACTTTGCCTATATATGTAGATTGAGATAAACTAACTAACCTCTTTAACATATCTCTATAGATCTTTATACCAAGAATATAGGTTGATTCATCCATATCCTGTATGAAAAAGTGCTTAGATAAAAATATCTTTATAGAATAAAGCATAGATATGTTATTTCCAATGAACGATAAGTCATCTATATAAAGTGTTAAGAAGACAACTATACTTCTATTAACTTTCTTATAAACACAAGATTCATCCACATTTTTTATAAAATCAAACTATTTGATTACCTTGTTAAAATATATATTCCAACTTGCTTATGCTTGCTTTAGTCTATAAATGGACCCTTATAACTTGTATACTCAATTAGGAAACTCTTTGGAGCCAAAACCCTCAAGTTGTGACATATACACATCATCGAGGAAATTCCCATTGGAAAATATTATTTTGAAATCTATTTTTCAAATTTTATAATCATGGTATGCAATTATAACTAACAAAATCGTTATAGATTTAAGCATTTATAACATTTTTCCATTGACTTTGCTTTGTAAATATATACATCATCATCCACATCAAGTTTTCTCTTAAAATTTCACTTGCATCCAATTGGTACAATACTTTTAAATGTATCTATCAAAGTCTATATTTTATTAATATATATGGATTCCATTTCAAATTTTATGACTTCATGCTATTTTAAGGAGAATCAATTTCTAGCATTGCTTCCTTAAAATTAATAGGCTAATCATTCATAAAATATCATGACTTCCTTATTTAATATGTAGATTTAATCTAACAGAAGGACGATATATTCTACTAGAGCTTCGTCGATTATATGTCTCTTAAACCATTGGTTACACATCTGATGTATCAATTTAAGGTTCTTATTCCACTTTATAAGATTTTACGTTTTTAAAACTTCTCTAAGTTTTATATTACTCCCACTACTTTCTTTAAGAATGACTCATTTTTCTAGGAATATAGTATATCTCAAGACAAATATCTTTTGCTCAAAGAAATGGTAAAATTAACATCTAAAACTTTTTTTTGGATACCCCACGAACTTGCACTTATATAATTTAGTTCCAAAGTTATCAAATATTGTATGTTTCACATAAGCATCACATCCCCAAAGCTTTAAGTGTGATAACTTTGGTCTATTACTAGTTCATATCTTATATAAAGTCTTGTCAATTGATTTGGAATGAACTTTATTCAGAAAGAAAGCAAAAAAGCAAAAACAAAATAATGGTAAATGAAAGATAATTAAGAGGGGAAACTAAAGCAATTTTTATAATGGCTTGACAACACCCTCTATCGCCTAAATCCACTTTCCAATAATCTTATTAGATATTTCACTAATCAACCAAAAAGTTTACAAATCTTCTTTGGATGAAGAGAAGCTCTTTATAAACCTAATATTTCTTTAATGTAGGTAAAGAGTAACCTTATGTAAATCTTTTTTAACGGTGAAGAGTAACCTTTGAATCCAATCCCAATCCCAATAATGATAAAAGGCCCTTTCTAAAACAATTACACCTCAAATAGTGTTTCACTTAAAATTTTAATAACCAAAGTTCTCATAAGCTTTTCAAGCTGAGTGATATGAATGAAAAACTTTCTTGAAAGCTTTGGAAAATAAAATTTATTAGATTAAGATCACAAAAAACCAAGCTTTTACTTTAAAAAAACTCAAGAATACACAATGGACACCTAAAAACTAGTTTTGATCACCTTTAGGGCTTAAAAACACGTTAAAACTTTATAAAGATTGTTCAACTACTATTAGACCTTTTATTTATAGAGCATTCAAACTCAAAGATCTAATAAATATATTACCTAATTATTAGAAACCCTTAAAAATTCATTACATAATGACTTGTAGCTAACTATTATACATCTAGACAATCGACTAGCCGACATTCCCTACGATTGGCCAACCATTTATGAAGCATTAGTTGACCAATCGCTTTATAGAATAGATTTTGTAAAATTCCAACTAGTTCAAAACAAAATTAAACCTCTCAAATCAATTCATTTCAATTTTAAATTGATTTGCACAAGTTTTAAAGCATTCCTTACATGATTCTAAATACCAAGACATGAAAATTAAACTCAAACATAAAATTTATCTTAGCATGTAAAAATTATATGAACTTTTAGAAAACCTTATGTAATATGTATGGAATTTGAGCCCTATGCTTATTGAAACTTCAAATAAAACTTATAACCAAACTCAAACTATCTAAATAGCATAAGATAGGGACTGTCCCTACTGAAGATTCGTGCGGCATTAGCAAACTCCACAATTCGGAATCGCCTACCTCTGCTTGAATGCTAGTTCAG
>JAOXYD010000006.1:9240099-9285446 GCA_028565735.1 Pinacopodium congolense
TGTCATATATTTTAATTCATTTAACTTTATATTTTTATATCTAACTTATTATATTTGACATTTTTTAAAATTTCAAAATTAAAAATTAAAAATTTTAAAATTAATAAAATAACGATTATAGTTAAATCGACAGTTAAACCATAACTGGCCGTTTTCAAACCATAACTGGCTGTTTTCAAACCGTAACTTAAACCATAAATTGATGGTTAGATTAAGGTTTATAAATTTTCATAAACCGTAACTGAAGGTTTATTAACTATGGTCAGGGTTACAAAAGGATACTAATTCTTTTTTCGATCACACCATTTTTATTACGTGTCTAGAATTATATTTTTGGCAATAATGTATTCCTCTTAAAGAAACATAGGGATACCCTTTTATTATCCCATCTTTGTGTACTTACCATAATATTTTTGACCATATTAGATTTTATAATTTTAACCATTTTATTTTCTTTATTTTTTCTTTGACAAAACTTAATTCTTCCTATCTCTTGAGTGATAATATTATACCAATCTACTTAAAGTCACAAAATAGTTTATATAAACAATTAATTAGGATATAAATAAACATAAAAATATGAAAAAATAATTAAGTAGTTAACCTAAAAAGCTATAATTGACATACACTACTAATTTATATATGAAAGGTATCTTAAATATCCTTAAAAAAAAACTATTTGCTTAGGAACTCCCTAAAATGTGTTAAAGTAAGGAAAATTATTTTGAAACATTTTATCTCCCTAAAAGTGGTCCTTTTGTCACCTTATGTATCTCATTTATGCTTTTTGGAAGTTTTATCTTTGAAAACTAGCTAGTCTATCATTTGTTTGGGTAGTCAAACACCATTTTTAAACTAGCCTATCATTTTCTTAGGCTAGTCTTATATATAGTTGATAATAAAGGTTCATCTAGTTAATATCAACTATATTTGTATTCTTAAAAGATACAAAAAATTAGCTTACATTTTAATAAAATCTTAAATCACATCAATTCATCATTCCTATCAAAATTTGTGATCAAACTACCTTACAATATTTGATGATGATAATAAAATAGACCCACATAATTCTTTCACCAAATTCTCTATTTTGAGTTTGATACCAGCTCTTCATGTATGTTTAAAGATTGTGGATATTCCTCTTAAAGTTTCATAACTTCTTGAATCACCTTAACCCAATATTTCTATCAAAGGTTATGCTTAGGATACCAAGGAGTGTTCAATTTTGAAACATATTAGACTAATATGCCTCTTTTATCACACTATTATTTGATTTGAATTCAATGACATCTTAAACTATCCTAATTAAACAAAAATCAAGTTACTAAAGCATAACAATTCAACCATAACTCATAACTAAAATAATCATAATAAAAATCAAGACATATAGGAATAAAAATAAGAAAATTCAAAATCTCATGACATCTATACTAAATAATTTTCTTTATAGAGTTCCAATGACAAGGGTTATAATATCAATAATATCAAATACAATCAGCTAAACCAAAATAATTTTTGTTAAAACCTTCATTTGAAACTTACTTAATTGGAATTAGTCTTAAATTGTGATTATATGAAGGATATCCTTTTATTATATTTATTAAAATAAAATTAATATGATTTTATCTTTATAACAATATTTGACATGTAGCATACTTATAGATTTATGAAAAAATATTCTTTAATGGTGCAAATAAATATTTATAGTGGTTTGGTATACAACCCTTATCTATTTCTACTCTCCAATTCGTTATTGAAAATTTCCCTAATATCTTCTTTAACGGATAACGATTAACCCTTATAAAATACGCTCTTTTATTGGGATAAAAGTAATCCTTTGAAATTTGATAATCCCTAAATAAATAACCTAAAAATACACTTAAAAAATGCTTAGAGCTTGTTTGGTAAGGCTTTATTTTCCTATTTTGATTTCTTATTTTTTAAAAATTAGAAATGAAAAAATAGTATAGAAACTGAAAAAACACATTAATACAATACAAAAATAAAAAAACATATAAACTGAAAAAAACATAAAAAATAATACAAAAATACAAAAACTACAATTAAAAACCATAACCAATAACAATACCAAATAGGCCCTTACTTAACCAATCGAAAGTGTATAAGGGGTGTTGAATCAAAGGAGGTTACACCTTATTTTGATGATGACAAAACATCTTTTCTAGTGATATTTTTGTTTAAGTGTGTATGAGGATAGGGAAGCATATTTGAGTAAGAAGAATGTTGATTGTTCGGATGAATGGAAGATTGATTGACCAAATAAATATCGATCGATCGAAAACACTTGATGAAGAGAGCATCGGCTGACCTAAAGAAGATCGGTCAATCGAACCATGGAACCAGTTAACCAAATGAACGCCTTGAGGAGATCGGTTGACCGAATAGAAAGACCAGTTGGCCAATTGAAGCTACCGGTTGACTGAATGAAGTGGAACAATGAAGACCAATCAATTGAATATGTCAATTAGTCGACCGAATGAAGAAGATTACGAGCAGATTATGAGGAACGATCATGTTGCACAACAGTCAAAAGATTTGTCCAACGATCCAAAGGAGTTAATTATTAGATGAACGTTGCAGATTTTGCCAATGACTAGATTAATCCATTCTTATAGATAAATAGAGGATTAAGCAATTTCAGATACAGAGAAGTGATATACATGAGTTTTAGAACAAGTTTTCTGTAAAAGCTTAAAAGTTTTTGTATTGTGAACTTATTTGTGAGTTTAATTTTTAAAGTTATTCTTGAGCCTTAAAAAATAGAATTAAGAGGATATGCTTGAGCCTACAAAAAGAATTTGTTAAAAGGTTATATTTGAGCCTTTGGAAAAGTAGAGAGGTTTATCCTTGAGCCTAAAAAAAGATTGTAAGTTATACTTTATATTTGCATTACTTATTTCATATTCAATAAAGTGCAAGCCTCTTTTATTTATTTCATTTTTTTTAGCTTCCACAAATTGTATTATGTTGCGTGTCTCTTGATTAAAGATTTTAAAAACATAATTCACCCCACTTAGGTGCCATTTAGGACCAATAATTGGTATTAGAGAGTAGGTCTCACTTAAAACTTAAATTCCAATGAATTTGTGAGGAAAGATCAAATAGCACACTTCATGAATTTCATAGGTTTTTCATATAGCTTAGATGGGTATAATCCACATAGAACACCCTTTTTTGATAGTAACAATTACATATATTGGAAGAATAAGATGGGGTGTTACTTAATAGGAGAAAATGCCGATTTATGGATGATGGTAACTCAACCATTTTATATGCCTATCAAACTCATAGGTAATAAGGTTGTTTTAAAGAAAGAAAATGAATGGAACGTAGAAGAAAAAAGATATATTTCTTTGAATTGTAAGGCGATGTATATTTTGTATTGTGGTTTAAGTATGAAAGAGTATAACAGAATTTCAATGTGTGAAACTGCATATGATATATATCATACTTTGGAAATCACTCATAAAGGTATGAATCAAGTCAAGGAGATGAAAATTAGCATGCTTCCTTATGATTATGAAATGTTTGGAATGATGTATGATGAAAATATTTCCACTATGTATGCACGATTTAACAATATTATAAGTGCGGTAAAAGTTTTAGGTAAGACCTATTCTAATGTTGAGCTTGTTTAGAAAATCTTGATGTTACTGCCCAAGACATGGGAAACGAAGGTAACTTCAATACAAGAGGCCAAGGATCTCAACACACTTCCCATCGAAGATCTTATTGGGTCACTTTTAACATATAAAATGAGGATGAAGAATATCAATGATGAATAAGAAACCTGAAAGAAGAAGAACGTGGCCTTTAAGGCATCTAAAAGAGAAAAAAGCAACAATGAAGAATTATTGCTTAGGAGCAAAAATAAGGAACTCGCTTTTATTACGAGAAAATTAAAGAAGTTCATGAGAAATGCATCTATATGTCGAAAAGGTACGCCATTTTCTAAAAATAAAATTTCTAACGTAACATGCTATAAATGTGGTGAAAAGGAAACTTTAGATCACAATGCCCGAAATTGCAAGAAGTAAAAGAAAAAGACAAGAAGAAATAAAAGACATGATGGAAGAAAGAGAAATCGAATAAAAAGAAAGCATTGAAAGTCTCGTGGTCTGAATATAGCAATTTCATAGAAGAAGAAGTGGACAACATATGTTTTATAACACATAATGAGGTATGTTCTTCTCCTAATGAAGATGAATATGACTATTTGTGTGATGAAGTGTTAGAACACATATAAGAATTAACCAAGAAAATAAGGAATTACATGCCAAAAATAAAAGTTTGTTAGATGAGTTAGATGCATGCAAAATAGAAAATGAGAACCTTAGAAAAGACATAAGTTTAATCAATAAGGACAATGATGAACTGGTTAATGAAAATAGATCTTTAAAGAAAGAAATTGAATCCCTTACAGAATATCTAAAAAAATTCAACAAAGGAAGAGGAAAACCAGAGACATTGTTAAGTATTCAAAAATATGAAAATGGAAAACATGGTTTCAGATGCAACAATGAATCATCTACTAGTAAAACCACTTTTGTTAAAGGGAAAAATCTAGAAGATGAAAGTTCATCAAAAATTGCTCATAATATATCTAGTAAACCTCAATCTAGACATCATGCATTCTTATACACTCAAAAGCCTAAAAAATTGTTTCAAAGCCAAATGAATTATAGAAAACCATATATGCAACCTAGACAACAATTTCATAAAGTTTACAATATGTTTAGACCAAGAAACTATACACCTCTATTTTGTTCATATTGTGAAAAGCATGGACATATTCTTATTTTTGTTTTGATTGTCTGAACAATTTCTCTAAAAATTACAATTTTTAGAAGACAAAAACAATATGGATCCCAAAAAATTAGATAGTTTTGTTTTCTATTATTTATTATTTTATATGTTTATTTTTATGACCTGCTGAAGTTTTTAGCTTGTAGTACTCATAGGTTTGGTCGATCAAATGAATGACATTGATCATCCTAAGGTCGTTCGGTTGACTAATGGACAGGTCCTGTAGATCGATAGATCAATGTTTACGTGATCGGTCGACCAATGTACTGATTTGGTCGATCGATAGGTAAAAAAAAACTCATTTT
This sequence comes from Pinacopodium congolense, assembly GCA_028565735.1. NCBI lineage: Eukaryota > Viridiplantae > Streptophyta > Magnoliopsida > Malpighiales > Erythroxylaceae > Pinacopodium > Pinacopodium congolense. The sequence goes on from JAOXYD010000006.1 coordinate 9,245,232, forward strand.
TTCTTCATCAGTATTAAATTGATTTATGTTTTAATTATACTTGTTATCTCCTTCAATTTATGTTTTACTTATAAGTGTTAATTCCTTCTTAAACACCTATGATAGATGTTCTAAATTTTCCTTGCAATTTTAACTATGTGAATTTATTCAAGTTCATAGTTTTAAAAAGGCATGAGTTAGGTATACTAACATCTAAGGACCCTAAATAAGATGGCTACCTAAAGTGTTTTATTTATCTTATAGGGCAAAAGAAGAAACAAATGGTACGTAGATAGCGGTTGTTCACGACATATGATTGGGGACCCCTCACAATTTATCACTTTTAAGAGCAAGGATGGAGGATTTGTCACTTTTGAGGACAATGCCAAGGGTAAGGTAATTGGCATGGGAAAAGTAGGTAAAGATAACTATCCTTTAATTAATAATGTTTTACTTGTTGAATGCTTGAAATATAATTTATTGAGTGCAGTAAATTATAAGATAAGAACTATAAGGTTAGTTTCGTAGAAGATTAGTGTGTTGTCTCTAAGATAGATAACGATAGTATCGTGTTCTTAGGAAAAAGGGAAGGAAATATTTATATTGTTGATTTATATTGTGCTACTAACCTTGAAGATAAGTGTTCAATTTCCTTGAGTGAATGCACTTGGACTTAACATAAACGACTTGGACATGCAAGTATGGATCTTCACTCAAAGCTCAATTCGAAACAACTTGTAAGAGGACTTCCAACTATAAAATACGAAAAGACAATTTGTGGAACATGTTAAATGGGAAAACAAGTAAGAAGCTCTTTTTCAAAGCAAGAAATAGGTAACATCTTCTAGACCCCTCTAACTACTTCCCTAGATTAATTTGGTCCTATTAGAGTAGCTAGTTTAGGAGGAAAATCATATGCATTTGTTATTGTTGATGATTTCAGTCATTTTACTTGGATTTTATTCTTAAGTTCAAAAGATGAATGTTTTAAATATTTTGTTAGTTTTTTTAAAGAAAATTCAAAATGAAAAGTCCTTATCTATTGCATCCATTAGAAGTGATCATTATAGAGAATTAAAAAAAAATGATATGATTGAATGTTTTTATGACGATTATGGCATTATTCATAATTTTTTTGCACTTAGGACATCTTAACAAAATGATATAGTAGAAAGAAAAAAATAGATTTTTACAAGAAATGACACGGGCTATGATAAATGAAATATGATTTGCCAAAATATTTTTGAGCCGAAGCCATTGCATGTGTATGTCACGTCGTCGATAGGGTGAAATTAGACATAAGTTAGATAAAACACCATATGAGCTTTTGAATGACAAGAAATCAAGAATTAGTCATTTCAAAATTTTTGGATGCAAATGTTATATTTTGAATACTAAAGATAGTTTGCGAAAATTTGATTCTAAAACAAATGAGGGCATTTTCTTAGGATATTCTTTATTAAGTAAAGCATATAGATTTTATAACAAGAAATATCATGTTGTTGAAGAGTTTATGCATGTTATTTTTGACAAAACTAATCCTTTCAAAAGAAAGAAAGTACTTAAGTTTGATGATTCAGATTTATCTAAGGGATTAGAACACCTTTCTCTTGAAGACAATAGATAAACATAACAAATTGTTGAACCAAGTTGAGGAGGAGGACATGAAGAGCTACTAAGAGATTGGAAATACAAGAAGGATCATCTCGCTAATCAAATTGTTCACCAAGGGGTAACCACTAGATCTCAATTTAATTTATTTCATATTTCTTTCATTTCAAAGATTGAACCTAAAACAATAGAAGAAGCTCTAGATGATGAGAATTAGATTTTAGCAATGAATAAGGAGTTGGAACAATTTGAATGAAACAAAGTTTGGACTTTAGCACCTAGACCTGTAGATCATTCTATAATAAGAATTAAATGGGTTTTTAAGAATAAACTAGATGAACAAGGTAACATTGTTAGAATAAAGCAAGACTAGTGGCTAAAGGATAAAAACAAGAAGAAGGAATAGAATATGATGAGATGTTTGCCCCTATATCTAGGTTAGAGGCTATTAGATTACTTTTTACATTTACATCTCACATAGGTTTTAAATTGTTTTAAATGGATTCAAAAGTGCATTTTTGAATGGATTTATTCAAGAAAAAGTGTATGATAATCAACCCCTAGTTTTGAACGTCATGATGCATCCGAACATGTTTTTAAACTTTCTAAAGCATTATATGGTTTAAAACAAACACCTAAAGCTTTGTATGATAGATTAAGTACATTTTTGCTTGATAATGGCTTTGAAAAAGTGAAAGTAGACACCGCCTTATTTATTAAGAAAGAGCAAAATGCCTTATTAATTGTTCAAATATATGTTGATGATATTATTTTTGGAGCTACTGATGAACATTTGTATAAAGAATTTACTAAGTATATGAGTAAGGAGTTCGAGATGAGCATGATGAAAGAATTGAATTCTTCGTCGAATTCCAAATCAAGCAAGTAAAGGATGGAATTTTCATAAATCAATCAAAGTATACATGGGAACTCCTTAAGTATTTTGGTATGGATAAAACAAAGCCCTTAGACACTCATATGAACACATCCACCAAATTGAATAAAGATGAAAATGGAAAAGCGATAGATGAAAAACTATATTGAGGTATGATAAGTAGTTTGTTGTATTTAACTACTAGTAGTCCTGACATTATGTTTACTGCTTGTTTATGTGCACATTTTCAATCTTCTTATAAAGAATCACATTTACTAGTTATTAAACTTATTTTGTGCGATCTAAGTGATATGTTACATTTAGGACTTTGGTATCCTAAAAATGATTATTTGGATTTAGTTGAGTATTCTGATGCTAATTATGCTGGTCGTTTGCTAGATAGAAAAAGTACATCTAGTACATGTCATTTTTTAGGAAGTGCATTAGTTTCATGGTTTTATCAAAAATAGAATTCTATTGCATTATTTACGGCGAAAGCCGAATATGTGGCTGCCAGTAATTACTATACACATGTCTTAAGGCTTAAACAACAACTTAAAGACTATGGTTTGCATCTTCATAGAATTCCAATTCGATGTGAATTTGTGATCATGTGCAACATGGAGATATTGAACTTGAGTTTGTTAATATATTACATCAATTAACGGATATTTTTACTAAACCTTTATGTGAAGATCATTTTTGTACAATTAGATGAGAGATTAGTATGATTGATGGATACTCCCTATAACCGTTTGTATTAATTCCAAAAAAGGAAAGAGGTATATGGAATTAAATATTCTTTGTGTACCATATGCATGAATTTAGGGAAAGTTAAGTTTTTGTTTATTTTTATGAAGTCTTGAACTCTTGTGTAATTTAGGGGGAGTTTATATTTGTTCCATATGCTTTAATATCACATAGTTTTTTCATCACTAAAAAGGGGGAGATTGTTGAATTAAAAGAGGTTCCACCTTATTTTCATGATGAGAAAACTTATTTTTTACTAATATTTTTGTTTAAGTGTGTATGAGGATATGGAAGCATAACAAGAATGTTAATTTTTTGGATGAATGGAAGATTGGTCGACTGAATACATACTGGTCTATCAAATACGGTTGATGAAGGGAGTATCGACTGACTGAAGGAAGATTGGTCAATCGAACCATGAATGAATGCCTTGAGGAGATTGATTAATCGAATAAGAAGACCAGTCAACCAAATAAACATTAGTCGACTGATTGAAGCTACCGGCTGATCGAATGAAGTAAAACAATGAAGATCGGTTGATCGAATATGTTTATCAGTCGACCAAATGAAGAAGATTACGAGCAGATTATAAGGAACAATCATATTGCATAACGGTCACAAGATTTGTCCAACGGTCTAATGACAAGATTAATCCATTCTTATATATAAATAAAGGATTAAGCAACGACAGATACAAAGAAGTGATATACAAGAGTTTTAGAACAAGTTTTCTATAAAATCTTAAGAGTTTTTGTGCTGTGAGCTTATTTATGTGTTTGATTTGAGGCTTGAAAAAAAGAGAGTTAAGAGGTTATTCTTGAGCCTACAAAAAGAATTTATCAAAAGATTATACTTAAGCCTTTAGAAAAGTAGAGAGGGTTATTCTTGAGCCTAAAAGGAGATTGTAAGTTACACTTTATATTTGCATTACTTATTTCATATTCAATAAAGTACAAGTCTCTTTTATTTGTTTTATAATTGTTTTAGCTTTTGCAAATTGTATTGATTTATGTGCCTCTCACTTAAATATGATTAGATCCTAATTCATTGGCATTTAGGACCAATAAGGGGATTATAAATAAACCAAAAAATGAATACAGTAAACTTTAAAAAAACTTAAAACAACTAAAAAACCACTCAAAAGATTCTTAATTTACTTAGAACTCAATTACATACTTTTCAATGCCTAATATATCCTCTAATACATCTATTTATAAGTGAAAATCCCCCATCTAACCATATATATCCATTGGAATACATAAAAAATCATTGAACACAATTTTTACCATTGAGATTAGTTGTTAGAATTAAATCTTCTATGCTAGTGGTAAACCAATCAAAATGCATTAGTTGACTAATGCATACTATTTAGTATAGTAATCAACCAGTTTGGCAAAAATAGCACACTGATTGACTAGTCACACATATTAGTTGACCAATCTTTCCTCGAACTGGTTTTTGATACTTTTTAACTCACTTTAACACTTTTAAATCACCCCTAACATTTTTAAACACTTTTTTTTCTATGAATACAACACACACACACACACACACACATACACAAATTATTCTTGATTATTTAACCTATATGCATAAACCTTAAACCTGAATGCATTATGCATGAGTTTAGCCTATTAAACACTTTAAGAAGACTAGATAAGATTATAGTAAAATATAAGATATAACTCATATACTAACTTGATCTTTGTCTTGAGCCTTTTGCTTTTGTTCTTCATAAGTTCCATTTAAACTCTAAGGCTCCAAATTATGTCTCCTAAACACCTCTTCCTCAAAATTATCTTTTTAAAACTTAAAACACAATAATACATTAGTAGCAAGGTTGTTATGCCATCACCAAAACCTAGGTAGAACCTCTTTTAGTTTAACAAGGTTTAACAATCTCCTTCTTCTTTATGATGGCAAAACCATATGATATTATAAAAAAATAAAAAAATTTATTCCAATACCACATAGATTTTCTTAATACCACTTAAACTCTCTCAATATCATTGAAAAAGTCCTCCCTTTATATACTAATAAAGGCAACAAGACAATTACATTCATATTCAAAACTTAATATCATTAAAGGCAATTTCATTATTTTAATATCATCACATATCCAAAACTCATTTGAAAAATAAAAAAGATATCAATGTCATCAAAACTCATTACGTGTAAAGCTCTCCTAAAATTAAAAAAATCAAAATCCCTCTAAATAATTACAATTAATATCATATAATATCACATAATAATCATCCCCTTTTTAGAATCATCAAGAAGGTAAGTATAAACATATAACCAAGCATGTCTCATGATGAATTTTCAATTTGTCTTTTGTAAAGGATCCATACATTATATGTATATGGGCGTACCCAAGTTTTACTCAAAATATATCAAAGAATCACACTATCAATACTACAATACACAAATAGTCAAGTGTACTTATCGTGATGCAATATAGTTAAAATGAATCCAAGAGTCAAATCCATAAGGACTAATATTATCGGTGAGATCCTTTCTATATTATCTTGCTTATTAATTGGTAGAGTGATTGATCTACTTGATAAAGAAAATAAACAAAAAATTTAAAATAAGCACATAAAATAACTCACAAGGGCTAACACTTAATAATGAAGTTAGGATTCAAGTAATCAATCCTTCTAGGATGCATTCGCATTCATTATTAATCTTGATTCAACTTATTTTCTAGGTTTATTAAACTGGAGGTACTCTAAGCTAAATCACATACTCTCTCTCAAGTTATGCAATCCTATTTAATTTGATAAATCAAGCAGAAGTTCTCTTTATCTTAACCTATCAATTGAATGCATTAATTCGTTCTATAAAACCTATTGATTTGATTAAATTCACACATAACTTGGACATCTTATGTAAGCCTATCTTTAGGTCCCTATATAAGATGCTTTACTTATGAAGTGATCTAAAGCATATAATTAATTTCTTAGTCTAATCATACATAATCAAAGCATTGAAATTAAGGTTTACGTTCTCATAATATTCAGTATTCAATGTCATTAATAGCCATAAGAAAATGTAACATAAAATATGGAAATCAAAAGTTAAGTTAAGAATAACAACTAATACTACATTCTAGAGTTAAAAAAAATTTATGTGAAAATATTAGCTGCTACACTTGGTATGAATCACACAAAAAACTATAAAGAAGGAAATAGAAAAGATCATCGAGAATTTTCTTGAACCCTTGATTCCCTAATGGTTGTTATAGAAAATCCTATTTTTAATTCTCCTTTACAATTTGCCAAAACCTTCAGAGATAGCTTAGGACTTGTTAATTCTCTCTTGGTGGTTGCTAGATGATGTTTAGAGGCAATAAGATCATAAAAATAATGTAATTTTAGTTATTTTCATAAGGATGGACTACATCAATCATGGTCAGAATTGTGTCGTAGAGAGGGAAAACTAGAGAGATGAAACTAAGGAAATTTATTTAGTGAGGAAATGAATTCTTTAAGGAGGAATGGAAGCAAGAGGTGGAGTCAATTTTATAAGGGGATTAGTCAATGATAAAGATTTTGAGAGAGAGGAGTCAGGAGTACAAATAAACTAACAGAGAGTTAAATAAAGACTTAAACATCAATTGATTCATCAACCAGTCATACTGTTGATTGTAAAACAACTTACTAGTTTTATGCTCAAAACCGCAAGTATACGGGTCGTTACTTATAGTTAAGAACGGATATTAATCCCATAAGGATTGAGTTGAGTCACCAATTAACTTAGGTTCAACTTTGTTTAATAAATAAGTTTAAATATTAAAAACTAGAAAATAAATTAAATTAAATTAAACTAGTAATAACAGCTAATTGAGACAAAGTGCAAGAATTTGATAACCAAAGCTTAAGATTAGGAGTTACTCTATCCTTATTTTGCTTCACTCTTGTATTCTTGATTCAATTATGCTCGACCCAAGACTTTCTAATGCTTAGTTATCCTCTCTCAAGGTGCAATTAACTGTCCCTAACCAAATATATTAGGATTAATTATTCTATCTCTAGCCTTACTAACTTTTCCTAACCATTCAACTAGATATTAAGCAATGTTATAGGTAATTTTCAATAAATAGCCAATATCTCTCTCTTCAACTACTTGCAAAAACCTGAATATGTATAGGTCTATTGGAAGCCAACTCTCATTTCACTACCCAACACAAATACCTAACTCACCCTATTGCAAGGTTTAAGCTCAATACATATCATAAACATCCATTCATTGAATTAAAAAGCAAGAGTTTCACAAAATAATTCAAGAACAACTCATATAAAGTATTTAGCTACTCATAACAGCAATAAATCCATCAACAATCATGTTTCCCATACGAACAAGTAATAAAGAGGATAAAGAATAAACTAGATAAAGCCTTGAAGCTCTTGTCTTCACTTCTAGAATGCTGGAAAATCTGGGTGTTGATGTGTCTTGATGATTTCCAAGGTTTATTGAGTTGCCTCCTTTGTGTAGCCACCAAAAACCTCTTCCTTGCCCCTTCTTGGATGTAGCCTAATGAATGTTGAAGGCACCCTAGGGTTTAGAACACTTATATATGTCAAATAGGTTTCCAACACTTAAAATCTTGCGTTTGACCCGTAAAGGAATCAGCTTTGCTGTTACGATCGTGATAGAGGGTTATTATCTAAGGGGTGTCACAATCGTGACAGGTCACCCTTGTGACACCTTATTTAATAGCTTTGAGTATCCTTCACTCTTTTGACCATAAATTTTATTCCGGAGCTTTAATTGACTTGAAATTTGAACTGGAGACTCCTAACATCTTGATCTTCCTCTCCACTAATTGTTATGATCATCTGAGCTCTAAAGTTCTTCCTAATTAGCCATCAAACTCACCTATAAAAACTCTAAGTCTGAAATCCTGATACCTACAAAATCAACCAACAAAGTGCATTAAACTATTCCTTAAATAAGCTCAAAATCCACCCTTAAACACTAGATAAAATAAAGAAACACTTAAACACTTCAAAGATCATGCAAATATGCAAAATATGCAAAAGAAAAAGAAATAAACTAAAGCTAAAACACACAAAGAAACACTTAAAACACCTAAAAACTAAAGCTAAAACACACAAAGAAACACTTAAAACACTTAAAAACAACTTAGAAACAAAACCTAAAAGCACACTTATCAACTTACCCATACTTAAACCTTTTATCTTTAAGCAAAATCAAACACAACCAATCCATCCTATCAATTCATCTTCACAAGGATTAAGATCATGCAATCTTTCAAACTTTGGCCAACTCAAATGTCAAGCTACTACACATATCAAGATTAGTTTTCATCGGCGTACATAAACAAACTCAATTTATGACACTATTGATCAAAGGCAAGCATAGAATCAAAACAGATCTTCCTTACAGAAATCTCTCATTTCACTCAAGTGTTTAAAGGTTAATGTTTCACTCAAAACTCTCTATAAGAAAGCACACTACCATAGGTTTACAAATGCACCAATTCTTCTCTGCAGTGATTACATGCACAAATAGATAAAAAGGACTTTGCTAAGGGTTGTAATGGGGTTAGGGTTTAAGGTATGTCAAAAAAGGTATAAAAGGTTTAATTACAAGAATTCATATAATACCAAGTATGTAAAGGGACACAAAATGACTTTTGAGACATGAAAATGGATAAAACTAACTACTCAACACTTATTTTTGCTACTAATTGTTATTCCTTTTCTTTTCTTTTTCTTTTTCTTCTTTGTCTTCTCTCTTTTTTTAGTTTTTTATTTTTTTCTTTTTGAAAAATAATAAAGAAACAATAAGCAAAATATTAGTTAAATGCAATGTGTTCTATGAGTAGAAGTACTAATAATTGCTTAAAGCATCTAAAAAAATTATAGCCAAAAATTCTAAACTAATGCAGACTTAGCACACTATTAAACTTGTGATTGGGTAAGCTGATGGGGTTTGAGGGTTTAAAAATGAGGTTTTTTCTTAAAGAAACAAAAGGTCAAAGGCTCAACGGGTTTGCAAAGGACAATGACATAGGTAGTCGTTTAAGCTAAAGGTTAAAAGAAAGAGGGCCTTGATCACTTCTATTTAACATGCATCTAGTAGATTCAAATTGGTTCAGAGCAAGTTCTAGAGGTAACCACCTATGAGAGTATCACACACACAAAGAATTAAATGACTTTATAATATAGTCATATAGGCTTAACTCCTCACTTAGGCTCAACTGAAGATCTGTTATGTTTCTATAAATCACCTAATCACTCCAATGTCAATTTCTAGGTAAGTCTATGTAACAAATTACTTAAGTCAATTCGCATGATTCACCTTCTATCCAAGTGGCCTAATTCAACTTCAATCATGCATCTCAATCTCATTCCGATTACTATGATAGAATTTCATAGCAACACATCATTACAAAAGTTCAAACGCAATGGAAATGAAAAACTTAGAACTAACAACCTAACATGCAACTTAAATGACATGCAAAAATACTATGCAAACACAAACATCAAACTCCACAAATATAACATGAAACAATTAGCTACCTCCCCACACTTGAAGGACACATTGTCCTCAATGTGTGAAGATAACAATGAAAGTAAAGAACACAAATATAGAATCAAAAACTAATCAAATTTAAAAAGTAATAAAATGTATGAAAACCAAATAAAAGAAATAAACAACAACTAAAGGGAGGGCAAGAAAGCTTATGGAGAGGGTAAGGGCGATGGCGTTGGGGATGGAAAATTCCTTCCTTAATTTTATGCCAAAGAAAACTTTTTTCCCCTCTTCCTTTGGTCCTCTATCAAGCTATAATCCACAACAAACCTTTCAGCAATCATCAAGGCATCTAAACATCAAGAGACCAAAAGGGAAACAAGCTAAGATCAAACATCTCAAAAGCAATCTAAATTCGAAAATACACTAAACACAAAGACAAGGAAATTAAAAACAAACATGCTAATTTAAGGCCATCAGCTTGACCCTTGCCATATCAACAATATCCATTATCAAATGGATGTTTGAGCACAATAAAAAGCATGCTCAAACTCCGTAAGGAACTTGGAGTAACTTCCCTTAATGTAGGCTCCTAATTAGCATGATGCTCTAGAACTTTAGGGGAGCCCAACTCTCCTCACCTTTCCTTTAGGGATTTGTGCTTCCTCCCAAATTAATTCAGCCGCTTCTCTCTTTATGTGCAGCTCGTCCTTTGTTGTCTCCTCCACTCGTCGTTTTGCATTAAACAAAACGACGAGTTCAATGCATAGCAAGTTTTTTCTTTTTTTTTCTTTTTTTAAATTAAAATAATCTTTGTTTTTTGCTCCAATTTGCTGCCATTAACAACAATATAACACAATTTGAATATTCAAACAATAAAATAAGATTGAAATAACATTAAAAAGCATATGAAAATTTAATAAATTTCAATCTTATCAACCGGTCTCAATGAGCTTCAATTTCAAGATACTTGTCTTTTGTATAAGTTACTTCATGGCTTAAGAGGCATTGAGGGATTGCCTTTAGCAGGTTTCATTTTACAAAGTACGTGAAACGTAGTTCGACACATATGTTCGATCGAAAACTTTTGTTTTCCTTATTTTCTTATGAGGATTTTGGAGAGAGCTAGTGTTCCTTTTGATGGTCAATTGGCAGTCAATCCCGCTAACTCTATTTCTTATTCTCTTATCAAGCTTTGGTCATACTATAATGTTGGTGGGCAGTGGAGAAACATTTTGTTTAGGACTTTATAGGTAGGTGAGCATGTTGATGACCTTGATATTCCTGCTCCTGTTAATGCTCCTGAGGATGGTCAGGACGAGGCTTCATTTGAAGCCATGCCAAGTGTTCATAAGCCTCATGTAGACACTTCTACTCCAGCTTATGTTCCTCCTGTGCCACCTACTAAGCCTCCTTATAGTGCTTTGCATGAGGATAGGATTGACCAGCGTCTAGATAGGATTGAGGAGTCTCACCAAGCTGATGATGATCATGATCCTAGTTCTACTATCTAGCTTTGATGGCTTACACATGTTGTTCCTGGTGGATGTTGCTTTTGTGTTTGTTTTAGTATTTGTTGTCAGTTGTATTTCCTTTCTAGTTCAGTTGTGGTTTACTAATTTTTTTGTATTTGGATTATTCTTATCTATTTTTGGTTTTAATGATGTATTTACTCCATATGGTACTTTGACATTATATTATGATATATGGAGTTGCTTTTATGATTATTTTTGGCTTCTGGTACTTTCATTTTCTTCTATTTGTGATAGTTGTAGCAAGTCCATAAATGTTTACATTATTCACTTCAACAGAGCGTTCACGTTATTATCTAATTATTTCGGGTTCTTTCTATTCCTTTTTTCCCTCATATATGTGCTTTCCTTTTGGTTTATGAACATTGAGAACAATATTCAATTTAAGTGTGGAGGAGGGATTAGATGATTTAGGTTGTTCCACACTTATGTTTTATTTGTCTTCAATCATGTCAATTTATCATCCTTTTCTAATTAATCTATAATTTTTTGCAAAATATTGTTAATCTTGATCCTATCATTGACAGGTTTTCCTTTTCAATTTCACTCTTTTGACATAATAAGATGTTATCCTTGTTATTCTGGTGATTAATGAGCTTTTGATCTTAATTTATTTAATGCTTTCGACAAGTAAGTCCTTATTGATTCGCTATGACATTTCAATTCTAAACTGAATCTTTCTAAGCTAAATGTTTCATCCTTGATGCAATTTAATTATCCTCTGTCAAAAAAAAAGGAAAAAATTGGAAAATGAAAAGAAAAAAGTGGAAAAAAAGAAATGAAAAATAAAAGGAGAAAAAATTTAAAAGAAAGAAAAAGAAAAGAAAAAACAAACAAGAGTGAAAAGTAGGAATTTATTTCATTCACTTTGCTGGCTTATAACCAATTGGTTAACAGTTATGAGTTATGTAAAAAGTCGGTTAATGAAAAGTCGCTTAATCTGATAAGGCAGGGGTTATTCACCATAAACTATTCACCTTTAAGTATGAAAGATTGAGTGACTTCTCAACTAAATCTAGGCCTATATTGCTTTTTGTTTTTAGTGTTTAAGATTACGGATGTGGATTTGTGTTCACTGATGTTACTTCTTGCTTGGTTTATATTAATTTTATGATTGGAATGAAATTATGAACTTAGGATGAGTTGAAAGAAGAAAGAAGTAAATCAATTTCAATTTCGACTTAATTGGATGAATCAAATTTATAACCTCTTACTTTTCCATATTGATTGAAAGATGAGGGAATTCTTTTCAATGGTTTTAATTTCTTGATTGGGATTATTTTCTTAAGATTATATGTTAGTTGGAAACTAATGATAGATTGATTTGCTTGAGGATAAGAAGAAGCTAAGTGTGGGGGAGTTGATAGTGCTAAATTGATATAGCTTTTGATGATATTTTAATACATGTGAACCACTATTTTGATGTTAATTGAGTTAATGTGTGTCTTGATTTGTTATATTTGCAGGTTAGCATCAATTGGAAGTGGAAATCTAAGAAATGATGAAGAATGGTGTTGAATTTGGAGTAAAATGGTGTTGTCTTGAGTCTATTTAACCCCTTTTAGTTTAAGCCTTGAGTGTTTTTAGATAATTGTGATCCAATTGCCTTAGTAGTTTATACAATTAAATTTTCTATGGGTTCGATATTCCGGAGTCTTAAATGTGCTCTTCTTAATTACTTGTGACTGATACACTGCCGATAAGTTGATTTGGTATTTGATTTGGAATTGCATGAAAATTGATTGAATTATTTGAGTTAAAGTGATACTAAACCGAACTAGCATGCTTAAATGACTTAAGTAAGTTATGAAATGGATTGGAATTTCTAATATGGGGTCTTCATTAAATCAATACAAAACTATGGTCAAGTCATTGCTTTTTTTCTAACATTCCTAAATTTATGGTTTAGTCCACTCACAAATCAATAGGAAGTAGGCTTAACATTTAGGATGTTTCTAATCCTAAATTATATTCAAGATTAGTTCCATCATAAACTAACTAATCAATGGTCATGTATTTATTTAACTCATGTTATTTATGGATTTTCCCAATGAATTAATTGATTGGTCCTCGACTTATTCATATAAGCTCATATCCTAAGTGATCAAGTTAAGATATGCTTTAAAATCTCACATAAACAAATATTATAATCCAGTGATTTGTTATAAGCTTAGTTAAGAGATTCAAGAAGCTGTACTTAGCATAGATTTAGCTCAAAACATCATAAATAAACAAAAAAATTCATATCAAAACAAAACAACCCATATTCTTGCATAAATTTGAACAAAGGAGTACAAAACAAGAGATTTAATGTTTAGAAAGCATTGAATGATGGAACAAACTGATAGACACCCTTCCAAAATGTCTATGAACTCAAATGAATCCTCAAAACAACCTGAAATTGCAATATACAAGGGCTGGAAAAGAAAAAGAAAAGAAAAACCTCAAAAATAAGGAAAAAATGAGAATTTGATGTTTAATTTGAATTCTCCCTTCCTATTTGACCTAACTTTTGTAAAATTGATCTCTGAGGTTTCTTATATATGTTTAGGGAAAGTTAGAGCAAGTTGTAGTTGGAAATCGCGTGGTAGCTACTAGAATGATGCTTAAAGAAAAGTAAAACGGTAGACTATGAAATTGACATTTAAGTCCTCTGCATCGAGAGTAATACGACGGCCTAGGAAGCACAATAGAGGGTTGACTAAGGTTGTCATTTTAGTAAGGATTTTAGAATTTTTGCTGCATAATCTCATATTTTCTTCAAGTTTTAGCTTCCATCTATAATGTTAAGCTTTTACAAACATAATTAAGCAACTTAGCAATAAATTGGGAGCAATGTAGCTTAACATTGGATTAAATTAATATAAAAAACATTAAATCAAGGCCTAACATAAAATTTATAAACATATTCAAAACAAACTAAATAAGTTCTGGTAGCTACCATTTCTCCTGATCTTCTTTTAACTATGTTTTTGTCCTTCAGGCTTCAAGCTTTCCAAGTGAAATCATCTTGAAATACACTTATTTTAAAATTTTTCATCATAAACTTAAATTGTTAGTAACAATTATGTTTTGTTATCATAAAAACTAAGATTGTAACCTTTCTTGGTTCAATAATCTCCCCCTTTTATTATGACAAAACATGTGACATCCTAAAAAGAACAAAACATATTTCAAGACAACAAATTCATAATATGAATATAACCAAACATCACATGTTTTCAAACATGCCAATTCTAATAAATGCTCCCCCTTAGATTATGCATTAAAAATTTTTGATCTACCCCCTAAACATATGTAATCCATAAATCATATATAGTTAGCAATATCACACACACCTCTTCCCTTTTTTGACATCGTAAAAAAGAATTGAAAGCATGCATGAAACCACAAATCAAAAGAGGTAAAAAAATTCGTGAACATATAATAATCAAAGAGATGCATCATCAATCATGCCTGATTCTCTCTTTATCATGAAAAATCTATCCTCATTCATTAGTTTAGTGAAGATGTTAGCTAATTGGTGGCGAGTATCTATAAATTTTAATTCAATATCACTATTATGCACATGATCTCTTATAAAATGATGTCTTATCTCAATATGCTTAGTTCTTGAATGCTGAATTTGGTTTTTGGCTAGAAAAATGACACTAGTGTTATTAGACCTAATAGGAATATTTATAATTTCCATGCCATAATCTTTAAATTGTTGCCTAATCTAAAGTACTTGTGTACAAAAACTACTAACTGCTACATTTCTGCTTTGGCGGTAGATAAAGCCACGAAATTTTGTTTCTTGATAAACAATGAAACTAATGTCTGGCCCAAAAATTGACAGGTGCCAAATGTACTCTTTCTATCCTGTAAGATACCAAAATATTTTGCATCAAAATAACCAATTAAATCAATGAATCCATTTCTAGGATACTCGAAATCTAAAGATGATGAACAAGCCAAATATCTCAAAAGTCTCTTAATAGCTAATAAATGAAACTCTCTAAGACTAGATTGAAATCTGGTACACAAACATACACTAAACATAATATTTGGTCTTTTACGGTCAAATATAATAAGCTACCAATCATACCTCAATATTGCTTAACATCTACTAGCTTACCCTTTTCATCTTTGTCCAACTTTGTAGTGATAGTCATTGGCGTGCCTACTGGTTTTGTTTGACTCTATCCAAATTGCTTGAGCAACTCTTTTATATACTTTGAAAGTTTAATGAAAATCCCATCCCTCACTTGCTTTATTTGAAATCTAAGAAAGAAATGTAACTCTGCCATCATGCTTATTTTGAATTCCCTTCATATACATTTTGCAAACTCTTCACATAAAACATTATTAGCAGCACCAAATTTAATTTCATCTATATAAATTTGATTAATCAACAAACCATTTTTTTCTTTCTTTCTAAACAAGTTAGTATCAAATTTTCCTTTGGTATACTCAATCTATCATACCAATATCTAAGAGCTTGTCTTAAAACATACAAAACTTTAGTAAGTTTATAAACACGCCAGAGTGTATAATGATTTTCAAAATCGGGAGGTTGTTCTACATACACCTCCTTTTGAATAAAATCATTTAAGAAAGCACTTTTAACATTTATTTGATAGAGTGTAATACCTATATAGGAGCAAGAAAAAGTCTAATAGCTTCTAATCTTGCTAGGAGCGCAAAAGTCTCTTCCTAATCAGTCCCCTCTTCTTACTTATACCTTTATGCTACCAATATAGCTTTGTTTCTCACAATGTTTAAATCTTCATGAAGCTTATTTCTAATGACCCACTTAATACCAATAATTTGATGATCATTAGACCTAGTTATTAATGTCCACACTTTATTTCTTTCTAATTGGTCTAACAATTCATTCATAGCTAAAGTCCAACTCTCATCACCTAAGGCTTCATCTATGGTTTTAGGCTTTATATTGGAAATAAATGCCATATGAGATAAGTCTCTAATGGTTGATCTAGCTACTATACTTCTTCCTACTTCACTTGTGATTTGGTTAGAGGGATGGCCTTTCTTAAATCTCAACTATCTAGCTAAGCTGTTACCTCCCCCAACCTCACTTGGTTCAATAATAGGCTCACAAGTTGAAGATTGGGTACTTAAGGTGTCTTCTTGAAGTTCTTCCAACCCTAAGTTTTCATATCCTTACTTAATTCTAAGTCATCATCATCAAAACTATTCTTGATGTCAAAAGGATTAAGTTCATCAAAACAACATGCATTATTTCTTCAATCATTAAAGTTCTTTTGTTAAACACCCTATAAACTTTACTAGTAAAAGAATAGCCAATAAATTTACCTTCTTTCGATTTAGTATCAAACTTACCCAAATTATCTCTAGATAAAGCATTTAAAATTAATAACTTTTAAATAAATCACTTATTTTGACCTTATTGGACATATAAAATGCACATGCAATGACTTTTGCCATAAAATATTTAGGTACACAATATTCATTAAACATAGTTATAGCCATTTCTTGTAAGGTTCTATTTTTCCTTTCAACAAATCCATTTTTTAGGAAGTTTTATTAGATGAAAAGTTATGAAAAATTCAATTTTCTTCACAATATCCATCAAACATTTCATTTTCAAATTTTCTATCATGATCACTTCTAAATGAATTAATCATATAGCCTTTTCCAATTGAACTCTTTTTACAAATTTAACAAAAGGTTTAAAGCATCCATCATTACTAGAAAGAAACATAACCCATTTAAATCTACTATAATCATTAACCATCATATATGCAAATAATTTACCAATGCAATTCTAAAAGGTCCAAACAAATCTATATGAAATAATTCTAAAGGTTTAGAAGTTGTTATCACATTTTTGTTCTTGAATGAAGCCGTGGTTTGTTTGCCCATTTGACATGTATCATAAATTTTTTCATTTTTATACTTTATTTTTAGTAAACCATTTACTAGCTCCTTGTTGCAAAGACTTGAGATGTGCTCTATGCTAGCATGGCCTAACCTCTCTTGAGATTATCTCAATAAGTGACATAACCACCATCTTTGTCTTTCAAAGAAACAAATTGAGAAACATCTCCCATCATATATCTGGAATATCCACTATCTACACACCAATTGCTCCTCTTGAAATCCTAATAGTCTAAGGCCACGAGATAAAACTTGGCACTTTCACATTTGGATTTTTTGCTTTCCTCTTCACTTTCAGTCTCTCATAAGGCCTTCAAGGATTTCTTTCCCTTCTTGTCCTTCTTCTCCCTTCCTTCTTTCTTGCTACTTCTTTCAACCTTTTCATCCTCCTTGAGGAATGGGCAATGACTCTTCGAATGACCTGGTTTCTAACATTCAAAATAAAAAACATTAGTGGACTTTCTCTTGTAGTCATACTTACCTTACTCTCTTTTCTTTGTGTGTTCTTTCTTCTTTAAAAACTTGTTGCAATTTCTTGCCAGAAATGATATGGGTCCAATTGATTGTGTTTTTAATGCATATTTGTCATGTTTTGACCCCTAATTTCATGTTTATAGATTCTTTACTGCATGGAAGTGTTTAATTTTCAAGAATTAGAGATTAATTAAAGATTATAGTAAAAAGGAAACAAAATTATCACTTTCTATAACCAATACATGGGTATGGAGAGACCCACTTATTACTCCCTGTGACCCCCTTATATGTGCCACACTTCAGGACCTATACGGTGGGTTCCATACTATTGTATTGCTTCTGGTTAACCCGGTGCATAGCTCTTAGAAAGACATCTCACCACCAAATCACAAAGATTACAATTGAGGCGTGATTTTCAATAATTCTTTTGTTTGAAAGTGTAAGTGGACACTGTTGGAGCCTTAAAAAAATGAAAAACAACATAAACATGTATTAATTTATCATAAATTAGATTTGAAATTTAGAGAAAAATTCTCTAGCTTGTCTCAAAATTGCTCTTAGGGTTCCTTAGCTTCAAACACTTGTAATTCGAGCTTTAAGTTGTTTCCTAATTTATTGCTTATTAAAGCTGGCTATTAAGTCTCATATCTTATTTTGGAAATTCTCATATGGGGTTTTCTAACTCAAATTATTGTAGTTTTTTCTTTGATTTTCATTTTAATGAAAATACATATTTTTCAGATAATCAAAGTTCATGTTCTTAAGCTTGCAACTTTATATGTTCTTCGATTTTTTTTTGAAATTTTATGTTAATTTAGAGTTGTGATGTAGTTCAAATCAAGGTAAAGAGTTTAATAACCATCAAAGAGCTTTTCTTGGTTGTTTTGTAAATTCTAAACTCATTTTTTAAGTTGTTAATTTCGGAAATATCAAAGTATGTTGTTTAAAATGCTTGTTTTGTGTGCTTTGATGATCATGTGTGGTTGATTCATTTTTCAGTAAATGATTGATGTTTTCATGATTTAAGATAGCTTGAATGAATGTTTAAAGGACCAATTTTTATTTATTGAATGTTTGAATATTCTGATTTTAAGCTAACCATTTAAGATTAGAGTTAAAGATAATCTAAGACTTAGGAAATCAACTTAGGTACCATTGGTCATAGGAAAGACCTCCCCTGTATAAAGGAGTATCTTCTCCCTCTTTTCTCCCCTAAAATTATGAAAGAGTCAGTTTTTGCTCTAATCTCTCTAGTCTCTGAGTTAGAAATCAAGGAGGTCTTTTTATCTTTCAACTCTTTAAAGGCCCCGGGACTAGATGGTTTTAATGGATTCTTCTTTAGGAAAACTTGGCATATTATAGGAGATTACATAACTAGGGCCATCCAAGATTTCTTTTAACAAGGCAAATTACTTAAGGAGCTTAATTCGACTTTCATATCTCTAATCCTGAAGACTGCAACTCCTTTATTTATTATAGATTTTTGGCTTATATCTTGTTGCAACATGATTTATAAGGCAATTTCTAAAATCCTAGCTAATAGGCTCAGAACCATCCTCCTAGCTTAATCAGTCCCAATCAATCAATCTTTATTAAAAGTTACAGAATTGGAGACAATATCCTTTTTGACCTAAGAAATTTTCAAGAACTATCATTTGAATAATGGTCATAAGAGACGTGCCTTTAAAATTGACCTTAAGAACACTTATGATTCTATTCACTTGGACTTTTCGGTTGATGTCTTACCGATGTTAGGTTTTCCTTCAACTTTCATTATATGGATAGTGGAATGCATAAATTCACCTTCTAACCCTATTATAATAAATGGCCACCCCCTTACCTCTTCATTCTTTATATGGAGGTCTTCTTTAGAAGTTTAGATTCCACCATTGAGAGAAATCCTAACTTCTAGTTTCATTAGCACTGCTCCAAGCTTAAGCTCTCCCATCTTTTTTTTGCTGATATCCTCTTACTATATTGTCATGAAGTCAAAGACTCTGTCAGAGTATTACTTCACTGTCTGTAAACCTTCCATAAATTATCTGGTCTGGATATTAACTCCTTAAAAAGTCAGTTCTTCTTATCGCCAAATCTAGCTAACCTGGAAGACCACTTACTCCAATACACAAGTTTTCACAAAGGCAATCTGCTTGTTAATTACTTAAGCTTGCCCCTTATAACTGGCAAACTGTCCAGAAAATACTATCTTCCCCTCCTAGAAAGAATCTCAAATAAAGTTAATAAATGAAAAAAATTGCTTTCTTACACTAGGAGAATGCAACTTATAACGTCTGTTCTAGCTACTTTCTAAGTGTACTAGCCTATCCATTTTATTCTTCCTTCATCTATCATCAAAGATATAGAGGCAAAGCTTAGGAATTTTCTGTGGTCTGAGTCTCTTACTTCTATTCACCATGCTAAAGTAAATTGGAGGGATATCTGTAAAACCCAAAAAAGGGTGGTCTTAGGTTAAAATTTTTATCAATTTGGAATATTGTCTTGTTAGGCAAGCGAATCTAGTTTTTATTCAATGATTATGAGGCCTTATAGGTCAAATGGGTGCACACTATTATCCTCAATTGTAAAAATTCCTGGATAGCAAAATCAAATTGTAATAGTTCATGGACTTGAAGGAAATTATTACAAGTTAGGGACCTCATTAATGACCAGTTTCGATTCAGGATAGGAAATAGAGCTTCTACTCTTGTATGGTAGGACCCTTGGCATTCTAGAGGCATCCTCTTAGATCTCACCACTCCAAGAATGATCAATGGTTTAGACCTCCCTATGAATGTAAAAGTTTCAGACATAATCCGAGCTAATTCCTATACCTAGAAAGAAGCTTTAAATGAGACTATCTGGAACCTTGAACCTCTTCCCTACTATCCAGTAAAATCTTAACTAGATATACGAGAATGGTTAGCAAGCTTGACAAAATCTTATACTAATCACTCAGTTTATAAGTTTTTGAAACCTGCCAACCCATATGTTGGTTGGTACAAGATGGTCTATCACAATCAAGTTAGCCCTAGATGCTCTTTTATCTTGTGGCTAGCTCTTCTTAAAAAATTACAAACAAGGGAAAATTTTCTTTTCTTCAATTTCCTTAACTTCTGTTCACTTTATTTTTTGGAAAATGAAAACCTAAACCACCTGTTCTTTGAATGCTCTTATTAAAAAACAATTTGGTTACATGTTCTTCACTATTTTGATTTCCAACTACCTCTCTTAAGAGACCTTACTGACTTTATCCACTGGTTTATCTATGACCCTAACCATAAAAATGTCAACATGAACCTCTTGAATGTTACCCTTTCTACCACTGACTATGTTATATGGCGAGAACAAAACAATAGAACTTTTAAAGAGGTAGCCTTAGACATTAGGAGCCTATCAATTAAAGCAATGCTTTTAACTCTAGAATCAATCGGTCTAAACAATGATGAGAGCTAATAGACTTTACTTTTAGGTGTTTTTCTCTAACTCTATTATGTAGGTTTGTGTAGGGTGTCTCATCCAAGAAATTAGGAGAAACATCCTCTGGATGGCCCTAGCAGACCTGTTAAGAAGACCATATATGTTAAATAAGAACCTCGATAGTCTCCTCCTTTGCAAGCACAATATGTACACTACTTTAATAGGAAGGTGGCCCATAGATCTACTCCATCCCATACCCCTGGTCTGAATCAAACTTCTTCAGGCAGTGACTACTCCAGTTCTCTTGTACCCAGCTTCCCCAAAAAGCCTAGGTTTTATGAATGCATGGCAAACTACAACAATTTCGAAAAGCTACCCAACCTAGACCTCATTATTGGTGTGAAACTTCCAAGTGGATGTGGTTCAAAATCATCTGTAAAGGGACTAGTCAAAGCTAAATCTTCATCTAATTAATTGGTTGTCTTATACATTGTTACTGAGCTTTGGCTAGTAGTCCTTACCATGGGATTTCTCTATAGTCTCCTTTATCTCCTTTAGCCGCATTGCTCTCAGTGGACGTGGCTTTCAGTGTCCAGAATTTAACTAGTAGAAATCATGGCTTGTTGTTTAGCCAAGTTGGTTTAGAGGCTTTCATTTTTGTCTGACTTTCCCTTTACTTTTGTTTCCTACAATCTAGTTGTTGCTTGTCCCCCCTATTTTAGTTGTTTTCTCAGTTTTAGTTTGATCTCCTTTGTTTGTAAATAACTCTTATTTTTCTTTAATCTAATTTTGATATATAAAAAATCAATAAACAAAACAAATGAATCAATGAATGACCATAATTTAATTATTTATGAGAGTTAGTGTTTTGAGGTTATAGATCCATAATTGAAATTGGTCGTGCATTAGTAGAGAAAAGGCATAAGTAGAATTGAAATTGTGAAGAAAATTTAAATCAACCAATAAAATTTTTAAAACCTCAATTAAATCATTAATCACCTGATCCTTAACTATTTTCACACTTTGGTAATTTTTGGCAATTTGTGATAAAACTTTTTAAGTCATTTTTAATGTGTTTAAGCCAAGTTAGGCTAATTTAGCATTTTTCATATTTTTAATCAATTAATTAAGTTTTTTATACAATTGTAATCTAATTAACCTAGTAATTATAATTATCCATATGGGATCGACATTTAAGGTCTTAAAAATCTTCATTATATTACTTGTTTAATAGATGTACTTGTCTTTCACGTTGGTTAATTCAAAGTAAAAATTGTTTAAAATTCTGCCACATAATGAATACAACAAGTTTTTGGCTCTGTTGTCGAGGATCAGATTTATAATATTAGGAAACATTTTTGTCAACTCCTCTAAGATTTGTGTATATTATTTTCACAATTTTTATGAATTTTTCAACATTTATTTGCTATTTTTACTATTGAGTGTGATTTAGTTGCTTTTTATTGTCTTATTTGTGATCTTTGCTTATTTAGTTAGTATTTAATTTTGCTTAGTGATTTTATTTTATTTTGTATGCATACTCATAGCCAAAATACCAAATATTTAGACTTTGATTTGGAGTTAAATCATACATTACATAGGAAAAAGAAAGAATCATAAGCGACGACATCTCATTCATCAGAAGTAGAAACATCTAATGACACAAATTTTGGATTTATAGAAACGGATCCCTAGGAACATATAGTTGTTAGACATCAACAAGAACCTAGGTAACTAACCATGATGGATCTAGCAATAAACTGAGGTAGACTTGTGGGTAGTATTATCCAGCCCAAAGTTGATGCAAACAATTTTGAAATCCCACATAGAATCATTTCCATAGTTAGGTGATCACAATTTAGAGGTTTATTTTTGGAAGATCCTAATGAACACTTGCAAAATTTTCAGGAGTCTTGTCATCTTTTTAAAAGAAATGGGTTCTTTAATGATGTAGGTAAGCTTAGGCTTTTCCCTTTTTCCTTTAGAGGAAAAGCTAAAACTTGGTTATCCATACTTTTACCTGTGTTCATTACTACATAGGATGATTTAATGAAATTGTTATTGGGTAAATTTTTCCCACCTACCAAGGTAGCAAAGATGAAAATTGGGATTAGCTTATTTGTACAATATAAGAATGAAAGTCTATATGAGGCTTGGGAGAGATTTAGAGAGATGCTTGCTAAGTGTCCTAGCCATGAATTCAATATGTGGCAAAAAGTGGACATTTTCTATACTGATCTTACACCTTTAACTCATAGCACCATTGATGCTACAACTGGAGGTAATTTTATAAAGAAGAATCCGAATGATGCCTACAATCTAATTGAGGAAATGTTTACAAAGATCTTTTAGTATAATTCTGAATGTTTACAAACATGGTGTTCATGTAATTAATGATGCAGTAGCTCTTTTAGCTCAAATAGAAGTACTTAAATCAGAAGTTGGATAGTTTGGTGAGTTGATATGTGAGTAGTAATCATAGAATTAAGTGTTAAATTTGGGTTAGTACTTCCATTCTTCGTTAGAGTGTAAAAAAGGTAGTACTTTTGTTTAAGAACCAAAGCGAGTTCAGCTTGTTAACAATTACAATAGGCGAAGAGGAAACCCTTATTCAAACACTTATAATCTTGGTTAGAGGAACCACCCAAACTTGTCACAGAGCAATAACAAAAAACTACCACTAACCACCTCAAGCTAGCCCTTAAGGAGCACCTTCACTTGGCTTTAGAGCAAATCAACCTCCAAAAGAGTTATATAGTTTTGAAAAGATAGTTCTTAAATATATTTAATCCAATAAATCAAGGATGAAAAAAAAAGATGTCAATTTAGAATTTGGAGACTCAAGTTGGATATATTGCACAACACTTATAGGAAAGACTACTTAGTAAACTATGTAGTACTACCGAAGTCAATCTTAGAGACAATGCTAAGGCTATTAATATAAGAAGTGGAAAAGAGGTTGAGAGTGAAAGGAAGAAGGAATAAGAGAAAGAAAACCAAGTATTGGTGGAGGAAGAAGAGAAAGAAAAAGAGAGAGGACATGACAGAAGAGAGAGAGTTGAAGAAGAAGATAAGAAAGAGAAGGAAGTTAAGGGTGAAAAATCTAAAAAGCCACCTAGTTTGTTTACTGATCCAAATGTGCAACCTTATAAACCTAAGATTCCTTACCTTCTAAAGGTTGAAGAATAAAAACCTCGATAAGCAATTGGAAAGTTTATGGATATGTTTAAGAAGATTCATATCAATTCCCATTTGCTGAGGCAATTACTCAAATGCCATCTTATACCAAATTTTTTAACGAAATCATGTATAAGAAGAGAAGATTAGAGGAGTATGAGACTGTTAATAAGGAGTGTTATGTTATCATTTTAAAATTATCTCCAAAGCTCAAGGACCCTAGTAGTTTTACCATTCCTTGTACAATTGGTAGCTTACAAATAGATAAGGCTTTCATGGATCTTGGAGCATGCTAAGTGTGTTTTCATACTATGTTTCTAGGTTGTTTTTAGGTGTTTTAAGTATTGTTTGTGTGTATTAAACTTAGTTAGTATGAAATTTTTCATTCATTTTCATTATATTTTATGTGTTTGATTGTTTTTGGTATTATTTAGTGTTTAAGGGAAAAATATGAATTTATTTGAAGAATGGGTTGATGCACTTTGATATTTGACATTGTAGGTAACGAATGAGACCTAAAATCAGTATCAATTGTCGTATTGCAACTTCAGTGATGCATTAGATGCCTTTATAGAGATTTTATTATAATGAAATTTTACAGGGAGCTAAACCAACGTGTGAGGAGCCTACATATCAATTTTCAAGTCAAACGGAGGTCTACGGACGAAGATATACTAAGAATACCAAGCAAAGGTCAAAACTGGAAAAAGCTAATTTGGTATAATGATGTGGCAAAAAGTGTGGGGAAGTGGTTTATGAGTTTTTGGGATTAAAAGGTAGTGGGAATTAAGCTAGCAGAAACAATTCTTACCCCAGGAGAGATACAAGATAGAAAATAAGTTTTTTGTAGAGAGGTGACTCAAGATTCAACAAGTGCTATCTGATTTTCCTAAAAAGGAGGTGTCAGCATACACCATTGATTTTTTCTTCTCCTTTGCCTTCCTTTTGATGTTAAATCTAAATATTATTTGTTTGGATATGATTATGGATAGCTAAATCTAGTTTAGGAATTGTTCCTAAATTATTTATCCAATTTTATTTTTATTGATTTAATGCATAGTCATTTGTGCTGATTGTTAAGCTTATAATCACTTCGAATTGAGAAATTGTTTTGATTTATTTGAGTTAGGGTGTGTAATGAGAGTTGGTAACTTAATAGACCTGCAATTAATAGGTTAATAAGTGGTTGAAGAGAGTTTTTAACTATTTTATTAATTACCTATATGATTGCTTCACATCTAGTTGAGTATTTAGGAAATGTTTTGTAAATTGAGAGATTGCAATGCTAATTCTATCTTACTTTAATTAGGGATAATTTGTTACACCTTGAGAGAGGGTAATGAAACTTTAGGAAATATTGGGTCAAACACAATTAAATTGATAAGATAAAGGAGGGTAAATAAGGATAGAACAACCCCTAAGTCTCCATTATTGAGTATCTCCTTTGTTTTACTTTCTTCTACAATTATTTACATTTAAGTTTCGTTAGTTTAAATTTAATTTGAAGTTCCTACCATCTTATTTGCCTTAAACAAAGTGAATTCAAGTTTTTAGGTGTCTAGATTCAATCCTCGTGGGATCAATATCAGTTATACTATAAGTTGCAATCTGTATACTTACAGTGTAGTTAAAACTAGCAAACAATAATATCCTCCTTCTTAATTTTTTTATTTTTAAAGGAAGAAATTTTCATCGAGGCTAAAAAAATATCTGTGACATGATTGATTGTTGTACAAGATTTGTGCAAATGGGATAGTTAAGCATTGCATTCCTGAAGAAGAAATGTCTTTCATTTTACATCATTGTCATTTTAGAGAGGCTATGGGTATTTTGGAGTAACTAGGATACCACATAAGATCTTAGAGTGTGGTTTCTATTATCCCACATTGTATATGCATTTTTCAAGTCTTGTAAGATGTGTTAAAGGGTAGCAAAAATTCTAGGAGATATGAGATGCTATTAACTACCATTCTTATTTGTAAGATTTTTGATGTTTTGGGTATTAACTTTATAAGACTATACCCTAACTCATATTCCAATCAATACATTTTTTTTATGATTAATTATTTTAGAAAATGGGTAGAAGTAGAGTCATTAACTATAAATAAGGCTAGATGCGTTGTTAGATTTTAAAAAAAGAACATTTTCACATGTTTTGGAACACCTAGGGTTATTATTAGTGATGGGGGTCACATTTTTGCAACAAATTTTTTAATTCATTATTGACTAAGTATGAGTTAACCCATAAGGTTGCCACACCATACCACCCCCAAACTAGTTGGTAGGTTCAGGTTTCTAATTGAGAATTTAGAGAAAAATCTCAATGCTTCTAGGTGGGATTGGTTATTAAAGTTATATGATATACTTTGGGCATATATGATTTCATTTAAAATACTCATAGGCATGTCACCATTCAAGATAGTGTATGGAAAGTCTTGCCATCTTCGAGTTAAGTTAGAGCATCATGCATATTAGGTCACTAAATTTCTTAACTTTGACTTATAGTGTGTAAGTACTAAGAGACTTATATAGCTTCATGAGCTTGAGAAATTCCATTTGGATGCTTATCATAATTCAAAGATGTATAAGGAGCGTGTGAAGAAGAGACATGATAAACAACTCCTACACCAAGACTTTAAGGTGGGCAATAAGGAATTGATGTATAACTTTCGTTTTTTTCTTTTTCCAGTGAAGTTTAACTTAACGAGATATGATCCATTTGAGGTGATTCAAGTCTTTCCATTTGGAGTTCTTGAAGTATAAAGAGAAAATGAAAACCCATTTAAGCTAACAGTGAGCTAAGTTATACATGCCTAAGTTAGTGGATGATTTCGAAGAGCGGCTCTTACTTTGTGACACTTTACCTCCTCCTCCTTGACCTTTTATCATATTCAATAGGATTGTAGGTTTTTCTTTATATTTACCTTTGTTTCCTTTGCATTTCAATTTAGTTTTATGTTTTTCCTTTAGATGTTTTGAGTTCTTTTATAGGTTATACAAGATTAGCCACACGGAGTTAATGAATCCTCTTTTTCATGGAGTTTTCTTTCTCTTTTCCTATGGGATTTATTTTAATTTCATGAACATTAAGGACAATGTTCATATTAGTGTGTAGGGGGGAGATGAGATGATATTCATGTTGAGTGATATACACTTGGAATATTACAAGTCATTTTGTAGCTAATTTGGTCATTTTAATTAGGAATCATGCTAAGTTTGGTTAAATGTTAGTTGATATGTCTTGATGTGATGCATGTGGTTGGTATAGTAGTGTTAAGTAACCCTTTTTTTTATCATGGATTCTTTTAATTGTGGTTGTGAATGTATGGTGGAAATTGATTCTTTGTCATAATGCTTAGTTGAAAGAAGTTCCAAGTGGATTTACACGTGAACTTGGAATAAAATTTAAGATATGCATGATAAATTCAATTGTTCAAGTGAATTTGAAATTCTATGCAGCTAGTTATGAATATTGATAAACAAGGACATTTGATTTGTTTTATGACTTTAGAAAATGGATGTTTGATGATCATTATGATATCTTATGATATAATGCATTTTGTTAAAAATGTAATAAAATAAAATAAAATAAATATTTGAGCAATTTTAATACACTCCCCTAGCTTTAAACTATAAAAAGATCAGAGTTAAAGAGTGGCGTTAGTAATCACTTAGTATGAGGTGACTTGGTTGATTAACCCGAGGTGCATCCTATAAGACATGCACTTTCGTGTAAAAAGACTAGATGACCTCCTAGCCAAGCCTATAATGCTCATCTAATAAATTATTTTTTGGAAAATGTGGTTTTTATATTGACTTTTGTGATTTGAGTTGAAGATTGAAACTGGCATAAAGTATATCAAGTTGAATTGTGAATCAGTATAAATAATTGGTTGTATAGAATTTTCTTAGAATCTTTGATGATTAAATGAGTGAACTAAAGAAATGGGTTAGAGAGTTACTCTATAACATCTTTGCATATTGATCCATTTGAGTTTCTTGTTAATTTAGTATTATTTTAAGGAATTTATTTTTTTCATGTTTTATGACCATATGTGTTTATCCATGATCAAGATTGAGTTATTTGGCATTAGCTATGCTTAATTGCATAAGTCATATCGAGTTGCTTGATTGATCTTTAACCATCCTTAGAAGACTTTCAATTGAGTGCCTAAGTAAGTTGCTTAAGGACAAGTAATAATTAAGGTGTATGGGTGTTCTTAATGGGTAAAATACATTAATTTTAATACATGATTTGCTACCCCTTTTAATGCATAAACCATACTAATGAAGAGTTATTCTTGCTACTTTCAAGCATATGATGATTTTAGAACAAATTGGAGAGATTATAAGTGATTTAGAGCAAAAAGGAGCAAAGGATGTGTAGAAAAATAGGTTAAATGGTGATTGCTAAAGACTAGAATGGCACCGATTAGCCCTTGAAGAACTATCGTTTAAGTCCCTGATAAGACTTAAATGGTGGTTTAATAATGGTGTCATTTAGCAGATAACTAATCACCATTTAGGTCACTGTTATGCATAATTTTTTGATTTTATGGGTAAACTTGACTAAATTAAGCCATAATCATTCCTAAACCCTAGCAGTCATTTGTAGGACTATAAATAGTCTTATTTATGTCACCTTTCCAGAGCTTTGAAGGCAAATTATGATAATACATCATAATAGATAGGTTATGTTTTATTTTTTTGTTCATCATTCATCATCAAATAATTTGTATTTTCAGGATCTTTCAAGTAGAGAATTGGTGTAGAAAACTTCAAGGAGTGTCCACCTTCTTATTGGTCTTTTGTATTTTTTTTGTTTTAACACTTGTATTTACTCTATTTTGTTATTTCATTTAATGGGAACATTTGTTATAACTTTAACTTATGTTCTATTGATGAATATGTGTGAGTAATTTGTTTTTGCTTATAATTTGTTTTGGCTAAGGTTAGGATAAAAATTGGGTTATAAGGGATTGTATTGATTGATTTTTATCCTAAAGGAATGCTTATTTTGCCTAATTTAGCTTAATCACCTAGATTATAGTCTTGGGTGATTGAATTCCATAATCATTGTTGTTTAATTTTTAGAAAATCAAACATATTTGAACCTAAAAGTAGACTAACTTTAGGATCTTGTGTAAGGATTCTTAAGATTAACGAACTTGATTCTAGGCTTTTTGTGATAATTACTTTTGTTCCAAATTATTTATCAATCAAATAGTTATTTTCAATTTTAAAAAAGAAAAGATGTTTTCATGAACATCGGTTATATCATGTTTGAGTGAAGTGAATCCTAAATCGATCACTATTATTAATTTTAAAGGATTAACCCATTGGAATCCGAAGCCTTAACCAGTTTTTATTCATTGGTAAAGGTTTTTTGAAATTCATTCGTAGTTTACATTTTTCATATTCTGTTATTCACTCATTTTACTTTTTTTTTTCACATCTATCAAACTTTGGTTATTTGAGTAATCACGCACCGTTTAATTTGATTTTTTTTACAATTTGGTCCCTTGGATACGATACTCGGTTTACTTTATTTTATACTACTTGTTTATAAGCTATACTTGCCTTTGATTTGGTATAGGTTAGAATTGGATTTATTTTGCTTTTATTTAGACTGTAATAAACACATATCAATGGAGTAAAGCACGACAGAAGTCCAAGCCTATGGGAGGAGTATAGATGTGGTGGTTTCTTTAGAAGCCAAAGCAGATGCACTCGCAAGGAATTTGGAGAGCTTGATGTTGCCATCCACCTTAACCCACTTAATGATTTGTGGTTTCTATAGAGGAGGACACCCAAATCATAAGTGTCAACTATCGGGAATTGGAGGCCAATTTAAGCAAGTTGACTATATGGAGAATCTACAAAACAACCCATATAGTAATACATATAATCTGGCATATTCACTCAAAATTTTCATGGAAAGCTCAAGGCTAGGTCGGACAGAACCACTTACTAAGCTTCCAACAACACTAGTAACACTAACAACTAAGCCTAAACGAGTTTCTTACCAAGTACATCACCACTTCAAACCCCTGATTTTAAGACATAAAAGCTCCGATCAAGAACATAGAAAACCAAGTTAGGTAACTTACTAGCAGTGTTTTAAAGAGATAACCAAGTACTTTACCTAATAACACTGAGAAAAACTGGATGGAGCAAGTGCATGTGGCATTCTTAGGTGTTGAGAAGGACCTATCTAGTGAGAAGGTAACTGTAAAAGTGGTGCATAAGAAAGAAGCTACAAGAATAAAAGATAAGACAAAAGCTAAGGAAAAGAAGAAGAAGGGAATTAAGGAGAAGATGAGGGATGAGCTATCACTTTTGGTTTTTGAAAAACCAACCACTGCATAACTTAAAGAGCTCACAAGCAGGTATCATGAACCCATAAAATAATTAAATGCTAATAGTCCCTTGATTGAATCTTTTATGCAGGAACCAAAGAATGCAAGGTTCGAGTGTGATATGCTCTTGACTAAGAAGACAAAAGAGTCCTTAAAAATGAAGATAATCGATAAGTGTGTTTCAATTTTTTTTGATAAAGTACCATATAAGTTTAAGGATTCAGGGAGTTTCTCAATCCCTTATATAATTGGTAGTTTACATTTAGATGATGCATGAGTCGACTTAAGGGTTGGCATTAATCTTATGTTGAATAAATTATTTCATGAACTTAAATTAGAAATCACGAAACCTACTAGGATGAGCATCTAACTAGTTGATAGATCTATTAAGTATCTTAGGTTATTGTTGAAGACATCTTAGTAAAAATTAATAAGTTTATATTTCTTGTCAATTTCATAATTTTAAACGTAGAGGATGAGGATGTGATACCTTTAATTCCATGTTAACCTTACTTAGGCACTTCCAAAGCTTTAATTAATGTCTTAGACAAGAAATTGACACTTAGAATTAAAGATGAATGGATCACTTTTTTATATTTCAAAACTATTAAGTTGTCCGTGAATAAGAATAACAATTACTTTAATTTTGATAACTATATTAATAGAACTCTAAGTTCTTTGCAAGGAAGAACACAATGTATGTCTTTAGATTTCGAGTTAATAATGATGTTAAACCATGAGTATGATAATGGATAGGGGCATTAAACCATTAACATAGAGCTAGATGAATGGTGGAATAAAGGCAAGGAATGCATAAAAAGGTCTAAAACAAAGAATATCAAGAAAAATAATGCTCAGAAATACATAAAGGATAAGCAAAAGGAGGTCATTAAGCTTGCCATATTAAGTATGTGCTTATTAGGAGGCAATCCAACAGTTATTTTATTGTATTTATGTGCTTTGATAATTTTACTTTTTTATTTAGAAATTATTACATATAGTTTACATTCTTGCATGTTTGAATTATTTGCATTTTCATGTGTTTTTTAATGTTGTCTCTTTGTGTTCTAAATCATTTTGAGGTGCTTAAGTGACCCAAAATTGATTAATTTTGCATGAGGATTAAATTAGAGATGCTTTAGAATACATGGGGAGAAAAGACAACAAAAATGGATAAGGGAATCGACCAAATCCCATGGCCTAGGCCATACTATGGAAAGTTCAGGTGGGGTGTTTAAAACATACCCACCCCTTCTCTCTTTTTCACTCTTCACTTCTTTTATCTCTTACCACTCTCTTAACCTTAAATCAATCTTGCAACTCCATTTTTGTGCTCCAATAACTCCATTTTTGTGTATCAATCCACTAGTTCTTCATTAAACTAATAAGGTATGTAATTTGTCTTTCATTAAACACTTGAACTTAGGGTTTGTTTCATATGTTAGTCTTATGCATCACTAAAATGTTCTTAAGCTAATTGATATACTTTTTCACCTCTTTTTTTTTTAATTAGTGGCCTAAGAGGTTATTTTATATGGAATAACACCCTTATTCCACATTACCCATGTGTTTAAGTGTTAATTTAAGTGATTTTTCATGTAGGTGCAAGATAATTACAAAAATTCTACTCCTCGCTCTTACAAATTGTGGTTTTAACAATTTGAGGGTGATTATAATATCTTGATGAATATTAGATTAGTGAAACCACTTATTGTTGATTAACATTCTAGAGGTACATATATTGGGTGGAATTTGAATAAATTTTTTAGTGTATAATGTTTCAGGGGCTGAATTGAATGAACTTTGTGTTTTAATGGATTAACATGAAGAATGACCTGCACTTTTCCAATTAGGTTTGATCTATTTTTTTATGCATAAAGGAACTTCTATATTTGCATTGAATTTGGAACATATTCCCATCGTGCCTTAATTAATAATTCTATCGTTTCATTATTATAATTCAATTTGGATAGTTGATGGTTACTAAGAATTTATAAACCATATATTTGTTAAACATTGTAACTCATTACATGAATTAGTATGTGAACTTTTTATAGTTATTGCATTATTATTATAGTGTTTTTATGTGTTTGTATGGTTTATGTTTTGTCGAAGTTTGGCGTAAATTTGAGTACTCATGATTACCTTAATGCACTTATAGGAATTATGCCTAAGCATAAGGAGATAGCTAAGAAAGATCTTTATAAGAGGGGCTCTCTCTTCTTAAAGCACTGATTGTGAGCCATCTAGTCCTCACTTTAACAACTTCAAGGCTGTCGCTAAATACCAAACTTTACTTAAATTGACATTGAACCCACCAAATATCTTAATTTTAAAGACTTTGGGTGTTTAGGACTAGTAAATTCTGTCAAGCATTACTTAAAGGTAAGAGCATGGGATAACTTTGAGGAGATAAGGGGACTAGGTTATACAAACTTGTTGTACGAGTTCTTAGCCGCCCTCCAGTTCAAGAATCAGTTGGTGCATATTAGAAATGATGATGTGTTAAAATTCTAGTTCGGCGGAAAACAATTCTCTATGTCATGTTAGGACTTCAACACTTCCTTGGGGATACAAACTGATGGACTACAAGATGAGCCTTCCACTAGATGTGCCATGTTCAAATTTTCAACCTAAATTAAAGTTACTTAGTTCTGGGGTAAAATTGGAAATGGGCAGTTGAGGCCAGGAGTAACAAAATGCACCAAGATTTCCTCTCCAACATTTAGAATTCTTCATTAACTGATCAAAATACTATAGTGGGGATATAGGAGAGAACTAGGGTGTTGAAACCAAATGAGCTCATCCATTTATGATGCATGACCAATGGCATCAACTCCAAAATAAGAGGTGCTCTACCACTCCACTTTACCCATTAGAGTAATAAATTCAGAGAGATATTAAGCAATTCTTTATCTGTTTTAAGGCTAGTTACAAACTTAGGGATTAGATTGAGTATATTGGATTTAGGGAAGTTGATCGATATGGAGCCCTTAGACTCTCAAGTATGGATCTAGATAGGATTAGTTATAAGGGCACAAGGAAGTCTTAAACTTAAGAGAGCTTGACCTTTGCCAAGTGATCAAGATACAAATTAAGAGTTAGAAGATAGTGATGATGCCAATAAGGAGGAGGATGAATATATCTAGGTTGGACCCTCCACAATAGTAGAACCAATCAATGTAGTGCCTAGGAAGAGGCCATACGTATTGAGATGAGAGATTATCAAGTTACCAATGACACTAGATGGGAGGAGGAACAAAGTTATCCATAAGAGGACCAAAATGTATAATAAGAAAGGTAGAAGCAGTGATGAGTGTGATGGCAGCAGTTTATGTAGTTTCATCACCTACCAATAACTATTGATGTGAGTTTTGGATCACTAGGTGGCTTAGTTTGATGTTTCTTTTCCTTTGTTTGTTATTTTGTCCTTTTACTTACCTTTGCTTGCATTTTATTATGGATAATTTGTTTAAGTTTATACATTTATAGGAGTTGATTTTGTGTTCTTGTAATTTTCTATTTTTTTTATTATTCCTTCTTGATCTAATCTTTTTGAAAAGCTTGTCCTATATTGTTGTTCTTTGATAGAGTCCATCACAAGCTACCAAATAATAAATTCTTAAAAGCCCAAACTATGTAGTAATGGTAAGCTAGGGTCGAACCACAGAGAGTTGGGATGCAAATGTTATTTCAAATGTTGTAAGAAAAAGAAAACAAAACACTCTGAAGAGATGAAAACAAAACAAGTTAAAATGTAATGAAATAAAAGGCAAACACAAAGCAAATCTAGAAAAGACTAATAACAATAGCGAAGAAGTGGGTTGGAGATATTTTTGGGATTTCAGGATGATCATTGATCCTTGAATCCAGATCTAGTTATGGTGCTAGCTTATAGATTTGAATAAGCTCTCAAACTCTTAGTTCCTCTAAATTAGATACATCTAACAAGCTCTAGAAATACCCCTATCCAAATCTATAACCTAGAACAAGTTCTCTAGATTTAATAGTGAATACGCCTTAGGTACTAAGGAATGACTAACTTAGGCCACCTACTCACAAGCTCGAAAGGTGTAACCTAAAGGTATGGGACACTAGGTTAGTTGATTAAGTATCCTAACAAATTCAACTAACCTATTGTTACTTTTAGGAATCGCTATGGACTATTACGTATCACACGCATCAACCCTAACTTTTGGATTAGGAAATTACGTAAAAGGTGATCAAGCCTAGAAATAACTCCTAATTTATGACATTTAACCTAAGTTCCAAACTAACCTAGACATACAAGTACCAAATTAAGCACAAATTCAACTCCATTCTCACCTTTTTTCATCCCTTCATCCTTTTAATATCTCCAAATCCCTAAGAAGACTAGCCACACATGTTTACGCCACTTAAAAAAAAGATTAAATAGACATAATTCATACCTAAGCAACTAAAAAAACTGAAAAATTAACAACTAAATGAAGAAATCAAAATTCAAAACTTTACTTAATGCAAACATAAGTTACTTAAACTAATAGGTAATTAACTAAAACCTAATTAACCAAGACTTAATTTAACAACCTAAAAAAATTTTAGATTATACAAATTAAACAAAAACTAAAATTTTATTGAAATCAAGACTAAGAACATGTATAAAGACTAACTACCAAACGTATAGGAACCAAACATACTAAGGCTAATTGAAACTCTATGAAATAAAACATCGAACAACTTAATAATTTGATCAAAACAAATATGAAAATTTAATATTAAAAGTTGAACAAGATTAATAAAGGCTAGAAAATGCAATTAAAAAGATCTATTCATGAATAACTAAATCTAGGTTCAAACATTGTCAAGGAATTAAACTATAGGGTTATAAACAACTAAACTAAGCATTCTTGAAAGAAAGACATTGATAATAGCTAGAAAACTATGGAAACCTAAGTTGGAACTTTAAAAATTCGGATAACATGAAAACATAAAGCATTAAAAAGAAACAAATTCAAGCTAAAGGAAAGAAACAAAGAAAGTGAAAGAGCTGTATAAATCAAAATGAAAAGGAAACTAAGGCCAGCCATCTTTTCCATGCAAAGCTGCCCACTCTCCACTCTCCAAACATGTTCCTCCTTGGCCAAAATCAGCTCCCAAACGATGATGCACTCCAAGCATTCCAATACAACTCCAACTTCCCCACCTTGTCCAACCAAGTCACTCTAAGACACTTGCAAATGTCCAACCAAATATGTCCAAGGAAGACACTTCAAGAACGTGATCAAGATGCCTCCAATACAAGCAGCCAACGTCCCTACCAAGAAAGAGTTAAAAGCAACGTCCACACTCAACAAAACTTCAAGCCTTGGTGCTTCTCCTTTTGGAATTTTTAGTGTTATCACTCCCTCTTAAGGCTACTTGGCTTCCAAGCGAAACAAGGGCTTTATCCCTCCTAAAAACGTTGTTGATTAGCTATAAAAAATGGAGGCTCACGTGACCTACTAGATGCTCAAAACCTACTGTTGTTTAATGCTTAAGGAAGCTCCAAAACGCTACTTGCTTTGGCTAGATATGTACCATTTTTTACTGCTTCATTTTATAGCTAATGGACTGTTGTTTTGCTTCTCCTTTAAACATGATTTTTCTTCTGTATTTCCTCACCTATTGGCTGTCTATAAGCTACATTTTAGACAGCTCTAACTGATGCTTAATGTTCCTAAATGGTGCTCCAATTAATGTCAATTTTAGACAGTCTTAATGAACATATGAGTTGCATTTTAAGCCAGTATTTTTCAACTTTTAAAGGCTTATAACCCCTTCTTATGCCATACAATTTCCAAGCCAAGTTAAGCCATTTTGATGCCAACTTAAACACAAAATTTCAGCTGCCTTTTCATGCTTATTTAAAGCTCTAAGTGATGTATTTTTAAGGAGAAATAAAGGCACCAAAGAGCTACCTTAATGATGTATGTAAAGCTTTAAAATATCATTGCTACTTTACCAAAGCAAGCTTCACTCTTTTACACCATTTGCCTTATAAAAAGTTTTTAAAAGAGCAAATTCATCTAAAGGGAAGTAACATGTTTATTAAACAAAATATAACATAATTTAAGCATTTTTTAATACACAATAGGAATGAAATTATATAAATTTACATGCAAAGATATAATAAAATTCATTCCTATCAAATACCCTCACATTTGAACCATTGGTTATCCTCAAATAATTTAAAGTCAACCCGAAAATTCTATCAATCCATTTTTTTAAAAAATCAAGTATATGCAATCATTCAAACTTTGACAAGCTCAAGTTTTAAGCTACTACATATATCATCATTACTTTTCATCAATACATACAAAAAAAAGTCAAATGAAGATACCATTGATCAAAAGCAAGCATAAAACTAAGATGGACTTTCCTCACAATGTTCACTCATATCACTTAAGTATTTGAGGGTTGGTTTTTCACTCAAGACTCCCTCTAAGAGATTATACTACCATAGGCTTGCAGATTCACCCATTCTCCTCTACATATAATACAGGCCATCATGAATCGAAAGGACTTTGATTTAGGGTTGTAATGGGATTTGGGTTAAGGTATGGCAATAAGGGTCATAGGTTATTCACAAGCATTCATAAAGTACTACGTAAAAAGGGACACCCAACTACCAAATCTACGATAAGCAAATGAATATAACGGACTAAAACTACTCATCACTAACTA
The DNA here is from genome assembly GCA_028565735.1 of Pinacopodium congolense. NCBI lineage: Eukaryota > Viridiplantae > Streptophyta > Magnoliopsida > Malpighiales > Erythroxylaceae > Pinacopodium > Pinacopodium congolense. The sequence goes on from JAOXYD010000006.1 coordinate 9,282,518, forward strand.
ATGCTACTATATCTTATTCTTTTTCTTTCTTTTTCTGTCTTTTTCTTTTTTTATCTTTTTCTTTCTTTTTTTAATAAAACTAAAAAAAATAGGAAATAATAGTAGCATATATCAATAAAGTATGAGTATAAGTACCTCTCAAAACATCTTAGAATATAATACAAAGCAAAAATCCCAAAACAATATATATGAAGTGCTTACTTAATACTTCATTCAACTTGTAACAAGGTAAGGCTAAAAGATTTTTTTGTTTCAATCTAAGGTGATTAATTCATAAACAAAAAAGGTCAAAGGCTCAACGGAGATTACAAGGGGAAAATGAATTTACAGATCATTTAAGCTAAGGGGTTTAAAAAAATGTCCTTAATTATTTCCATAAAGCATGAATCTCTTAGTTTCAAATCCGTTCTATGCAAGTTCTGAAGATAATCTTCTTAGAAGAGTATAACACACAACAAAGAAGATAAAATGACTATAAAATGCAATCATATAGGCTCAAATTCTCACATATGCTTATATGAAATTCTATCAAAATTTCATACATTGCCTCATCACGCAAATATCAAATGTTTGACTGAGTTTATACAATCAATTACTTCAATCAATCCATATGATCATCTTCTATTCATGTTACCTAATCCAAATTCAAGAATACACTCAATCTTAGACCAACTACTATGACAGAAAAACATGGTTCAACATTCATCACAATAGTTCAAGTGCTCAAATGCAAAAATTTTGAAAATTCTCAAACTAAGCCGACCCTCATACTTAAATTGGACATTATCCATAATGTCCAAAGATAATAAAAACACATGCAAAGGGCTGAGAATAGAAGGACTCCCTTGGATCAAAGAGGCTATGAATGGAGCTTAACAGTAGAGCTTGAGACTTCCTTCTTGCTTTCCTACAGACAAAACAAACAAGAAGCAAGTAAGTTAAACAGATAAAGAAAATGACAAAAGATATGTACAAAAGAGAGAAACATATAAACTAAAGGATAAAGTTGGGGTTCCTCTTAACAACTGCTTATTTTAGGTTATAAGCTTGACCTTTGTAACCGATGTTAATCAATGTATACTGGAGCTTCAAGCTTCATCACGTCCATATTATACATGCAAAATTTCTCAAAGTAGGGCTTGAGACGATGGCCATTAACTTTAAACTCTTTCCCTTTATTGGTACTTCTGATCTCCACTACTCCATAGGAATACACCTTGTTAACCTTAAAGGGACCTGTCCATCTCTAATAGCATGGTTGGATGCATCAAACATTAGCTCGAATGGTAGACTCTAATCTGAAGGTTGTAAGATGGGTGTAGTAACCAACTTCTCCTTTAAAGTATGAAATTCCTTCTTACACTGCTCATAAAAAACAAATGCTTTCTCCTTCTAAAGTAACCTACACAACGGTTGTGCAACCTTGAAAAAATCCTGAATGAACCTACGTTAAAATCCTACATGGCTAAGAATAGATCGAACTTCCCTCACAGAAGCAAGGCAAGGCAAAGAAGAAACAAGGTCTATCTTGCCTTTATCAACCTCAATACCCTTAATAGAAACTACATATCCTAAAACTATCCTTTGTTGAACTATAAAATGACACTTTTCAGAGTTAAGAATAAGGTTAGTTTCAAGACATCGTTTAATTATCAAAATGAGGTGATTCAGGCACTATTCAAATGAATCCCCATGCACAATAAATTCATCTATGAAAACTTCCATCATTTTCTCAAGATACTCAAAAAAGATACTTACCATGCACTTTTGAAAGGTAGCAGGGGTGTTTCACAATCCAAAATGCATCCTTCTATAGGCAAAGGTGCCATATGGGCATGTAAAAGTTGTCTCCTCTTGGTCCTTCGGAGTTATAGCTACCTAAATAACCATCAAGAAAAAAATATAAGGCATGACCAGCAAAACATTCTAACATCTAATCAATAAAAGGTAAAGGAAAATGGTCATTTCTACTTATAGAGTTGAGCTTACGATAATCCACTCAACTCGCCATCTGTTATGCACCTGAGTAGAAATTATCTCTCCTATATCATTCTCCACAACTGTAATGCCCGACTTCTTTGGAACCACCTACAAAGGACTTGCCCACATGCTATCAGAGATGGGGTATATGACACCCACATCAAGCAACTTCATCACTTCCTTATTCACTACCTCCATCATCAGTGGATTGAGACGTCTTTACACTTGACGGACCGAGGTAGCTCCTTCCTCAAGAAAAATCATATGCATACATAAGGAAGGACTAATACCTTTGATATCTGCAATTGTCCATCCCAATGTCATCCTATACTTTTTCATCATACTAACGAGAGATTCTCTTCTTACACCTTTGTAAGTTCACTGGCTATGATAATTATAAGTGTGTAATTAATGCCCAAATAAGCGTAATTGAGGTGAGAAGATAACGGCTTCAATTCCACTTCTAGTTCCTACACAATAGAAGGTAACAAATGGTTAATACTAATGGGAAATTCTAAAAAGGGAGTATTACACCTGTCAAAAGGGTTTGTTTCAAGTACCCAGATTGCTTCCTTTAGGTCATTTCCAAACTCAAACTTGCCTTGCCAATAATCAAACATTTTTTACTCTAGCGGGGTAGTCAAGGTCACCTTCAAAGGGTCAATTGTAGAAAGAAAAGACCAATGCTCCACCAAAGAGTCAAGAATATCTACCTTGGTGATCGAATCATAATCTGATGGATAGCGCATGGCATTAAAGATATTAAAAAGAATGACCTCGCCATTGAACTCTATAGTTAACACCCTACTATGTACATCAATTTTTTTTTAGATGTCTTAAAAAGTGGCCTACCTAATAAAATTGTCGAAGGACTCGAAGAGCCCTTATCTTGCATATTTAACACAGAAAAATTGACAGGGAAAACAAGCTCGTTAACCTACACCAAAAA
>JAOXYD010000006.1:9285546-9303717 GCA_028565735.1 Pinacopodium congolense
TAATTATTAATGTTGGGTTAGAATTAAATTTTATTGGTGTATTTATTTATTGTGTAGGTAATTTAAATTTAAAAATTTTAAATTGAAAAAAAAAGAAGAAAGAAAACAAAAGAAAAGAAAATAGAAAAAAAAAAGAAAAGAGGAGGAGAGGCCCGCCCAGTCCAGCAAACCTACAGCCCAACGGACAGACTCCTCCCAGCCCGCCTCGCATCCAACTGCTCCAGCCCAGACACCTACAGCAGCTCCAAGCCCGCGTCAGCAGCTTCTCCAGACCGCCAGAGAACCCAGCCCACTACACAACCCAAGCCTGTCTCTCCCAGTGCTGAAGTAGGCGTCCAAGGCCCGTACCCCACACCCGCCCAGGTTCGCGCGACTTGGGCCACGCATCCAGCTCATTGGGCCACGCATCCCTCCTTCCTGGGCCGTGCCATTATGCTCCTCTCCTCCTCTTTAGGCCTCCTCCAAGCAGACCCAACCCAGCAGCTCCTTTCCACCCACTGGCCTAGCAGACACAGCAGCAGCCTCCAATCCACAAATCCTAGCTGCAGCCCAAGACCCAAGCTCAAAAGAAAAACCTAGACAGAACAAATAAAAAGAGACTAGAACAGAAAACACAGATAGGAGAGGGAGGGCACAGACAAAAGCAACACAGAAGGAGAGAATCAGACCAGAGAATAGAAGAGAAGCATAACCGTAGGACAAAGGAGAAAAAAGACAGATTGGAGGTGGCAGAAACATACAAGAAGAAGAGCAGACAGACTTTAAGCCAAACCCAGCCAACACTTCAAGAGTTCATCAAGTTTATGTTTTTATTTTCATTTTTATTTTTATTTTTGTTTTATTTTTATTATGTTTTATATTTTCATGAATATAGACTTGGTTGAACTTGTTTTTATTATCATTTGTGGCTAAAATATTTTTAGGATTTGTTGTTTGAATTATATGGGACCTTTGGTTATTAATTTAGCTTTTATAAATATTTGTGTTGTTTATTGTGCTTAAACCCTACGACAAATCGAGAGAGTGAGTTGGGTAATTTGTGTTAGATGTACAACGAGAGTTGACATTTAATAGACCTATAGATAACAAGGTATTGATTTATTAGAAAGAGATTTCAATAAATTAATATACTGCATATAGGATAACTTCATATCTAGTTAATGGTTTAGGAAAGGCTTTGCATGTCGAGAGTCACCCAAATCAACGAAGATGCTAAAATATCAACCTCTATCGATAATGCCAAAAAATTATTAGTTGCTAAGCTAAATACTAACTTACTTTATGTTAACACCACAAGTAAACAGATTGTAAACCTGTAGTATAAGTACATATCGTCTCATAAGGATTGAATTTAATCAACCTATTAATTTTAATAACACTTTTTTTAACGAACAGATTCAAGAAATAAGACTAACTCTTACATGGATTAGGATTAACCTTACGATCTCTCAACCTACAATGTCTTTCCTAAAAATTAAACTAGTTATGAAGCAATATCATAGATAGTGTATTAATCTATTGAAATATCTTTCTAAAAAATCAATAAACTGGTTATCTATAGGTCTATTAAATGTAAAGTCTAGTTATATATTCAACATATGTTACTAAACTCACTCTCTCGATTTATTGCAAAGTTTAATCTTAAATAGATAACATAAACATTCATCCGATTGAATCAATAAACAAGATTTCATAAATAGTTCAAATGGCAATCCTTAAAATGAGTTTAGCTTCTCATAATGTCAATAGCACAAATAACCATATTTTCATAAAACAAAACATATCCGAAAATAAAATGTAATAAGAAACTAGACTAAAAAACAAAAAATATGTGGAACTATTGAAGATTTGAGTGTAATTTTGTGACCTTCAAGCTTTAAAATCTTTTTTTTTTTGCTTAGGTCCTAGGTCCATAATACATTTTCGACTGCTACTCTCTCTTTGCATTCCCCAAAAATCTGTTAAAAAAAACTATGTTTTTTGTTGTTTTTGTCCTAAATATATTTTGACACACAGTTCCCTACGTATGTAAAAGACCACGAGTGGGGAGTGAGAGGGCAATGGACGTTGCATGTGAGGAGGCATGGCATGTGTAGGCCATGCTTATGGCATTGGGAGGCCAGAGGCCTGGCTTCTTATGGCCACGCCAACCACTTCCTAGCTTTTGTTCTTCTCCTTCTTGGTCCACATTAAATAAAATGCATCCATAAGTTATCCTCATTAAATCCAAAAACAAAAAATAAAAAATATAAATATAAAGTAGACATAAAACACAAAGGAGTAGAAAAAACAAGAACAAAATAAGTACTAGATGCACTAAAAGCAGACAATTAACATGGTAAACATTTAAAAAACTAATGCCTAAAACACAATTATAATTTTTTATTTATTACTATTATGCACTCTTTTCTTATTTTTCTTTATTTTATTAGTTATATTTTCCATTGATTTTAATTTAACCAAACTAAGAACTTTTGTTTTATGCAACATTAAAAATAGTAAAAAAAACAAAACAATTTTTTATTAAATCGACCTTGACTCACCCTACTACATAATTAGGAGAGTAAATTAGGTATTTATTATTTGGTAAGTTATGATAGCTTGACCATCTGTGAAGTAGTTATATTGACTAAATCCAAGTAAAAACGAAGCGATGGGTTAAGGCAAAATCTCACAAAGGAACAACTAGCTAGCAGAGGTAAGGTATGAATCAAGAATAGGTGAAAAAGAAACTCAAGAATAGGCGACCATGACATAAGTGGAGAAGGTGAAGGAAAATATAGACTAAAAAGCGCGCGGGGGGGGGGGGAAGGGAGAGATGAAAACAAGAAGACAAGTTTGAGTGAAATTATTCCTCAATCGATTTTATTTTAAAATCAATTAGTTAACTAAACCTGTAAACTGATAAATTTTTTATTCAAAGGTTATTAAAAAGAACAAAACCAAATGACTTATCGGTTTTTGGTTAATCCAGTTAAATCAGCCAGTTTAGTCTAATTTTGTAAACCTCAGTATTGAATAAGGAATTAAGCTTATATCTAGATTCCCAAATACGCTTTTTCTGTTTCTTTTTATTAAAGTCATAAATGTAAGGGACAAAAGGATTTTGGCATGGTTTGAAGAGAAGCCTTCTAAATGAACCATTTGATCATAATTCTTTAGAGGATTACAAGTGATTTCTAAAGGATCCTAAAAAAATACAAATTCTAGTATTAATGTTATATTGAAGGTTGTTGAATGAGCTCTAATGACTAAATGCACCTATCATATTATAGTATACCTTAAGATGAGTCTGATTATCATCTTATAAGGATTAAACTATCAGTACTAACTATCTTTTATTATCTAATCTAACAAAATGAGTGAATTAATTAAATTTAAATTTAAATTAATAACAACTTAAGATCACAAACCAAATCTATGCAATTTACATAAAAATAACAATTTATAAGATTAAGACCTAGATAAGGTATCTCCTAAAACTTTGATGTGTTTAAGATTTATATTAACTTAATGCTTAAAGTAACTTATTTAGATCATGGAATCCCTTAATTGAATTATAATCTCTCTTGAGCAATATAATAAATATCCTATTTGTTTATTAATTAGAATCTCTAGAATCTCCTCTCAATTAAAACCCAGATTAGATGCATTACCTCAATCTACAAATCCTATTATTTTTGTATTGCATGAATCTAATCAAGTAAACTTATGCAAGCCTATCTCTAACATCTTGTGCAAACCTATATATTCATGAATTGATTTATTCATACAGGTGATTTCTTAATTTGGTTATATGAAATTAAATAATGGAATTGAAATTTCATTTAAAAGATCTCAATCCAATATAATATATCCATGAATAAACCAAAGAAAATTTAGTATTTTGTTGAATCAAAGCTTAAATAACAAACATGTGAGTTTAGGGTTCATCTTATCTAGATCCATAAAAATCAAATCATAGCTTTAAACATAAATTTATAATGGTTAAATAATAATAAAGAACAAGATAACCTATTCTCATATGATTTAAGTCTTTAATTGTCATTAAACTCTTGTTGAAATCTCCATTAATCTTTTTGAAATCTCAAATTTGATCTTGATTTCCCCTTTTAAATGCATTTAATCTTAAGAAGAATTGGTTTAGAAATGAGTTTCCTTTCTTGGGTGGTGGTTGTCCTCATTTTAAGGTCTAAAACCCCTAAAAAGAACTCAAAATTATTTTTTATAAGTGCAGAAGCATGACCATCCCACAACTAGAGCCATGATCATGGGACAAACTATAAGAGTGTTTATGATCCTGGCCTTGAAACACACTGCATTTTCTCTTCTTTTTCTATTTTTAGTAGAAAATTTCATAGCTTAGGCTATAGCTGTGGCGCTGGGCATGGGATATACTAAAAAGATATTTTTATTTAAGTTTTTAATCCCACAAACCATCCAAATTTTCCATGAATAAATGTAACTTTCAAAATCTAAGAAAAATAACTATGTTTTCACAATGTCATGAGAGTAATATCAAATTCAATAATTGAAACATTTAAGTTCTAAAGGTATGTGATAGGGACTTAAACCTAAGCTTTAAAAGATAAAATTCACATTAAAAACATGTATAACTTAAGCCCTATCAAATTTACCAACACTTGAACTATTTCTTTTTCTCAAGCAACTACTTGGATACTCCCTTAAGATAATTCTAAAAGAAGTTGAAAGTTAATTGAGTACAAAAACTACAGAACAATGTATTTGACATAGTTCATATATTTAAACTCGTTCATGATAAAAACATGAAACATATAGAAAAAAAGTAGTTAGTAATAGCAACCCCTTATACACAATAATAGACATTCAGGTAATTCCTTCTAGATCATTATGCAAATTCAGTTAAAGGCATTCGTTAAAACATTAGAACGTTGAATTAGAAAATTTTTATTTTGAATTAGAGATGGTCTAACCTTTTTATGTGCAGATAAATATTTTGTTATGAATACCCCTCAATTACTCAGTTAGGTTACTCTTAGAAACTTGTTTGAGATGTTAATTAGCCTTTTGATACAAAGGTAAATACGTTGTCATGAATACTCCCAATTAGTCAATTAGGTCACTCTCTTAAATGGCTACCAATATCATTTATTTATTTCAATCTTTCTATTGACATGAAGTTAGTAGAGTGAAGAATTTATGTTTAGTTATTTAACACATACAAATTTTTTCAACTTTTATCCATTAAACTAAATAACCCATTCTGAATTCGTATAACAGTCTATATAAAATATTTCTATAGGCTTAATACTGTATACAAGGATCAATAAACACACGAAATTCACATAAAAGTAAAAAGATAATTAGAATTAAAAAATCAATTAGTAGTTATTCCATATTACCTATGAAAAATACAATAGTAATAATAATAAATTAACTAAATTAAAAATAATAAAGAATAAAATCCTATGCTACTTAAAACATTAATGGTTGAGTTGCCTCATAATAAATACTCCTTTAAGGTCTTTTAATTGGACCTTAATATTAGAGAATTCTAATTCTCTTTCTCAATCCATATCTTCAGTTGAGTTCTTCGAATTTTAAATGGTTTATCACAGATATATGTTATACCATACCTATATTCCAATGTTTCCTTGCACCTCCTTTAGATTGTGTGAGGTATAATGATAAAAGGTCTTGGTGCTTAATTTTCTACCAACAATTAGAAATTAGTATACTAATAAAATCAATGCACATAGGTATCTCTTTTTCTTCCTTAGGAATTATAATATCAACAACATTTTTCATATCCTTATTCACCTCGAATGTCAACTTTCCCTTATTTCTTATAAATTACTTCATATCTTACTCTCTTGGATCCACTTTTATAATATTAGCCAAACTTTCTCACTCTTGTTCAAAAATCTGTTTAACTAGTTTCTAAACTTGTATCGCCATATTGTGAAGGAAAGGTTTTATACTCTCGAATCGAGATTCAATTGCAGATATGACCTTAACTAGTTTTTTTTTCTTAGTCTTGATTATTTTTCTTATTGAACTAATTGTACAAATTATATCGTCAAGTTATGGATGGAGGCCTTGATACATTTGAATCAAACTTTTATTGTAGATATGGCTTTCATTAGTAATTCCTTCATTTTAGATTCATCCTCCTGATATTGATAACAATCCTATAGAGGTGGCTCAATATAAGTCTGAACAACACATAATGAGTTATAGGTGTTACTCTAATGATTATTTTAAACCATTCCATCAACTCCCTACTTATCGACCAAATTTGCTTAGTTATCTTACCACTAATAGTATTACCTCTGATTACTATGCCATGTCATTAACACCTACTTGTAGTTACAAAGAAATAACCAAGTATGTAACAAAAAACTAAAATAAAATAGATAAAGAAAATAATTTTAAAAATATAAATAAGGATTTCCTAATATTCTAATCCTTAACAACGACGCTTAAAAGTTACCGGGACCACAACCCTCTCTAAGTTTTAAAATAAAATAAGAATCTCATTCTAAATAATACTAAGACTACGAAGGCAAGTGCATCTATTATATTGTGGTGTATCTTAAGATGAATCCAGTTATCATCCCATAAGGATTAAACTACTAGTGATGGTTGTCTTTCTACTATATAATTTATCGAAATGAGTAAATTAATTTAAATTTTAATGAAATTAAAATTAAGAATAATTAATTAAAATTCTAATGAAATTGAAATTCAGAACAACCCATGATCACAAACCAAACCTAAGAAATTTACATAAAGAAATAACAATCAATAAGATTAAGACCTAGATAAGAGTTCCCCTAAAACCTTGATATGTTTAAGGTTTATCTTAACTTAATGCTTAGCCCAACTTATTTAAACTATAGAGTCCCTTAACTGAATTATAATCTCTCTTAAGTAAAATAATTCATATCCTCTTAGTTGATTAATTAGAATCTCTTTTCATTGAAACCTTAATTAGATGCATTACTCGATCCACAGATCTTATTGTTTTGGTTAGGTTTGAATCTAACCCAAAAAACTTATGTAAGCATATCTCTAGCATCCCATGCAAGCCTCTCTTTATTCATGGATTGATCTATTCATGTAAGCAATTTCTCAATAAAAATATATGAAATCAAAAAATGTAATTAAAATTTCATGCAAAAGATCTAAATCTAATGTAATGTATCTATTAAGAAAATTTGGTCTTTTATTGAAACAAAGCATAAATAAAAAAACACATAAATCTAAGGTTCAACTCATTTACATCTATAGAAATCAAATCATAACTCTAAATATAAATCTAATAATGGTTAAAGAAGAACGAAAAATAAGAAAATGAAATATCATGTGATTTAATTCTCAATCTTCAATAAGCCCTTGTTGAAATGTCTACTAATTTTCTTGAATCTCCATTTTGATATTGATTTGTTCCATTTGAGTGGCTTTAATATTGAATAAAATTGGTCTAGTAATGAATTTCCTTTCTTAAGTTGTAGCTACCCTTAATTTAAGGTCAACCGGCCTTAAAAAGAACTTAAAATACGCTTTTATGGGTGCAAAAGCCTAATTATCCTATAATTAGAGCCATGGCTACAAAATAAATAGTGAGAGTGTCACAGTTAAGGCCATAGTCATGATGAAACACATTGCATATTCCCTTTCTTTTTTTTTTTCCCTTTTTCTCTTGAAATTTTTCATAGCTTAGGCTATGGTTGTGAGGCTGGGTGTGGAAAACATTAGAAAGCTAATTTTCTTCAGCTTTATAATCCTATAAACCATCTAACCATTTCTAGGATTAGACATAATTTTCAAGGACTATAAGAAAATATTGTTGCATAATATCATTAGAGTAATATTAAATTCAGTAATTGAAATATTTAGTAACAAAAAGTTCATGAAAGAGACTAAATCCTATGCTTTAAAAGATAAAATTTATATTAAAAACATGTATAACTTAAGCTTTATCAACTACTAACTTTATTCAATAAAAAAGGGGGCATGATCCTTATCAATATGAGATAGAAAAAAGAGGGTTAAGCTATTTTTACATAGTTCTTGGTCCCTAGCTATTTTTTATTACAATTTAGACCTTTATCATTTTAAAAGTCAAAAGACATATTTATAAAAGATTTAAGAGTTTTGGCCCTTGGATTCTTCCCAGACCTTCTTCTACTTCTAAGTGAAAATTTTAGATTTGCTTTCTCTATTTTTACGGTGTTATTATTTTTTATTGTTGTCCTATCTAACTCATTTTCCACTAATAGTTTATGTGGAATTGAGTTTTAGAGATTAATAGGGCTTATGGTCAGTTTTTCCTTTACATGCTCCTAGTTTCCATATTAGGCATACTATTATGTAGGCTCCTTGGTTGTTTTTGTTAGTTTTCATTGAGGAGTCAAGGATTGTGATGTAGAAGATGCATTTATAAGAAAAAATACAAGAAGATAAGTTGAAAAACAAAAGAGGCTGATGTTGTTCAAAAGGAAGGGTATACTTAACACCTAATTTCTCTCTTATATCTATAAAAGGAAGGGTGTACTTAACACCTAATTTCCTATGAGAACCTTTTCTTAGGGTGAAGGTATGAATTCTATTGGCATGGAATGAAATAAATTGTGGTAGAATTTATGCAAAATTATAGTATATGTAAACAAAATAAATGGGAGAACATTCATCCTATTAGGTTAATGCAACCATTGGAGATTTTAGTCGCTCATGTGTTCTTCGAAAGCATTTTTCATTTACATGATCTTCTTGAATCTATTGTGAGTGATAGGACAAAGTGTTTACAAGTATTATTTGGAGGGAACTTGTCAGGATTTGTGAAATGAAGTTAGCCTACTCATTAGCTTATCACTCCCAGTTCAATAGCCAAATAGAAGTAGTAAATAGGATAATCGAGTTGTACTTACATTGTTTTATTGGGAATCGATATTGGAGATAGGTGGTACAAGTTCCATAGGTTGAATATTGTTATAATACAATATTTCATTTCAGCCATTCAAACAACTCCCTTTTATGTAGTTTATGGTTGTGACTCTCCATATCTTTTATCATATGATAAGGGAGCTACAAAGTCAGATGCTATTAAACATGCCTTAGGGGAGAGAGATATGATTTTAAGGGATACAAACTGAATATAGGATGAAATAATAGTAATATTGACACCATCAACAAATGTCATTTACATTGAGGGCTTAGATTTGGTTGTAATTACAGTTCAAAAGAGAACTAATAGTGGCTAGTTGTGGATTTGGAAGTTGACTCCTGAATTTTTTAGACCATTTTAAATTCTTCAAAAGGTTGGGAAGGTGGCTTATTGTTTAATTTTACTTAATGATTGTAGACTCTAAGATATCCTTCCATCTTTTAAGTGATCATCATATTACTACACCCTCTCTTCCTCCTTTGTTAATAGGTAAATTTGGCCCAATTTTAAAATACATATCTTTGTGTTTGGTTAAATAGGCATAGTTACCAATTACTAGTCCACTAGAAGGTGTAGCCACCTGAAAACATTTCTTATGAGACTAGTAGATTTTCGAATGCTCTATCTTGAGTTCAAGTTTGAGGATAAGCTTTTTGTTCAAAAGGGGAGAAATGATGTAGAAGATGCATTTTATAGAACAAAAAATACAAGAAGATAGGATGAAAAACAAAGAAGTGTTATTGATTTTTTGGTTTTTTTTATTAAGGCCCAATGAAGTAACTTAATTCACAAATTAAGTACTTTTCTCTACTTTTACAAAATTAAACCAACGATAATGGCAAGTATACTAATCATAAGTAATAAAGAGGAATATTTAATATTTGAGTTATAATTCCACAGGGATTACAAAATTGAAATTACTAAGTTAATTAGGTCACCATTATCTACAAAATCCAAATCAAATTAAATTACCAACTAAATTTACCAAATGAACTTAAAATGACAAGTTATGCGAAATAACTTAGTTGAATTAAAAGATTGTCTAATGGATCAATTAGTTAAGGAATTGGGTTTCAATGATCGAAATGGTTTAATTAAGGATTAAAGAGCTTGTCCTAGGTTCATTTCACTAAATCAAAGTAATATTATGGTTAAGATAATGCTTTTTTCTCTACTTACTTAAGCTACAGCTTGGTCATTCATGAATCTTAAACATTAGCTTAAAGTTTAAAAAGCTTAACCTAAAAAAAATTCAAATTTCAGATTATGAACCTCAAGATAAATCAAGGTTTGGTCATTTAATGATTTAAAATAGGTTTCTTCATAATTTGTCCAAAAATTAGGTAGATTTCTTGGATCCAAAGTTGTTTCTTAACTTTATTTTAAATGATTAGTTTAGAATAAAGCATTAATCTCATCATTTAAGCAAAAGACAACCTTCAATTATGTATAAAATAGAATTCAAAACATATCTAGATCAATTACCAACCAATCCCTAACCAAAAACTAAATCAGCAACTTATTTGAACCAAGAAACTAATCATTCTCATCATATTTATTATGTTCTTGAACAAATGATAATAGTAAGCAGATTTCAATGTAAAAACAAGTTAAGAATGCACCATAAAGGAGCTACAATCACGCCATAGATCTAAATAATTTTTTTTCAGCTTTTAGATTCCTCAAATACAAGTTTAGATTTGCAAAAGAAGATTAAAAAGATGAAGAACACTAAAAATAAGCCCTAGAACTAGAGAAAATATGATTTTTTACTTAAAGTTCATGTTCCCTCCCTTTCTTTTCTTCATTTTTGGCTTTAGAACCTCCATAAATATGTCAAGATCAACTGGAGTGTAAGTGTAGCAAGTTCTAACCAATGACGAGAAAGATCCAGCTGGAAAATGTTTTACTAGTAATTAAACAGTGTTTAAAGAGGAGTTATATGGTGTCTTTGTATTACCAAAATTTATCTCCCAAAACAAAATTAAACTCAGGGCTTAAGGAATTAAATGTAGGCATGTTTAGTACTTCTATTTAACTCTTGTTTTTGCTCTATTTTTCATATTTTCTTTGATTTTCATTTCAATGAAGGTGCAATCTGAAAATTAAACAATCATTACTTCAAAATAACTTATAATCATAGGAAAAATAATCCCAACTCATCAATCAATTTTATTGAAAATATTTCCTCAATCATTTAATTAATATGACCGATTAAGAGGTTATAAAATTGATTCATCGAATCAAGTCACAAACGAATGCAAACCACTCCATGCTTCTTTAAATTCATCCTAAGTAAAAAAATTCAATTTCAAATGTAAAATGAATTTAAACCAAGCAAATGGTACGGTGAGTCATTATGAACTCCTAAATAATAAACTTACCTAACTAAACCTAACTATGTAGCTAAGGCAAGTCAGGGTCGATCCCACAGAGTGTTAGGGTGTAGTACTATTATTTCTAATATTGTAAAGAAAAACAAAAACAAAAATACTTGATTCCAAAGTGAACTAACATACTAAGAAGCAATAAAAACAATAAAAAGGAAAACAAAGAGTAAGACACAATAAACAAACAACAATGGTAAAGAAATTGGGTAAAGGTATTGTTGGGATTTTAGGATAGCTATTGATCCTTGAATTTAGATGCAAGGTGTTCTAGCTATGGCGTTAGCCTATAGGTTCAAACAAGTTCTCAAACCCTCAATTCCTTTAATTTAGGTAGGTTTAACAAGCTCTAGAAATGCCCATATCTTCACTATAACCTAGAACAAGCTCTCTAGATTTAATAGTGAAGACGCCTTAGGTATTAAGGAATGACTAACTGAGGATCCTAACTTGCAGGCTCAGAAAGTGTAACCTAATGGAATGAGAACCTAGATTAGTTGGTTAAGTATCCTAACAAATTCAACTAACCTATTGCTACTTTCGAGAATCACTATAGACAATTATGTATCACATGCTCAATTCTAGCGTTTAAATTAGGAAATTACTTAAAGGATGATCAAGCTTAAAGATAATACCTAATTCATGTCATTTATCCAAAGTTCCAAACCAACCTAAGCTTAAAACACCAAATCAATTCAAAACAAATTCTATTATCACAATTAATTATCCTTTATCCTTCTTATACCTTCTAACCCTTAAGCAAAATAGCCATATATAATTAAATTAAGCAAAACAAAAATTAAATAAACACAACCCATAATTAATTAAAAGAAAAAAGGCTGGAAAATTAAAAACGCTAATTGAATAACACAATTTAATAATTAAACTAACAAAAACACAAATTACTTAAGCTATTAATTAATTAACTAAAACTTAATTCAACTAAATTGAAACTAAAACTTTAAATAAAATTTTCAGCACCTAAACATTGAGAAAACATTGAAATAAAAACAATTAAAATCATCATAACAAAACTAGAAACTAATTTCCAAACATAAATTAACTAAAGACATTAAGCATAAATGAAAACTTAAGGATTAAACTTAACACTTGATAAACATTAACACAATAACATACACCAATGGTTAATATATGAGAAAGCATCAAAGAGATAAACTAAAATCAAGCATTTGGATAACACAAGAAATAAGCAAAGGAAAATGGAAGCAAGAACTAGCCAATCATATTCGAACAACAACAAAGAAAAGCAAGGAAAAAGAGAAAGAACTAAGGCTATCAAAAGCTGGTGGATGAACATTGCAATAATTGAAATTAAATCTAAATTAAGGGTGGTTGAGGTGCTACATCTTCACCAAGCTACTTGGAAGGGACGATGTTGCTCTCCACCAAACTAAAGATGTGCTTCTTCTTCTTCTTCTTCTTCCCTTGTTTTTTGGCAGCTCTTCACTTCCTCTCTCTAGTGCCGATGAGCCCCATCATTTTTTATGTTGTTCCTTTTATTTTATTCCTGCACTAGGGCTGCATCTTTCCAAGGGAAGCTTCCTTCAAAACTCTGAACTCTACCTACAAAACATTGCACTCCTTTTCCTTCAAAATGCTGTTGCATTTTATATATGGAAGGCCTCCAAAGTTGCTGCCATTTCATGCTATTTCCATCTTTGCAAAGTTGCTCTAAATGGCTGTCATTTTGGATGGATGAAGTCACCAACATTGTTGCCCTCCAAAGCACACATGCTGCTATCGTTTAGTGTG
Source organism: Pinacopodium congolense (assembly GCA_028565735.1). Lineage (NCBI taxonomy): Eukaryota > Viridiplantae > Streptophyta > Magnoliopsida > Malpighiales > Erythroxylaceae > Pinacopodium > Pinacopodium congolense. Next base: position 9,298,639 of record JAOXYD010000006.1, read on the forward strand.
TAAATAGAGGCTCCTAATGTTGCCAATATGCTGCCATTTTGGAGTGAAAGGAAACTCCTCATTGGTTGGCCAAAACTCTCCTCTTCTATGTATATGGTGCTGTCAAATGCTCCATGTCTCCATTCCAAATCCAAGACCAAAGTGTAGCATTTTGCTCCAATCTTTAAGAACCAATGAGCTACATTTTTGCTGGATGAGAGGCTACTCTCCTAAAAATCATTGGCTACTACATTTTGGATGAAGGAAGCTCTCCAAAAGAGCTTTCATTTGGATAGATTTTTTCATTTGTTGCTTGCCTCCTATGTGTTCTTGTGAATTGTTATTTTGATGGACTAATTCCAACTTGTTTTCATTTTTTTTCCTTTTCTTTTCTTTGATTCTATGCTGAAAAATCCTTTGGCTTTATGCTCCAATTGCTTCAAAACTTCATGACTTAATCTAAATTTTGTATCCCATCATTAAATCTACATGTAACATTAATAAGAACACAAAGAATCAATTTAACAAAAAAATAGGAATGAATTAAAATGAAACATCATATAAAAATATAACAAAATTCATTCTTATCAAAGTATCATCAATTTAAACAATTTCACATCCTTGATCAATTAAAAAAATAATGTGAGATTGGCTTGATTAAGAGGTGATTTAATCTTTTTACTTGAAGATGAAAATTTTGTCATAAAAATCCCCGGCTACTTGATTAAATCACCTTACATCAATTACCTACTAACAGCACTCTTTAACTTGGACCAATTGGTTTGAAGCTAGCGGAATGAATAAAAAACTTGCTCACTTTTATTTCTTTTAAGCAAATTTTTTCTTTTCTTTTCTTTCTTTGCATTCCCTTTCTTAACGATGATGAAAAAGTTAAAAAGATGCACCAATTTGCTTAGAAATATTAATTTTTGAAGTAAAATATCATATTGATCATAAGGATTTAATTACCCAAAACACAAAGTGCTTTAAAATCTAGTGATAATTAACTGTCAAAATAAAAATCATAACAACTTAATTTGTCAAAAGAATCAAAATAAAAAGAAAACATGTCCAATGATATGAATCAAAATTGAAAAATTTTTCCTCAGTTTAAATTTTTTTAAAAAAGATGATAAAATAAATTGCTAACAAACAAGTAAAGCAAGTGTAAAATCTAAAATCCTGAAATCCCTCCCCTACACTTAAGTTGAACATCAGTCCCCAATGTTCATAGAAACATAATGAAAAGAGGATATGGGAGACAAGGGTATAGAAAGCACCCGAAACGTTGATAATATCTAGGTGATCTATTAAAGTGAACATTGAATTTGATCAGAATCATTGATAATAGCAAGTTGGAAATCATAAATAATTAATGGAAGTATAAGTGCAACATAAAGAAAAAAAATGATCCATGAATAAATATAAACTGTGAAAGCACCTAAAAGGGAGTATATACATCCAAAGCCAAAATACATCCAGAGAAGTAACCAAAAGAGATACATCAAAAGAAAGTATCTAATTCAATAAAAGCACAAAACACCCTATCCAAGAACAAAAGAGCAAAATCCTAATGAATCTAGCTAGGTGGCCGACGATGAGAGGTAACATAATCCCAGAGGACATATATCTAATTTTGAATTGTTTCCACCCCTCACAAACATTAGTAACTTGAGTCTAGATAGATGCTACTATTGGCTTAGATACCCAAACTAATAGATCGAGGACATGATCCCATTCTAATACTCAAAAAGTGTCAAATACATCAAACTCAGCATCAAGGGCAAGTGCTAAGGATCGATTTATGATGAATTGGCATTCTCACGACACAAGAAGTGTGAATCATCGTACCCAAGTCTCTTTTGCAAGCTTAAAGCGCCTTGGAATTGTCTTAGGGACATGTAGCATGAAAACTGAGGGTGGATTTGATGAATTTTGATGTAAATTCAGTGTTTGTTTGGGAGATTTATAGGTAAAATTAGACACAACACTGAATTTCTGAAAAAATGAGCCCTAAAACACTAATTTTGGTGAAGAAATGACAAGAAAATCAACAATTTTTAAGGTTTATGGGATGTCAAAGGAACAGAGGAGAGGAAGGGGGAAGAAGATGAAGCATTGTACTGGAACGACGTCATTTTTATGCTTAATAGGGACTTCAACAATGATACATGTGGAGTTAAACAACGCCATTTAAGTCTTACCATTTTACTCCCCAGGCAAACTTAAAATGTGGCTTTGTACATGTTGAACCTAGGGAGGTTCCAATCTTGGTTTTGATGATAACAAAACATGTTTGCTTACTAATGGTTTGAGTTTATGATGTTAATCTTAAAGATAGATATATTTCAAGAAGAATCCATTATGTAAAGCTTGGAGTTTGAAGGTCAAATTTGAAGATAATGGAAGTTTAAATGAATTGGAAGTTTCAAGACCTTAGATAGGTTGTTTCAAATATGTTTGTAAGTTTTAATTTATGTTCAATTGACCTAAGGGCTTAAGTTTGATCATCCATTGCATTTGAAATGTCAAAAGTGCATATTATCTCAATTCATAGGCTAAATCATGTGTTTTAATTGTTTTAAGGTATTTTATCATTCGTATAGCTTTAATATGTGATTTAAAAGGTGTTTAAAGTCTTAATTATCATTCGGAACTTGTTTAGAAATGTTTAGAGTCAATTAGGCAGCATATTTTGTGTTTTCTAGACAATTAACGACGGGCTGATCATCATCAATGGCACCCTGCTTGAGTGTCGTTGTACCCCCATTTCTAAAAGCTATCAACGGTGGGATGTTATTAGAACAATGACATCGTTGATCAACCAAGAGGGTGATGTTGAAGGGTTAGACTCTAACGACTAGTTTATACTTTCGGGTCTTATTCTTATTGTCCTCTTTCTAATGTCTTAAAAACCCTCATAAACCCTCATTAAGCCTCCAAACATTATATATACTCCTTATAAATGAATTGTGATACTCTAGACTCTCCGAAAACAGATCAAAAGTTCTGAATCTCTCAAAAGCCTCAAGATGCACATTTTTCACTGCACTTACTTTTAAACAATATGTTTGTGTCAATTTGTGTTCTGAGTGTGCAAATTTATGTTTAATATCTTTCTTAAGTGTTTAAGAGTTTATTTGATCCATCTTTTACATTTTAGAAGGGCTATTTCATCAGATTAAAGCTAGAACTTATTCATATATCAAAACTGTCTCTGATGAGACTGTTCTAGCCTAAATCTCGATTCCAGGTGATAAAACGTATTTCTAAAATCATGTTATTGGAGTTTTCATATTGATTAAGGTCTCTAGATTGTGTTTGAATCTTGTTTTCAATTTATGAGGTCTGTTTAAGTTATCATTGAGCTAGAACTTTCATATATTTCAAGATAGCTCCTGTTTTCACTGTTTTGAGTTTGAATCCAATTTCAACCTGCTTAATCTATTTCTTTGTGTTTGTTATTATTTTTTTATGCCTTTTAAAGTTCTTAGGAGTTAGATTAATCTTAGTTTCAAATTTTTGGTTGAATATTTCATCATTTGTGTGTATTAGTTCATTTAGACATCAAAACTGTCCAATTTTTCATGATCTTGATTCAATCACGAGTTTCATCATATAAAATAGTTCTAGGTGCATAAACTAATTGTGGCTTGTTCACATAAGGTGTTAGGAGTGCTTTAGTATTTTTTTTTTATTTTTAAGCACTTATATTTGTATTTTGAGCTGAATATTCATGGGCTGCTTAAACTGTCCAGATTTTGTGATAAACTTATCTTGATCATATTGCTTGAACATATGCACATTTTTATGTTTAACGTCTACCATACTAAGTTTGTTTAGGCTTTCAAGATTGTCATCATTCATTCATATCATTTATTGAAAGATAAAGCCCTTAGTTGAATTATGCATTAAGTGAAACACCTTTGAAGGAGTATTTAGTTACTTGAATTTGAGGGAATTGAGTCCTTTGGATATTTATGAATTGTATAGGCTTTTCTTTGCCTTGAAAGTATTTGGGATAGGTTACTCTTCACCCTTGGAAAGTAAGATTGTAAAGGTTACTCTTCACCTTATAAGAAGATTGTACTTGTTTTGATTGATTAGTATAGAATCATCCAAAAAGTAGTTGAAAAGGAGACGTAGCATATCTTTGGGGTAGGTGAACTTCTTTAATTTGCTTGTATCCTTCTCTTACCCTAACTCCTTTATTTATTGTTGATTGTTTGTCATGAATCTTAATTTCTTACATTCATTTTAGTATTTGCATTCTCATTCCATCTTAGGATAAACCTTGGTTTAGTGATTGAATTTAGTTTCCAATTGATTTAGGTTGCTAGTTTTAATTAGTTAAAAAAATTTTAAATACCTAATTCACCCCCTCTCTCTTGAGTGCCATAGAGCTTACAAAAATGAAACATTCAAATTCAAATGTCATCTTACAACTGACATCAAGATACCATCATAAACTAGAAAATTTTAGTTAGGAGAAGTCAACACTATAAAATGCATCATCACGTTCTAATTATATCATTAACATTATTTAAGTGACTACTCCTCCTATATTCATGTTATGAAAAACTAAAATTGCCTAAAAGATTCAATTCAATGGCATTAGTCATCCACTAGTAAGGGTGACATATGTTGTGGGAGAGAAGAATGCTACTTTTTCATGACTTATAGGAAAAAGTCGAAAAAGTTTAAAATTGGATAAGCTGATGTTGAAATGTCATTGTCATGTGGTTGACTTTCATTCCTAAAAGCTATTATGATGATCCTAAATGATTACTTATTGTAACATTGTCCTAATATGTTAGAAATTGTTGTTCTGATGGAATATATATAATTTCTCTAATACTCGAGTATAGTTAATGAAATGGAAATGTCGGTATTCCAATTTTTGCTAAGAAAACTATAATTAAATCTCATTAACATAATTGAAAAGTTGATGTTCTAACCTACATTAAGGGCACAAGGGTCAATTTAACCCTAACGCTTCCACCAATATTCTGGTCAGACCTTAACGTTTCAGAGTATTCAAAAAAAATCCTAACGTTTAAAAAATGATCAAAAAGAATCCTAATGTTTCAAAAACGTTTA
>JAOXYD010000006.1:9310723-9332166 GCA_028565735.1 Pinacopodium congolense
ATATTTTCAAACCAAACACTAGCATAGAAATTCTTTAATAGTAAACCAAACAAAGTAATACATATTCCATTCTATTCATCTTCTATTATATTCCTAAAGAATAGCTATTCTATTTTTTATCTATTCCATTCTGTAAACCAAACGTACCCTTAAGGCTTGAGTTTTAGGGATCCTAACCGACCAATAATCCTCATGTACCAAGAAGCCTAAACAAGATCGATGGTTTAAGACGTTCCAATGCATATGATCCTTTCTAAGAAGTAAGTGTAGAGAATACTTATCTTTCTGTATGACTAAAACTACATTATTATAAACTTAAGACTTCAAGAGAAAAGAGAACTTTAAAAATCCATAAAGAATGATAAAAACACATTAAATATTATTATATAGTGCAGCTTGAGTACAACGGAAGTATAGGCATGCTTTTATAGGCAAAGTATAAGATATAAACCAAAAATAATAATGCAAGCAAAGGCCTACTAAAAATAATAATGGAAAGCAAGAGCCTACCATGGCCATTAATTCATAGTATATAATAATGCAAGCTACAAAAAGACAAAAGATGATAATATAAGATTCCTTGAAGATAAAAAGTAGTAGGTCTAAAAGGAATCTAGAAAGGTGGCGCTGACTATAATCAAGACCTAACATCACTATTATCGTTAGTGGAGTCCTCATCCATTCATTTTAACTCATTAATAACATGTTCAATTTCTAAATCATTAATGACATGTGGCCAGGGATCTTAGAAGCCTTGAAAATAAGTAGGAAGGCATGTAGACTTAAGTTTATAATTGGAAGATTCTCCAACTTCAAAAGATACGTTGGGCTTAAAACTCGAAACACATGGGAGTTCTTCACCCATGATAGCAAAACCCATACAAGAAAATTAATCAAATGAAGTAAAAAACCTTGCATTAGGTGAAATGAGCTCTTGAAAAGAAAATTCTCCTAGATAAGGACCCAACTATGTACACGTTGTTGGGGGTCCAAATTTATGAAAATGATTCAAGTAATCGAGGAAGTGGTAGAGTTGATGCATCAGATTTTTCTTGATCATGGCCCACTCAATTACAATTCTTTAGAGCTAAAAGTGGTTAATGGTATAGATATATCCATTTTAAGTCATATTATATGGTTTGTGGACAATGAAAAAATACTAGGTCATTTGTTTCTCTAAAATAATACCTCAAAGTTAAAATCTATTTGAAATTTGATTAAGATGTATACGCCACTTGTGCAGTGGTTGGAACCACTTTAAATAGATCTAAAGTGGAGAGTTTTCATTTGTGGGGTTAACAAGATGTTGATAAAAATGTGGTGGAGACAAAGTAGTGGGGGCATGCATATAGAGTAGACATTGTCCATATGTGCTATATAATAGGTTACAGATTGAATCATAACAATGGTGAACAATTCAATAGGGAGTTTGCGCATCAAAGTAATGACGACGTAGTTGGACATTCATAGTAGTGAGAAAAAGATAGAGATAGTATAAAAGACTTTTCCTTAAGATGAGAGCAATGTCATCCAAAGTTTAGGGAGTAGTCTTGGTAATAAGAGGGAAAGTTTCTTGGATCTAAGTGGAAGTGGGTAAATCCATGATATTGTAAAGAAGAGGAATGGGTTTATAAGGAGTTATTAAAGAAACGAGTTTTCGTGGTCGAGAGAGGAGATTAGTAAGAAGATTACGATAGCCTTTAATATGGCAGACTATGAATTTATAGTAGAAAAACTAATCTTTCCATTGAAGGAATTAATGATTTGGCAAGATATTTTTGTTTGGTTTAAGGGTCTTTGGAAATGATGTGTTATCCATTTTGATAGTGAAAGGATATGGGTGAGATGGAAATTAAAATTTTCAATGTCCTTTTTCTTAGCACTAATATTTCTATATAGATAGTTTGATAGCACTTTTTTAAGTCTTTGAATTATCTGCTAGTAAAGCCACAACAGTACCGGTTTCCAGCTATCTCTTTAATCAATATAGTACCCCAATAATGCTCATTGGCATCAATCTATAGTATCATATAAACTCGTTAAGCATCTTTAAAAGTGATGGATGCTAACATACTTACTTTAAATATTATACTGCTTTTGTTTGGCTTTCACCCTATGATGATGGATTTTCTTCAATAATTTGGATAACAGGCTTATATGATTAGAGATATGTGGAATAAAGTCTTGGATATAGTTAATGATGCCCAAGAATTGTCGAATTTGCTTAACACTTAAATTTGTGTGAGAAAAATGAAACAATTCTTTCGCAATATGCAAGCTAGGTTGATAAAATCCATCATTGAATTGCATTCCCAAGAATTCAATTTGGACCAAGCCAAATTGGCTTTATGAGTCAAGAGCACAACACCATTATAATAGGTAAGATCCAAAAACCTTTTGAGTAAGGCCTGATATTGGACTTGAGTTATTGAAAATGATAGGATGTTACTAATATAAGTCAAAGCATTGTCTAAGATAGGCTTGTATAATTTTCCCATGGTTCACAGAAATAATGACAGAGTAACCTTAAGTCTAAATGGCATAATTGTCCATTAAAATTAGGCATTGGGTATAAAAAAATAATCTTATAATGATCTTTTGGATCAATACCCAACTGCCAAAATCCTACCTTTAAATCAAAGTTATAAAAGATGTTAGACTCTTTAATGAATAAGACGTGCATTGATTTTTTAAGTAGAGGAAATTTATAGCCTTAGAGAAAAAATTTTTAGGGGTTTATAATCAGTCATCATCCTCTTTTTACCCATCCTTTATTCAGCAAGTTTATTGATATAGTGATAATGTTCAAAATACACATGGCATGATTTAACGCTTATGTGGAGAAGTTTGGGATGAAATTTCACATGGTTTTCATGCATTTTTAATTAAAATCCTTGAATGAGATGTTACTAATATGATTTTCATATTTTATCAGATTTCATAGGACTTTGACAAACAATTTGATGCACTTTTGGGATTGCAAATGGTGTGGAGCTAATTTATGGTCCAAGAACATCAAGTGACGTTGCTCCATAACAAATTTCATAACCAAAAGGGAAAGAAAAGAAGAAGATATGGCAAAAAGACCAAAGAGTGGCAGAAGTTGGAAGTTCTAGCAAAAGACCATGGCCTGAGCCACAGCTATAACCGAGGTTGTGGCCATTGGACAATAAGATTCACGGCTTAAACCACATTCATGGCCCAGGTCATGGTAAATTACATCACCCACGCTCTCTTGACCTAATTTTGGGATTTTTAGGTCTTCTAAGCCTCAACAAGTCATAATTGAGCCACCACTCCATAGTAGACAAACCCTAAGCCACTTCTAAAGGTTTTCATGCAATTTTGAATAATAACAACAGATCCAAAAACATTGAATCAAAGATCAAGGACTAGATTTCATACACTAAGCATTAAGGATCTAAGACAATCTTAATATGAGATTTTCTAATTCCTTCTTTTTTATATTGGTTTGTATAATTAATACAATGTGTAAGAACTAAGTTTCTTTTAGGAATTAAGTTTTTACAAACTCTAGTATGTATTATTTATTATTATTATTTGATTGACTCTTGAGTTCTAGAATTTGAATTAGGTTTGTTAATTGGTACTTATGACTTTGAATTCAGTTGTTATGTAAACGTGAACTTTGTTTTCATGGCTTTGATTTGTGTATGATTAGATTGAGAGATTGATTATTTTCATTAGATCATTTCATTAACAAAATATCTTACATAGGGATGTAGAGTTTAGCTTATATAAGATATTCAGATTGGGTGTGAGCTTAATCGAAACAATAGATTCCATGAAACCAAGTAATGCATTCAATTGATATATTAAGATAAAGAGAACTTTCTCCTAATTTATCGAACTGAATAGGGTTACATAACTTGATAGTGAGTGCAGTTTACATTAGGGAATCTACCATCCAATTAATTTAGAATTTGAGTTAAGATAAAAATATAATGAATACGAATGCATTCTAGAGGGAGTAATTACTTGAATCCTAGTTTCACCATTGATTACTAATCCTTGCAAATTATACTAGGCATTTATTTTACTTGTTTACTTGTTTTCTTTTTTCAAATAATCAATTTAATTCACCATTTTAATAGGCTATCTAATTTAGATAGGAATCCATTAATAATAGCAGTTCCCGTGAATCGACACTAGATTCACCAAAACTATATTACATTAGCTATGGATACACGTTCTTTCTTCATGTGTCGTGACTTAGTGAGTAAGTTCCTTGATTAACTTTTATTTAAAACTTAGGTAGACTCACACACTATCATATAGAATGCTTGGCAAGCCCAATCAGACTTGGTGGGTTCAATTAAGCCTTGTTAAAGAAGTATATGACATTCTTCATAGGTTAACTTTAAGTCGTCAACATTCATTCCAAGATGAGTAGCCTTCGTCAAATTAATGTCTTCATTTCTTTAGAAAGGAAGTTGGACAAAGAAGTAAGAATTTTTCCATAAAGGGTTAGGATAAATAAATTGAGCATGATTTTCAAAGCAGTATTGTAATAGTTGGTCTTTAACTTTTGTGTATTCTATTGGAGCTTCATGTAGTGCAAAAAGATTAAAATAAGTGATGTAAGCCCTAAAGGCATTGTAATACTTAATTCCTTAATAAGGCTATATTTTATAATATTTCTATATGTGTTTCAATGTCATGTCATCCCTACTTTGATGTTTAAATACTTGATTTGTGTTTCTTTTGAGTTTACTTATAGATTTGACCTTAGTTAAGGGTTACTCTTCATCGTAAAGTAAGATTTTGTTAGGTTACTCTTACCTATTAGGAAAAAAGATTATTATAGGTGTCTCTTTACCCTTGAAAAGAAGAATTTGCAAGGATTTCTCTTCACTCTAATGAAGATTTATTTATAATAAAATTTTCAACAAGTTATTGAAGAATGGATGTAGACTAAAGGTTTTAGCAGAACTACTATAAAAATTAGTTGTGTATCCTTTCCTCCCTTAGCTCTTTATATAATAGTGTTTGATTGCTTGTGTTTATATTGTTTATACGTGATTTCTGAGTTTAAATTGGAACCATATTTGAATTGAATTGGCATCATCATCTTTATCATTCTATGTTGAATTGTGGTTAGAGACTTCATTCATCATTAAAATCAGTTTAGGCTTAGACAACTAATCAGCCCTCCCCTTCAATTCCATATAGGGCTAATAACTCCAATATAATTACATTATGTGTTAAATTAATATATTATTAATTTATGTGTAAAACATAAATTATAGATAAAAAGAAGACATTTATCATTTTTTTGTTAGAATTATTGCATAATAAATAAAAATTAACACATACTTAATCAATCATAATTTTAAACAAATTGATATATTTAATTATTAACAAAATATTATAAATTAATATATTATAATATTTCTAAAATGAATAAATGTTATATTTTAAATATTTATTTATACTTTTGAAATAAATAATGATATTTAAATATAATAATATAATAACATAACAAAAACTTCTATAAATTCAATTATTAATTATAAAATAAATTTAGTTAATTATTATATAAATATAAATTAAAAATATTAGTGATTATATTTATTAGCAATATTAAGATACCATATTTGTGTTTAAATTTGCTAATAAAACATAGGCCATAGAGATGCTTTAAGCAGTCCCTAGTATAGTAATAATTAATCTATCTTTCTCAAAATGTGGAAGCTAAGAGCTGATCTGCAAAATCTCAAACAAATGCAAATTCCCATTCGGATATGCATACATAATATCCATTTAAAGCATAAGACCACAAAGGTCTAAGTTTCTTAACAAGCTATATAGGAAATCCCATTTGTCTGGATGAATAAATAGTAGCTATCAAAAGAATTAATTATGTTAGAGCTTGTATGCTTATGGATGCTTAGTAAAAGCTACCTAAGTTTATTCCATTGATGAGGCAGTGTGATAATGATGACATGATTGAAGATTTAGTCTTTGTGACTTACTGTTAGAGGCTAAAGATCCATCAAAAACAAGAAATTTTGAAAGCTACAGGCATGTTATTTATAGGGGGAGATTATAAATCGTTAATAAATCTAGTCTCAAATGATGGGAAGGACAATGATAAGGAATCTATAAATGATGGCTCTAAAGGTGATTCCTTACTCAACTCCTTAACACCAACTTTTGAGGTGTAGAATGAATATGTTGAGTAAGCTATAGTGGAGACTTCTCCAGTAGGTAGCTTGCATATTGCTTAAATTGATAAACATGCCTATAATGTAGAGGTAAAATCCACAATAGTTAAAACTGATGTATAAGATGGAGAGCAAGCAAGGGTGGGGATCTTTTGCCTCTAACTAACACTCAGCCAACTGCTCAAATTGTTCATTAGGCCTCCAATGATGTCGAGACAAATTCCACCTTTATTCTAGATGCACAACATGTTTCGAGCTATCATTTACCTACTCAAATTGGTTCACATTTAGTAGACAAAAATGACGAATTCCTTCTAAAAGGTAAGAGGAGGTCAAGTAGGAAAAAATAATGGTTCTACACTAGGATAATAAATATCATTGCTTGGAATGTAAGAGAGATTAACTATAAACCCCCCTTTTATACTTAAGGAGAAGACTATCCATAAGCTTAGGTTTTTAAAGAACAATTAATCTATCATTACCAGTCACAATCGTCACTACAAGGGCTGAATAGTAGTGATAGTTGATAAGCATATAGTTGAGCTAATCTAATTCTTTATCAATGATCAATTGATTCATTAAGGTGGAAGTATAAATTGACTGAATTGCATGTGTCTTTTTTTATGTTTATAATTTGGCATTTTGTCGAGTTCCAGAATAAAATAAGCTGAGCGAACTAGCAAGTTCTATAACATGCCATTGAATACTATTAGTAGATTTCAATAGCATGCCCCATCCATATGAAGTTGAAGGAAACTTTTGTTAAAGAAGTTGTACATAAGAGCTCTCTAATTATGTAATTGATATCTAAGTGATAGATTTAAGAATTAAGGGGAATTTTTACATCTAGTTAAACAAAAACAAAGACTAATTTCTTCTTAAAGAAGAAGATTAATAGAGCCCTAGTGAATGATAAAGGGTTGTTAAACTTTCTAAACAATAAGGCTTGTTTTAATAACCCCTCCCCCTTTTTTTTTGGATCACACTCTAATTGTTATACAAAACCTACTCTAAAGAACTTCTAAGTAATTCACTTTCAAGTTTAACAATTATCTTATAAAGATTAAGGGATTTCAGGAAGCTGTTAAAAGTGGTCTCAAGCGTGTTGTCTACACCTACAAAGCCTTTATATATATGAGAAAATTTAGTAGGATTAAATAAGAACTTAAACTCCTTAACTTGCTAAAGGTCAATGATACTAGGAAGAAAAACAGAAACTTGTTAGAAAGATTGAATAGAGTTTAATCCTTATTGTCAAGATCCCTAATTGATGCTTAAAACAAAAGAGAAGATTGCTCTGCAAAATTATGCAGAGGCTCTCAAATGCAACAACAAATTCTATAATAAAGATCTTGCATCATATGGTTTAAAGAGCGAGATAAGAATTCTAAATTCTTCTTTAGGATAATGCCATCAAAAAGAAAAAAATAACAAGATCTCCTCTTTAATTATATCTTTTAAAAATATCATTACTTCTGAAGGTGATTTAAAGAAACAAGCTCACTCCTCCTTCTTTAGAACTTTGGGAAGCCCTCCAAAAAGCTTATACTCACTCGAGCTACTACAATCTATCATTAATAGCTAAATCTCTCCTCATGATGTTGCATTAATAGATGACCTTTTTGACCAAAATGAAGTGGAAAAGGCTGTGTTTTCTCTAAATCCTCAAAAATATTTAGGGCCACATAGGCTTACTACTTTTTTCTTTAAAAAAGCCTAAATAGAAGTTAAATATACACTAAAGTTGTCCTGGAGTTTTTCAAGAATGGAAAGTTGTTAAAGGAAGTGAACAAGACATTTCTCTACCTCGTACCAAGGTCACAAGTTCCTAACTATTTAAGGGACTTTAGACCCATTGCTTGCTCCAACACCTTGTACAAGACCATCTCTAAGCTGTTAGCTAACAGGTTGAAGGTAATCGTGCCTACATATATAGATAGATCATAGGGAGCCTTTATTAGAGTAAGGCATGTTTGTGGTAATATATTACTTACTCAACAGTTGGTGAAGAACTACAATAAAAATCATGCTGATAGGAATTGTGCAATCAAATAGATTTTTAAAAAGTATATGACTAGGATTTTATATTATATACACTAGAAGAATTTGGTTTTCTAACTAGGTTTACAAGTTGGATTCAACAGTGCATTACAACAACATCTTACAGTATTCTTGTGAATAGTGAGCCAACTAAGTTAGTTATGGGAACATGAGGAATAAGACAATGAGATCTTATATCTCCTTATCGTTTCATTATAATGATGGAGGTTCTTATAAGACTACCAAAGCACGATATATGTCAGGATACAAATTTCAAGTATCACTTGATAACACTTTAATTATACATCTTCTAGGCATGATTTCATAACGATTATCTTAGGCTTGAGAGGTAATTTCATGTGATTTAGGTGCACATTTCAGTAATTCTTGAATAAGATGTTACATATATTGTTATGGATGGTTTTTCATATTGTTCAGGACTTTGTTTATCATTTTAATGCACTTTTAGACTCAAAATGAGGAGTTAGAGCATTACTTTATGAAGTTCCATACTAAATGTCAAGGCTATAGGACATGCCTTGAAGAGTGCATTAATAGAAGAGCAAAAGAAGCTAAAATAAGTGACAACTCAACTATAGGTGACTTTGGTGAGCTATTAGATGCACTTTTGGAGTTAGAATTGACGTGGAATTGATTTGAAGAGCAATAACATCATATTATTAAGTTCCATACAAAATTTCAAGGCCAAAGGACGAGTAAAGAAAAGTTATAGTAAAAAGACTGAGAAGAGCTGAAAGCTGAAAAAAATGTCAAAGGAGAAGAAGATGAAGAACTTGGGGATGTAGGTCATGATCATGTCACAATCGTGATAGAAATTTTTTTATCCTCTAAGTCCTGATCACAATATCTATCAAATATTAAGTGACGTGAATTTTATGTAATTTTGAGTCTAAGAGGATACTTTTGGACAGATACAAGGGTTGGAAACCTTAGGAGTCGCTAAGAAACATTTAGGAACTTACCTAAAGAGGCAACAAATACGTTTTTGTGGCAACCCAAAGGAGGAAATAATATCAACCTTGGGAAACATCAAGAGCAAGTCACTTTCTAGATTTCCTACACCAAGGATAAAAGAGAAAGGTTATCAAGCTTCATCTAGTTTTCTTCTTTCTTTCATTTTCTATCTTTTTGTCTGGAGAATCTGATTATTGGGGAACTTATTGAAAATATGTACATCTAAACTTTTTGTTACGAATTACTCTTGAACTATTTTGTTAAACTCTATCTTATTGATTCAATGGATGCATGCTTGTGATGTTTATTGTTCTTACTCCTTGTTTAAAATTAAGAGACTAGGTTAGGTAATTAGTGTTAGGTTGCACAATGAGAGATGGTAGCCTAATAGGCCTATAAATATCAGATTATTAATTAGTTGAAGAGATATCTCAAATAATTAATTGGTTAACTATAGGATTACTTCATAACTAGTTAGATAGCTGGGAAGAGTTTTGAGAGATCGAGATATTGCAAATCAATTTCTTTCTCGTTCAATTAGGGAAACTTGATTGCATCTTGAGAGGGGGTGACTAAAATATAGAATATCTTAGTTCTTACATAATTAAATCAATAAGGTAAGAGGGAGACAAAATAGGGATAAAAGTAATTCTTATTGTTAAACTTTGATTTCTCAAGTTCCTACACTCTTTATTATTAAATCATTACATCATTCAATTTTAGTTTAATTTCAATTATTGCTATTTTATTTTGTTCCTAAAAAAAAGTGTAGCTTAAGTCGTTAGGTAACTAATCTTAATTCTTGTGGGATGATATCTCTTTTACTATAAATTAATGATTCTCATACTTGCAATATAGCATAAAACTAGCAATCAACATCACTAGATTCCATAATCTAAAACTCTCCAATTTGGAATTTGTTAATGATGTGATCCTATTCTTTAAAGTTGGCTTAAATTCCTCATGCACTCTCATGTTAGTCTTGAATTCTTTTTTTTTTCTTTAAAGCCTATCTATTAATAAAGAAAAGACTTCCCTCCATCTTTTAACAAGCATAAGGCATGAAGGTAGTTGATTCTCTTTAATTACTAGTTTGAAACATAAAAAGTTGTCCTTTACTTGGGAATTCCGATCTCTAGTCGAGACCATCCTATATAGACTTCCAGCATTTGCTAGACAAAATTCAAAGGAGAGTTCCCAATCAATGCAACTAATTTTAAACTTTGGTTGGGAGAGCTCAACTGATTCTATTAGTTATAAATAATTTTCATGTTCACTGGACGTCACATGTGATGTTTCCAAGCTATACGGTCAAGTCAATTAATAATATGCTAAGGAATTTTCTATGATCTAGTGTTGTGGAGTGTAAAACAATGGCTAAATTCAAACAGGCTAATATTTGCTTGCCAAAAAAAGAGGGGTGGTCTCGGATTAACTTCCCTTAAATTACTAATAAAGTTATCCTTCTTGTTTAATTTGTAATCAATTTCCTCTTCCATATATATATATACATATATATATCGTTTAAAAGCTTCATTATAAAGAAAATAATTATAGCAAACATGTTTTATTATCATCAAAAATTAAAATTATAACCTCTCTAGATTCAATAGGATCTCTAAAATATTGAGGATAAGATCAATTATAGAAGTAATGTGAGAGGTATAAATGAGATAATCCTCCCTGACTTGATCTGGTTGCACTACAAAAAATTATCCTAATGATTAGAGACAAGATCTATTATTGAAGCAAGGTGAGAGATCTAAATGACCTGATCCTCCTTAACTTGATCTAGTTACACTAAGGAAAATTATTTCTATTGTTGGGAAAGAGTTCTCAAGAGAGAAAGTGGCCATTGATAATGATTGTTGTGGTCATCATGTCTCCACCTTTAGGCTTATAGGTAGTTCTTATATTAGTGATCTAATAGAGATGAAATTGTGAAAAGATCCAAGTACACGTAAGTTGTGAAACAGAAATTTTTTTTTTCTTCCCTTATTGTCAATTTTAAATTTCATCAAACCTTGTCTCTCATATCGAAGATTTGTATTAGGGACTAGGAAGTGTTTATCATTGACTTCACCTCCTATAAGCTTTTATCTTTTAAGAACTCAAAGTGCATCCATTTCACCTAAGAGATTCACTATCTGTGAAAATTTTTTAGATTGTCTTACATAATAACATCTTATTCTATTAGCAATCAAATATCAACTTTTTTTACTTTAGCCATATAAGAGTATGATTTATTTACTTGTCTAGAGGAAGTTCTTCATCTTCTTTCTTTATTTTTCTATAGACATGTGGAGTAATAGATGTGCACTTTAATAGGCGTCTAGCTCAATGATTATTGAGATTATCAAATATAACCTTCCTATGTAAAGATAGAAATTTACTATTCCAATTTTCTAATTTATGAACCATCTATGGTAGAGGGAAATAATCTTTATTAGTAAGCTTGGAAATGATTAAGGGGATACCTAAATATTTTTTAGGAAGAACACCCATTCAAAAATGCATGATAAGATATACGCGGAAAGTAAGATCTTTGTTCCCACCACTTATAAAGATCTCTTTATAAGATTGAAATTAAGATTCGAGAGTTGCTAGAACTCCTTCAAAAGCATTTATAGAAGTAAGAGATTACGAGTTCAATTGCTTTATAAAATAAGAGCAAATCATCTGTAAATGAAAGTTGAATATTTTTAACCTATCAAATTATTAATGATACCTTAAATCCTTGTATGTTCCAACATTCCTAGGGATGATAATTGTTAGAACCTCAATGCAAATGGTGAATAAATAAGAGTTAAGGGTCTCCTTAAAGAACTCCTTTGGCTCCTTTAAAGATAAGGGTAGGTTCACCATTAATAAGGATTTAATTAGAGGAAAAGCGAAACACTCATAAAGTTAATTTATAGAAGCTATGGAGGGAGTGCAAAAGCTTTTAAGGGTAATGATATGAAGTTCCAATATACTAAAATGCTTTCAAAAAATCAATTAGATTACATAAGTATTTAAAATTAATTAAAAATATTTTATAATATCAAAAATATTTAAAATAATCTTTAACTAAATTTTGTCGAATTATTTCATCAAAATTCACTATCTAAATTAGATCAAAAAGTCATACAATTTTTTTCACTTATTTAATTATCAATTATATAACTTTGTATAAAATAACTCTACAATTTTTATAGTTTTTATAATACAAGATGTTTTAAACTAACTTGGATACTTTTATAAATAAGTGCATTCGTAAGATTCTTTCTTTTAAAAAAATAAATAAATAATTCACTAATATTGAGAAATGTTTAACAAAATGCTGAGTTTCATCTTGTATAGATTAGGGAACCTAAAACAAACAAAAGACCAAAGAACTCTCAATAAAGTTCTCGAAGCCCTATCTCAGTCTCTCTACTCATCCGATAGGTGCCCTCCAACAATTCAGCCTTTGGAGATTCGGAGCTTCGCGAGTGACGAAGTGCGTCTTCCTCTAGAGATGATCCTACTCTTGACTCCCCTTGTCCTACCATGGTAAGTTTGTGTTTTGCAATATATCTAATGCTCTTCCCCTAGGTTTGCAAGTTGCTAATTAACCAAGTCTCAGCTTCTCTAGTGAATCAAGCTTAAACTATAGACTCCCAACAACTCTAATTGCCTTTCCCTAGTGAGTATTTATTGTATTTTCCAATTTGATACCTAGTCTATATTCATATTTATGGCTAGATTTTTAACAATAACGAGTTATCTGATTATAAGGATTAGAGCTTCTTCTAGACTTCGTTCATTTTCACTCTTTTTCCCATGTAATCTGTCATGTCGTTCCTTCTAGAGTCTATATATGATTACCCCTATTACTAATATGAAGAAAGCTAGGTCATCTTTCTTTTGTAGCTATATCCATTGCACCCAATGTTATGAAACTATTCCAATTTGACTGTGGCCTTTGTAATTTGCATATACCCATGATACAATTTCATAGTTTTGAGAATAAGGACACCATAGGAAAAGGTCATCTTATTCCTCAATTGTGCTTCTACACAACAGCTCCTGTTTTGGATGCTAAATTTGATTATGTCTTTAATAGCTAACTTCCTCTTCATAGCTAGTCATATGATAAATGCATGTGCAGGTATAATGTTAAGGTCCTATATCATACAAGTCCAGGGTAGTTTACTATAGATCCTTGTTAACAATCTTTGACAAAAAGAAGTAGATAAATATTGCCTCTTGTCCTATGTCCATACAAATCTGTCCTCCTTGTTGGAGTTATGGAAGTAATTAGGCCTATTGTCCATTATTAGTGAGGAATGTCTCTTCAAATGAGCTGGTCAATGCCATCTATTATGCCTAATTAAGGCACTGACTTTAGTATTATGAATGAATGTAAGTTCCTGATTGTGTAGAGATCTCCCCAACTTATGCCAATTATCTTGCCAAAAGAGTGTAGAATCCCCATTGCCAATTGTGTATTTGATTAAACTTTGAATACCCTTTCTTATGAGTGAATCTGTTTGAGGAACAAGAGATGTATTCATTAGCCTTGATAGTCTATATACTACTTCCTTTTAAGAAGTATGGATGGACCCATTTCACTTAGAGACTTTCCTTATCCTTGAAGATTCTCCACAATTTCTTAATTAGAAGAGTCTTAGTAGTGATCTTTGATGATGGAATGTCCAAACCTCTATACTCTTTAGGCAGCAAACGTCTAATGATTTGACTCTAGGGACATTGGATTTTTCCACTAGAACCACTCCAAATGAAATTCTTGATGAGTCTATCAATAGTCTTTAAGATTTCCTTGTGAAGATTGGACAGAACAAGTTTGGCCAACTGCAATCTACCTCAATAGGATAGGGTTCTATTGCACCAGTTGTGCAATCTCCTGTATATTGAGTTAATTAGGGGGTAGCACTCTAAATAGCTTAACTTCTTATAAGAGATCGGTGCATCAAGGTACTTAAAGGGTAGCTCCCGAAAAAGAATTCCTTTATCAATTGCCATCAAACTGATTCTAGCCTTATAGTTAGCTGACATGAAGAAAAGGCTTTTGTTAGAGTTGAAAGATAGCCCCGAGATGTCTCTAAATATATCCAGGGGTTTAAATAATATATTTATAGAGGTTGGAGTAGATTTGCTTAGTAAATCATCTCTAATTGTTAGATTTAACAACACTAGCTTACCGTATTTGTAGTGAAACCTGCAATCAGTATCCTTAGATGTGTAATAGCTTATCATCCTGATAAATAACTCCATACTTAAAATAAATAAGAAAAGGGGACAAAGGGTCTCCCTGCCTTATTTCTCCATTTGCCCTAAATAGCCTTGTTGGTTCCCCATTTACTAAAACAGAATAACCAATAGTTGTGATCTACATCCTAGTCCATTGGATGAATTTGAGAGGGAATCCCATGGCCTGCATAGAACTTAAAATGAATTGCACTTTAGATTATCATAGGCCTTAGTGAAATCTATCTTCAGAATATAACTTTTTATGGAATTTCTTTTATGGTAATTCTTAAAAAGCTCCTAGTCTATCATTATGTTATCACTAATAGATTTTCCCAGTATAAAAGCACTTTGACTTGTGTTAGCTAGAATAAGCATGACCCTTTTTAGTCTATTAGTTAAGATTTTGGACATAACTTTATAAATGGCATTGTAACATGCTAT
Source organism: Pinacopodium congolense (assembly GCA_028565735.1). NCBI lineage: Eukaryota > Viridiplantae > Streptophyta > Magnoliopsida > Malpighiales > Erythroxylaceae > Pinacopodium > Pinacopodium congolense. The sequence goes on from JAOXYD010000006.1 coordinate 9,325,603, forward strand.
AGGGCAGTAATCATTCAAAGAACCTGGATTAGCCACCTTAAGAATGAGGTAAATATGAGTCTTGTTTAGCTCCTTTAAGAGGTGGCCACTAGAAAAGTGTTCCTTGATTGCATCGGTGATTAGGCTACCTACTTAATTCCAAGCCTTCTAAAAAAGTCTGGCATTAAAGCCATTTGTCCCTAATGCTTTGTCTGGATGAATGTTGAATAGAGTGTCTTTAATTTCCTCTTAAGTAACTTCCCTAGTCAGCTCATCAGAGAAGTCCCCAGGAAATAAATTAGCAAGCTACTCCCTGATGTCCCCAGGAATAGGGATGACTTCTTGCTCTCTGCTAAGAATATCTTTGTAGTGGGTAAAGATTAATTCCTTCAGCTGGATTTGCTCATTTATCAATCTACCATCCTCACCTAATAAGGCAACAATTGTGTTCCTATTTCTTTTGACTTATATGGTTCTAAAAAAGTATTTAGTGCATCTGTCGACCTCGTTTATCCATAGAGCTCTAGAATTTTGTTTTAATTGAGAGTAAAGAACTTCTAACTTCTCTATATATACCTTCAACGCCCTGGCTTCTTGTGCAATTCATAAGGGATCTGCAGGATGCTAGGATAATAAAATTTACCTTCTTATCAAGACCTGCCAAACTTCACCTTTTTCTTTGAAAGGGTCAACATGGAATTGTTATTATAGCTTGATAAGCTCAACCTTAATAGCCTTTAGTCTCTGCACACATATAAATTCTTGAGAGCCCCATACATCATATTCTAAGCCTCTTTGGACTGCATCTGTAAAATGAGAGTGAATCAAAAGGGAGCTAAAGAATCTAAAAGGTCTGCCTCCTATACTCCTCTTCATCTTGGATAATAATTGGAGTATGATTGAAGGTAAGAGCTGCCAATTCTACAAAGCTTTGTGGAAAGATGGCCAGCCATATAAAGTTTACAAGGCATCTATCTAGATTCTTTTGAATAAATCCATCTCCCTTTTTCTTGTTACTCCATATAAATTAATAGACCATATAAAACAAATAAGCCACTTCTACATCTTTGAGCGGTCTATAGAGCTCATCATATTTATGAGAATTATAGTTGAGCCTCCCCTGAATTTCAGTAACATTAAGAGTGAAGTTGAAATCTCCCACGATAACCTATGGATAGGATGGACTGATAGGTAAAGAAGCTAGGTTTGTCTATATTTGTCTCCTTTAAAACTCATAATTTGTAGCATAAACAACTTTGACTAGTAAAGTAAACCTAGTTTTAATATGAAGAAGCTCACAATGTAAATACTGATCTAAATACTTCCAACCTTCAAGTTGAAATGTGTAAGGATCAAACGTAATTATGATTCTCCCATTGTAGTGAGCATCGTGATTGCTGAGAGTAGTCCAACGCCTATCCACAAATCATAAATTCTTTTGCATTTGGTCTTTCTTATTTTGGTTTCCACCAATCCCATCAAATGGAGTTTCTTTTAGGTGACGAGATCCATCAAAACTTGTTATTTAACGGAGTTATTTAAACCCCCACATTCCATATGAGAAACTTCATTAGGTGGCAGGTTTAGCTTGTTTTTTTCCTAGTATTTCTACTAGCTTTGCCTTGCCTTGTGCTCCAAACCTTAAACCCGTCAGCTTGTGAATTATTGGTGGAAGCAGTCTCTAGAGTTTCTATTAAGGGAGATGAAGTCATCGATTTAAAAGACAAATCTCCTAGAGTTTCATCCTTAGCTAATCTAGTCTTGCTTTTGCCAACAAAATTGGACATCTGATTTAGCTCTTTTCCTTCACTAAACATATTATCTAGGTTTTTAGTCTCAGCCTCAATTGGTAAGCCTCCTTGCTTCTCAGTATCAACCATTCTAACCTCTAGTGAATCCAAATTAGTTTTGCTGCCTATGATCTCCCTGGTCTATCCCGTAGTAGCACTCTCTATGATATCAATGGGGATGCATCCCACTAATACACTTGGCCTTGGCTTATCCACTTTATTGTTTTCAGCTAACAAATTAAAACCCATTAGAGGTGCTAAAGAGCTAACCACTAGATCTGCAGAGTTTGCAGTAGGATTCCAAGCTTCTTGTTTCTTATTTTTAGGTGTCCATACCTTAATAAAACCCTTCCTTCCAGGTTTCCACATTTAGGTAACCCTAATAAAATCCTCAGCCATTTTTTCATCATCATTCAACTTATTGATGTTGATAGTCTCTAGAAAACCTATAGCTAGTTTCATTTCGATACATATACGTGCAAATCCAATTCTTCTAAGATTGGCAATATTCTCATCCACAGTTAGGGGCCTCCCAAGTGAACTAGCAAGGTAGCTTAATTCCTCTATTGACCAATATTCTAGTAGTACCTTGTGGAAGTCTATCCAAATAGGGAGAGTTGTCATAACAAATTTGTTGAGGGACAAACTCGGCTTCCATTTCTGAATTATTATAGGCCTCCCTTAAATGTGCTAAAGGCTAAGAGCCAAAACTCTATTAGTTGACTTCTCATTGGCAAATTTAAACACAAATAGGTCCTCCTCACTAATGAGGACATTTTCTACCCTATATTTTTTCAAGTATAAGTTTGCCTAGTATTGCATCTGTGGGTAAGAAAGTCATTTTTCTAATAAATAACTCACTATAAATGCTTGCCATTTCTTAGCTTTTATCTACAAAACCTCTTTAGGAGGGTTGATAGTTCCATTCTCTTATGCAAGGATGTACCTGAGCTTTCCAAAGGAAGTAGGGTCTCAACAACCTTGTTCTAGGCGATTTTACCACCAACAGTTCCAGAGTGACCTGTAGACACTAGAAAGGGTGCTCTAGGGAGAAGGAAGGAAGCACCAGAAGGCAGGGATGAGGAAGGGGGACCATCGACTACTCTAGTTAGAACAAGGTGGGGGTTAAGGAAAGGAAGGTTGAACAAGTTAAAGGGGGTGGATGCAAGTGGTTATAAGGGTGAACAACATTTGGACGACCAGGAGGCAAAGAAGGAAAAGTAGGAAGAAGGGAGAAAGACGACAAATTAGGAAAATCAAGGGTGGAAATAAGGTCCAAACAAGCAAGTGGATCAGAGGGGATAACAAAGGCTTCCATTTCTGATGCAAGATTTCAAAGAATCAAGCAGGAAAAAGAGGCTAGATTCAAAGAAAGGAAATGAAAGGAGAAGGGAAGAAAACGAAGACTAATGGGAGGTTAAAGCATCTCTCACTAAGTCTATGTCCATCCCCTTCAACACATGCAATCATAAGATAGTTCATTGCCTTTTGCCCTTAATAGGATCATTATTAAGAAACAACTCTCTTTAATTAACTATATGATCACTTGTTTTTGCTTTAAATGTAGCAATAACCTAAAAGCCATCATTTTTGTGAAACAATCATCTATAATTAACTATACGATCGTGTGTTTTTGCTTTAGACGGAGTAATAAAAGGAAGATTCGTACTTGATGAAATGTCTTAAATAAGCAGACTACTTTCTTTATCAAGAAGAGAATTTCTTACAATAAAAATCAATTAGAGAGTGAAACAAGTCTCAAATTGTTATAGAAAAGCAAAAGTAGCATTTTATATCTACCATTCTTAAAGTAACATCATTGATTATATTTATCCCATTTAAAAACTCTTTGCAAAGTCTACTATTTCATCTAAAATTTGAAATTTAAGGCTCAATTAATTCAACTTTCCGTTTATATTTTTATGTATTTTTATCAAATTTTTGTCTTCATAAATTTCTATATTATTTTTTTCAATTTTCATACTGCATTTATGTGTTATTTTATTATTTTATTATTAAAATTATTTATTATTTTTAATTTCCGTATTTAAAAAAAATAGAAACAACAAAACTAAAACAAAAAAATGAAAACAAACATCCCTTTAGATTTTTAACTTATGCAACATAAACTTACGACAATAAAAATTTAAATGAAGTTTAGATTTTTATTTAGGTATTTTTCTAAATTAAATAGGTTTTCAAGTGTTAATATAAAATTTTCTTTGTTTAAAAACTATAATTCCATAATCTGGTTTAAGATTAAAATATTAACTCGATTTATGCTTGTTTGGAGCTTAGCTTAGCTAGGGAACCAACGAAAGAAACTTAAGTGAGCTTTCATGACCGCTTAATGACCCTGAAATATGAACTTTAAGTGAATGTTAATCTTGTATCTCGATGATTACAAACATTTTATATATAGTTACCCAGAAGCAAAGCAAAAATGACAAAAATTCAAACGTCTTAGTGCATGAGCCCTTAGCCAGGCTCTTCCAGCAGACCAAGGAAAAGCTTGCTAAGAAATGAAATATGGAATAAACAGGAAGATCTATCTTCTTCAAGTCAAATTCAAAATTTAGATAAGGGAAATTTTAACTCCCAGATAGCCTACTGATGTACAAGTGTAATTCGTTTTCACTCATTGGAGTTATTACCGGCAAATGCAATCAATGTTAGCTTAAACAATTTGCGACTTCAAATTAGATCGTTAAAACTGGCATCTTTCAATTAAAATACACACCAACAAATATATTGTAATATTCTCTTTGATACCTGAAGGCTTTCCTTTTGACTGACACAAGAGTTAAACCCACGTATTGCAATTTCAAAAACTTAGGACTCTGCAGACGAGGTTGAATCATCTTTATGCTTAATCATTCCAGAATCCACAAGAACTGGAACCTCAGCTGCAAGCCACGGGCCAAGACCCAGGCAAAGTGCATGTGCTATGCCAAACCTTGGACTGCCAATCAAATATGAAAATCCATATGGTACACTACTTTGTAATTCCACAAAATGAAATTGTTTGATAAAACAAAGAATCTATTCAAAAGCATGCCAAAATAATATCTCAAGATGCAAGTAGAATGACATTCCAAAACGAACATTTAATGTATCTCCTAGCAGTTAGTCATCAACACTAAAGGTATGCGTTTGCAATGACAAGATTAGTTTAAAAGGTTTTGTAAACAGCACAAGTAAAATTATTATTTCCAGCTTTCTGTACTTCTACGTTGAGGTTGGGACATGACACCATGTTTATACAAACTCATCAATAAGCAAAAAAGCACTGCAACACATGAGAGTAGATTTCTCCTAGCTCTACGTTACCTAAAATCATTGGAACTGCTAACAGAAGAAAAAATTTTCACATCTCTAGTATATCGGAAAAATTAGTAGACTTTCTCCGAGATCATTGGATTGTAGAAGACAGGTTTCAAAACTAAAAGGTGAAAGGAGAAACTAAATTGGTGCAAACACAATTAAAATTAAAACTTTAAAAAACAACAAATTTGAAATCTCAACAATAAAGCTAAATTAAATTTATAAAAGAAATGCCGGTTGATCATAAAGAATCACAAACCAAATTAATAAAGTATTGAACACCACAAAAAATAAATTCTTTGATAAATTAAAAGGTTATGCAACTCAAATTTGAAATCTAATATCTCAAATTTGTCTTTATTTCTAAAAAATGTCCTCTTTATATAACAGTAGTATAAAGATCGTGAACAACTCTAATTACAATTGTAACAAGGACTTTTAATCAAATTAAAATATTAATTAGAAATACTACTTGAATTGGAACTCTATTAATTCCTGAAAACTCCAACTAGAACTCTAAGAATCTTATTTAGATTTAGATTCTCAGTGTCACAAGAAAAGTATTGCTTTAAGATTTTTTTAATCAAATTGAATTTCCCATAAAAAAATCTAAACCCAAACAAGTACCAAAAACTGATTAAACACGATTGGACTTCATAATTTAGTATAGTCCAATTCCAGTAAAATAAGGAATAACCATATTTTTTGTCTTTAAACTTTAAGAAATTTCTCAATTCAATCCTATAATGCCAACATTTTCTATGTCAGTCTTATACGGCTATGTTTCAGTTTAAATCTTTCCATCAGCCTCCATTAATGGAAATTGTCATTTTCTCCCGAATTATTGCTCTTGCAAGTTCTATTCTATGTTTATGGCAACTCCCTTTTTGAGGAAAAAAAAAATATTTCAACGTATCTAACATGATAAGAAAATAAGACACATAAACAATTTGAAACGAAGAGACCTAAATACTTTATAGCTTCTTTCAATTTACTAGAGTGTGCCCATAATTCATCGTAATTCTTTGTCATTCAATAACTTCCATAAACTCTTAACAACCTGGACCTTCTCCAAAGCCATGAGTATAACGAAGAGATCTAAATACTTTATAGCTTCTTTCAATTTACTAGAGTGTGCCCATGATTCATCGTAATTCTTTGTTGTTCAATATCTTCCATAAACTCTTTAACAACCTGGATCTTATTCACATCTTTATTGTTTTTGGGTATAGATCCAATTTTAAAGGACAATCAATTTGAAACTCAGCTTTGATATCAATGGCACTATTGGTTTAGAAGATCAACATACAAGGTGAATAGAAATGCTATGGAATATAGCGAGATTATGGGCTTATAGAATATCAAGCCTAATTATATGCTTGATTATAAGGATCATGTTGGAAGATTTGAACTGAGAGATTTAGTTCAGAAATTAGCCCCCAAAATTAAGATAAATCAGATCCTTGATTTA
>JAOXYD010000006.1:9383192-9395729 GCA_028565735.1 Pinacopodium congolense
CAAATCAAGAGATTATTTTGATTTATTTGAGTTAGGGTGCGGAATGATAGTTGATAGCTTAATAAGCATATAATTAACTAATTAACAGGTAATTGAAGAGAGATCTTAATTATTTATTAGTTGTTCTTAGGATTGATTCAAATCTAATTGCGTTGTATTATAGTAGTGTTATGAACAAGAGGTTACAATTTAACTTTTGGGTAGTTCAATTGGTATTAATTGGTTAAATCTCAGAGTGGATAATCAACTATTAGATATCTAGGATCAAAAACAATTAAATCAATAGGGTAAAAGGAAGATAAACAAGGATAGAACAACCCCTAGGTCTCCACTATTGAATATTTTCTATGTTTTGCTTTCTTTTGTGATTACATTCATTTAAGGTTTGTTAGTTTAGTTTAATTTTTAGTTTCTATACCTTTTTTTTTTACCTTAAACAAAGTGCAATTTAGATTGTTAGGTGTCTAGAATCAATTATCGTTGGATCGCTATCAATTATACTATAAGTTAGGATCTGTATACTTGCAGTGTATCTAAAATTAACAAACAAGTTTTTTGCACTATTGCCAAGAATTGTTATTTTAACTTCTTATTCGATTTGGATTATTTTGATTTAAGGATTTTTAACACTTTTCTTGTGTGATCGCAAGTGCATAAACACGAGTGACTAGGAGATCAAACAAACTAGAAGAAGCTAAAATTCTAGAAATCACCATGCACGAAAAAGAACTTTAAAAAGTGAAGCATCAAGAATCTCTAGAAAGAACAATTGTGGAAGACAAGAATCAAGATGAGAACAAATGAACTCTCATGGACTTCATGAGGCCTGTCCTTAACGTAAATAATCAAGGTATTATAAGACCCCCAGTCCAGACCAATAATTTTAAGATTAAACCAACATTGTTAAACATGTTGTAGATGAATGTTCAATTTTATGGCTTGGCCAATGAAGATCCAAATGCTCACTTAGCTAACTCCTTGGAAATCTACGACACTTTCAGATATAATGGGCTATCAGAAGACACCGCAAGGATAAGGCTATTCTGTTTTACTCTAAAGGACTGAGCTAGGGGTTGGCTAAATTCTCTAAATCTAGAGAATATTATGACATAGGAATAACTAGTGCAGGCTTTTCTAGCCAAATATTTTCTACTGACAAAGACCACCAGAATTATTAAAGAGATAATAAATTTTCAACAGAGTGAAGGTGAGTCTTTATATGAAGCATGGGAAGGGTTCAAGAAGCTACAAAGGAGTTACCCCCACCATAATCTACCGAGGGAATTTTTACTACAAATGTGTTATAACGAAGTCACCACACAGACACGACGTACTATAGATGCAAAAGCTAGGAGATCTCTTCACAAAAGACGATAGATCTAGCTTATGACTTATTAGAAGAGATGGCAAATAACAGTTACTTATGGAGTATAGAAAGGAGTAGGAAACAATCTCTTAGGGAGAAAAAGGGTGTTATTTTCATGGATTTGGTGATTGCCTTACAAGCTTAGATACCAGCATTGGCTAAGCAATTGAACAACTTACAAGCTACTTCATTCCAATGGTTGAAAGCAGTACAACATGGATGAGAGTTATATTGTCAAGAGATTCATGTAACTACAGAGTGCTTCTTGATGGCTAGTAGTGAGATAGAACAGGTGAACTACCTGGGAGCACTCCAATGGAGGCTAGGTAATAACCCCTACTCTAGTACTTATAATCTAGGGTGGATGGAAGAATCAATCAAACTTTTCTTAGACTAACAATGCGAGTAGCAATATGGGAGCACAAGGACAACCAGGTTATCCACAATATAGGCTTAAAGCATTAGAATCAGTAATGGACAAGCTCATAGACTTACTCAGCTCAAAGTTTAATAGCCAAAAAGAGAGCCAAAATATGATGGAAGCAAAATTCAATCAAATTGTCAGGAATCATGCCTATTCCATTCATAATTTAGAGGTTCAAGTTAGGCAGCTAGTAAATGTATTATCTATGAGAAGTGTGGGGAGTCTTCCCACTAATACAAAATCCAGTCCAAGGGAGCAGCTAAAGGTTATTAAAGTAACAAATAAAAAAAAACTAGAGGAGCCAAGGGAGAAGGTTGAAAGCTCCAAAGAGCAAAGCCAAGAGAAAGAAGTAGAAAAGGAGGAAAAGCCTTATATGCCATTACTATCATATATGCCCAAGATTTCTTTTCCACAAAGGCTTAGGAAGAACCAAACGGATGTGCAATTTACCAAGTTTTTGGATAAAGTGAAGAGTTGCATACTAACTTTGCATTTATGGAATCATTAGAGAACATGCCCAAATACTCCAAGTTTTTCAAGGATATCTTATCAAATAAGTGTACTTGAAAAGAAATTAAATGACGTCTTTAATGGAGAGCTACAGCTCTGTCATCACTAGTCATATACCATCTAAGTTACAAGATCCAGGAAATTCACTATACCTTATGTTGTCGGTAATCTAGAATTTTTAAAGTGTCTATGTTATCTTGGTACTAGTATTAACTTAATACCATTGTCTATTTTCAGGAAATTGGGACTTAGAGACATGAAGTTGACATCAGTGCTCATACAATTGGTAGATCAATTGATAAAGAAGTCATTTGGAGTAGTAGAGGATGTTCTGGTAAAGGTAGACAAGTTTATTATTTTAGTGGATTTTGTTGTGCTAGATTTTAAGGAAGATAGAAACTGTCCGCTAATTCTTGGAATGCCTTTCTTGAATACTGTAAGAGCTTTGATTGATGTTTATAATGGAACATTGGTTCTTCATATTGGTGATGAGCAAGTAAAGCTTAGTATGAGCAAAACTTTGAAAATCCACCAGAGGGAAGTGCTTGTTTGAATATTGATGTAGTAGATGAATATATGCAAAAATTAGAGAGAGACATGAATAAGGAAGAAAAGAAAGGAACTTATGAAGTTAGTGAGGAAGAAGATGAGTTAGGTGAGAAATAAAAGGAAGATCCTTTAGTGAGAACTGAAGCACTTACATCACCATCTAGTGAGAAACCACCTGTCTTAGAGTTGAAGCCTTTGCCTAACCATCTTAAATATACCTTTCTAGGTGAGGGGCAAACACTACCAATCATTATTTCCAATCAATTGAATATATAGCAAGAAAAGAAGGTAGTAGACATTATAAAGAAGCGGATGAAGGCTATGGGATGGAAAATTATAGATATAAGAGGGATAAATCCAAGTGTGGTGATGCACAGAATCAACTTGGTGGAAGGTTGCAAGACAATGAGAGAGTGACAAAGGACTTTGAACTCACATATGATGGAGATGAAAGAGGTAGTAAGACTCTTAGATGCCGAGATTATTTATCCTCTATTAGATAGTGAATGGGTGAGTCCAATGCAATGTAATCTAAGAAAGGAGGTATGACAGTAGTTGAAAACGATCAAGAAGAGTTAATTTCTATAAGAGCAGTCAAGAGTTAATTTCTACAAGAACCATCACAAGTTAGCAAGTTTGCATCAATTAAAGGAAGCTTAATACTACGACCAAGAAGGATCACTTTCCCCTACCCTTTATAGATCAAATGATTAAGAGAGTGATCGGGCATGCTTTATGATATTTTTTGGATGGGCATTTAGGCTATAATAATTTTTAAATATCCAGATGATCAGGAGAAAACCACATTCACTTACCCTTACAAGACTTTTTCTTATAGAAGAATGCCCTTTAGCATTTGCAATGCCCCAACTACTTTTCAAAGATGCATGATAACTATATTTGTAGATATGATCAAAGATATAATAGAAGTATTTATGGATGATTTCTCAGACTTTGAAGATGATTTTGATAATTTTTTAAAAAATTTAGACAAAGTATTTCAATGATATAAAGAGACATCTATTCTTTAACTAAGAGAAGTGTCACTTTATGGTATATGAAGGTGTAGTTCTAGGAAAACAAATTTCTTACAAGGGCACATATATGGATAGAACCAAAACAGAGGTTACCAAGAAGCTTCAACCACCAAGCAATGTCAAAGGTGTTAGAGCATTTTTAGAACATGTTGGATTTATTCGTCAACTCATCAAAGATTTCTCCCTTATTTTTTGTCCCCTTACTAATTTGTTAGTTAATGCACCTTTCAACTTCTATGATAATGGTTTAAATTATTTTAATAGGTTGAAAGAGGCACTCATATCTGTGCTAATCTTGACATCTCCGAATTGGTCTTTCCCACTTAAGATCATGTGCAACACTAGTGATCAAGCTTTAGGTTGTGATCTATGACAGCAGAAGGAGAAGAGACTACATGTTATCTACTACGCTTGTAAGACTTTGATGGGAGCACAGTTGAACTATCCAATTACTAAAAAGGAATTGTTAGCTATAGTGTTCGCATGTGAAAAATCCAGTTCATGCCCCTTAAGTTCAAAGGTAATTGTTTATACTAACCATGTAGTGTTAAGATATCGTTCACCAAGAAGGATACCAAGCCAAGGCTCATCCAATGGGTTTTACTTCTCTAAGAATTCGACTTAGATATATGAGACAAAAAAGGGGCAGAGAATGTAGTGGTGAACCACTTATCACGTCTAAAAGGTAGGAGTATAATCAAACAAAAACATTAATGAATACTTCCCTAACGAAGCCTTAATATTGGTAAAAATTATGTTACTTCCATGGTTTGCTGATATAGCAAACTACATAACAGGTGATATCCTTCCCCCTGACTTAACTTATCAATAAAAGAGGCGATTTTTTTTTTAGTGTACTCGTTATCTGTGGGATGAGCCAATCTTATATAAGATATGTTCTGATGAACTGATTTGTAGGTATATTCCTGAGGACTCAATGCTTGAAATCCTAACTCAATGTCATAATTCATCTTATGCAAGTCATTATAGAGTCAATAAGACTCCAGCTCGAGTGCTAGAATGCTAGGTTATTCAAGGATGCACATGAGTATGTCAAGAATTGTGATTGATGTCAATGTGTAGAAAATATTTTAAAGCGGGATAAGATGCCACTCTCCAACATTATAGAAGTGAAAGTCTTCAATGTATGGGAAGTTGATTTCAGGGGATCTTTCCCATCTTTAATCAGTAATACGTATATCCTAGTTCGTCTAGACTATGTCTCCTGATGGACTAAAGTGATAGCTACTCTAACCAATGATGGTAAGGTAGTGCAGAAGTTCGTTAAACGAATATTTAATAGGTTCGGAGTTCCAAAGGCAATCATCAGTGATGGAGGAGCACACTTATACAAAAAGCCCTTTGAAGTTATGCTTACGCGATATGGAATTTACCATCGAGTAGCTACAATTTATCATCCATAGATAAGTGCCCAAGTTGAAATAGTGAATAGGGAGTTAAAGCACATTTTAGAGAAAAGAGTGAATAGCTCAAGGAAAGATTGGGCACTAAAGCTTGATGATGCTCTATAGGCATACTAAGTTGCATTCAAGAAGATGCTCTATAAGCATACTAAGCTACATTCAAGAGGCCCATAGGTACCACTCCGTTTCATCTTGTCTATGGGAAATCTTGCCACTTACTAGTGGAGCTAGAGTATCGAGCGTATTGGGCTACCAAAGCATTAAACTTTGAAGGGAAAGCAACTGGTGAGTCCAGACTATTGTAACTCAATGAATTGGAGGAGCTACGATTTGATGCCTATGAGAACACCAAAATGTACAAGGAAAGAGTGAAGAAGTGAAATGATGCTCATATCAAAAAGAAGGAATTCAAAATCAGTGATCAGGTATTTTTATTTAACTCTCGACTTCGTTTATTTCTAGGAAAGCTGAAGTCTCGTTAGAGTGCTCCATTTAAAGTCATCCAAGTATTCAAGCACGAAGTATTGAAATTGGAGAACAACAAGGGCAAAACATTTAAAGTGAATGGTCAGAGAAGCAAGCCATACTTCGGAGGCATACTTTCACATGAAAGGGAAGTAATATCCTTCCTCTCCCTTATTTAATCTTGTTAAATTTGGCATTAGTCAAGCTAATGACCTTAATCTTAGCATGTTTTTGTTTATAGTTAGTTTATTTTTTTATGTATGCGTTTAATTAAGGTCTTGATTATGTTTTTTATCATTTCAAATTATTGAAGTTTGTTAAATTATTGGCTACTGATATTTATATGTAGTTATAAAAACAAAATAAAATAAAATATTTAAAAATTAATAATAAAATAAAAATTTTAAAATAAATTAACTTTTTAAAAAATTTTGAAAAAAATAAAAAATAAAAAGCCTAAAATGGAAAACTTTTATAATGTCATAAAGAGGGTAAAGAAAGCAATAAAGGCTAATTTGAAGAATAGATCTTCTTTATACACTCCTTTCCTTTCTATCATTAATAAAAGATGAGAAAGACAATTTTACTTTTCATTATTTACTATTGGGGCATTTCTGAATCTAAATGTCTATGTCAGACTTAATTTTATGAAGAGAGCTGAAGTTAATAGAAATGCTATTAACTATGACTAGAATTATTGGACATGAGATGATACAAGACCTCCTTAGTTCACAAATCGAGGCATACAAGGATGCTTATGATGATTTTAAACTACTTATAGTAATAAGGTAAAGAGATAAACCTAATCCAAGTATGCATTTTTTTTCAATTTTGTTATTTTTTTAAAATTAATTGTTAATTCATTTTGTTCATAAGATTGTTTTTGTTGACTTATAGTTACATGGTGGGACCAATTTGAAGGCATTATTTCATAATTCCAAAGGTTCACAATTCAAATTTTCAATTAATGTGTGAGTGCTAATGGGTGTGAAAGAAATTGGAGTACAGTTGAATTCATCTATTCTAAAAAAAGAAACAGATTGTAACACAAAAGATTAATCATTATATCTTCACTAAATAAAATTTAAAGTTTTGAAAAAGGTAGGTTGTTATTATTATTAAGTTTAATATAATTTCTTAAATTTTTTAATAATTTTATTTTATTTGTTTTCTAAGACTCTTAGTAGAATAAGCAGTTCTATATGTCCAATTTGCCTACATCAAATTGATGTTTTAGCGAATTAACTTTTTGAGGAACTACGTCTTTTAGATAAGAGTAACTTGCAGATAATCTTGACTAGGATAATATTGATATATCAACTAGTACATTGAGGTTTAATGATGATGATAATGAGTTTTCTCCTAATGATGATGACTTTATACCAAATGAAAACTAGTGTTAATACGACTTGAGTAGATATATCATAGAATGAAGATTTAAGATTGTTAGGTTTTTCTCTTTTTTTCACTTGTATTTATTAGGCAAAAGGTTGATTTTTTCTCTAAACTTTTTAGAAATAGTTCAATTTGCCCCATAACGTTTTAGGAGGTACTACTTTACCCCTAACGTATGTAAAATTGTTCAATTTGCCTCTTGAACCTTTACTAAGTTAACTTTTCTGTGAATCAATTATTAATAACGCATACGTTGGATCCTGACACAAAAATATGAGACCTAAATCTAATACTGACGTGAATTTTAAAAAATATATAATTATGACCTGATTTAAATTAGAAATAAATAAACATTAAAATAATTACTTTTTAAAAAAATCACATAAACATTATTTTTGGATTCCACATTGATATGTCAACATCCCACAGGTGCATACTTAATAATTAATTAACGAATAGTCAACTTAGTAAAAGTTCACGAGGTAATTTGTACCATTTTACAAATGTTAGGAAGTAAAATAATTCCTTTTAAAACCTTAGGGGGCAAATTGAATTATTTTACAAATGTTATGGGGTAAAGTGGTACCTCTTAAAATATTAGGGGCAAAGTAAACCTTTTGTTTATTTATTATATATGTTAAATTTTAAATATGGAATATAAATATCAAACTTTTATCTATATGTATTTTTACTTTAGGGCTTAATTCCGTTTTGTGATGTTCCTTGGCAATAACTCTTGTTGTAAGGTTTTAAATTTTATATATTGTTCTTATTTTATGATATTTTGATACAATTAATTATAACATTTTAAGTAAGTTGTGTTATTTTTAATCTTATAACTATATCACTGTATGCAAATTGAACATTCTTTTTCTTATATTAATTCACGTTATTATTTATATAATAAATATATGGAAATTAATATTAATAGAAATAAAGAAAATAGTTATTATATTATATTTATTATATAATTATTTTTTAAGACATGGGAATGAAGTTAAGCTCTATACAATATAATATATGGGGAGACTGTTTTGTAAAATTTAAAAATTATTCTATAATATTAAAAAATTGGTCAGTAAAATATCTAGTATTAACCGATATCGATATAGTACTGTCCTAAAACTAAATTCGGTACCAATACGATACTAGTAATTATAACTATGATAGGAATACCATTAGTTATACGATTTTGGACATTAAAATGTTTAACTTGTTTGAAAATTCCCATTTAAGTGAAGAGGAAATGACTTAGGCTAATTGTTTTGTGGGTTAAAATCATGGGTAGCCCTTGTAGTTTTCCAAACTATCATTTTAGTCCTTATAGTTTGAAAACTATTATTTAAGTCCTTAAACTTTTATTTTTTTTTCAACTATTAGCCTTCATTTAGATTTTGCTGATGTGACATAAACACATGTCAGAAATTCATTGGTCCACATAAGTAAAATCTAATAGAGGATTGATGATTGCAAAAAAAAAGAAAGTTTAGGGACTGAAATGATAGTTTTCAAACTATAAAGACTAAAATGATAATTTTAAAAACTACATGGACTACCCATGATTTTAACCCTTGTTTTGTTACCCATAATGGTAATCAAGAACCTTATGTTACTTGCTGGGTCAATTCTATATCCATACCTAAAAACGGAAAAGAAGATATATAGTTATGATAGAAGTTTGCTATAGTTGAAAGTGACTTGTCATCTACTATTTTCTTAATTGCATATTTAGGATTTTCTAAGATGGGCTTCATTTATTTGTTAAGAATATAAGCACAATTATTCCGTTTAGTGTAAAAAGGACAAGTAACCTTACACGTAAGAGTTTCAAGAATGTAGTGTGAGAGGAAGTTCTTTAATTTATAATAGAACTGAAAAGCATAATATGAGATGGTTTAAAGAAAGAATGATATCCTTACTGTACAAAGTACCTATTTAACCTACAATATTTAAATTTGAGTAAAAAAATATGAAAAAAATGACTTATCACAAGCAAGATCTTCGCCTTTAAGCATTTCTCATCATAAGAGTGAGATGAAGTATATGGAATATAAGTACATGTAAAAAGGTAAGCGATCTATTTTTAGCAACATATCAAAAATCGTATCAGTACCAACCAGAAATCAATACGAAACTAAGGTGTTTCGTACCAGATTCAAATATTAGTTGGTATCGATCAGTACAAAAAATAATAATTCTAAAAATTTTAAAAATTATTTTTTAAAAAGAAAAATTTTATATTTTGATCTTTTTTAGGTTTAAAATTACGTTAAAAACTACTCAATATAATACATTTGTAACCTATTTTACAAATTTTATAAAATTTAAGAATTAATTATAATTTTAAAAAATTATCTAAAATGGTATCAATATTAATCAGTACCGGTACAGTTACATTTTAAAGACAAATCCGATATCGGTACTAGTATAGTATTTAATACATCGATTTTTAGCGCCCTTTTGGTATAAACAATTTTAAAAGCAAAAGAACTTGAAATTGTGGGGAAAAGGGAGAAAAATCTACCAAATATAAATGTTGAAAGTCAAGAAATTAGTAAGGTAAATTTTCAAGATAAAAATATACTTCTTAAGTTTGTAAAATTCATTTAAAAATTTTAATTATTTGATAGAATTTAAATTAATTATATTAAATATTATAGAATTTAAATTATAGAATTGTAATTAATAACTTTTATATTTAAATATAAAATTTTAAAAATATAAATACATTCAACAAAATTACGTAAAACTCATTTATTTCAAATAAGCTATTACGATTACAAACTTGGGAAATACGAGTCATTTCACTTACGGGAATAATAGGAAAAGAGGCCGTTCTAAACTTCTTATTTAGCTTTAAGAGTTAGAGACCCTATTTCCATTATTTCAGGGTTGTTCAAAAAAGCGAAAAGAAGGTCTCTTATTACAGCGACAGACTCTATTATAAATGTCTTTCTGGAAGGCTCCATCATTTCTACTAGCCGCGAATTTTATGAAGTGGCGCCGTCATCTGATTTGTTAATCACTGAGTCGAAACTAGCAATCTATGGCGATAATCTCTGATTACCAAGAGGAAGAAATGGAGAAGAAACCGGGATCCTCTTCATTGTCCTCCTCAACGGCGTCCTTCAGCGGGGTTTTGGATCCCGCCGATCCGATTGGGATAGTGGAGAGACTAATGGAATTTCTGGCAGAAGAGAGCGACTTTCTTTTGAAGGAGACAGCGGAAAAGGAGATCGTAGCGGTGGTGGCGAAGGCGGCTAAGAAAAGGAAAGCTGAAAGAGATGCTGCGGCCGCCGGTACTGAGAAGACTGAAATTAAGATACCAAAGAAGGAAGTCAAGGAGGAACCAGTGGAGGAGAATAAGAAGGAAGAGTCCGGCGCCAGAGGTAATCAACTTCTCCTTTCTTTTGTTTGTTTCTTTAAAATTATTTTGGTGGCAAATGTAATTGCATCACATAACTCCATAGACTTGTGTTTGGGATGTGAAGTCATAGAAGGATACCCTTTGGAGGTTCTCTGTGAAGTCTGTATTTCAGTTTTTGGATAAATATAACTGGTGAAAATGTAGTGTGCTGGAAAGAGAGTCCTATTCTTGAACTTTCGAGTTTGTTTTGTAACAAAATACTTTCGATGGATACATTGTAGTTGTTATACTTGCAATGCTCTTTTGGTTGATTGAATCACATGCGCGACAAAAAAGATGAAAATTATGGAATTCAACACTAAGCTTGGAGACCAGTGATGGAATATTTGTAGTTTTTCTCCTTTATTCAGTCTGTTTTCAGCTTTTTGCAGTTTTTTAGTTATTAAACATGTTGTGATTGACCTCAAATTGGTTCTTTTCTTAAATGCGCTTATTAAAAAGATTAGAAACCAAATCAAGCTGGTGCACAGCTGTTTTTGCAGCAAAGTTTTGTTGTTTTAGCTCATAATGCTTTAATTATCTAACCAAAGGGCTTGTGTGTCCAATTGACTATCAGTTGCAACATACTGAATCCATTTGTTATACTTTGCGATAATGGCTTCCAAGCACAATTTATACTGGTTCACCTTTATTTTTCTTTATGTTATTGCACATTAGAGGCCTATTACCAATGCCTTTTACTTGGTTGGGTACTTCGTCTTCTACTAAGTCATTGTGTGTGTGTGTGTGTGTTTTCTTTTATGGTTTGAATAGCTCCCAATAAAGGCAATGGCCTCGACCTGGAGAAGTATTCCTGGACACAGAGCCTCCAAGAGGTTAATGTTAATGTTCCAGTTCCTACTGGAACAAAACCTAGATTCGTTGTGTGCGACATAAAGAAGAACAATCTAAAGGTTGGTCTGAAGGGTCGGCCTCCTATAATAAATGTGAGTTCAACATTTACTCGTTATTTTGTTGTGGTTGAAATTGTTGTACACATGATATACGTACAAAAAATAATTCTATTTTGTGCAACGTAAAGTCTAACTTTCTTTTTAAAAATACTTTCAGGGAGAGCTTTATAAACCAGTTAAGGTTGATGATTGTTACTGGAGCATAGGTATGTTGTGTGTGGTCTTATACTGGAAAAAAAAAAGGAGTATATTAATACTCTTTTCATAGTTGAAAAAATTTCAGTTCTCCAAGTACTTAAGAATAAGTGATATGGATCCGGATAACTAATAGGGATATTTCTTTCAATCACGTGAAACTTTGTGAACAGTTACTCCGAGTGATTCAATATTGTGTTTCCTCGAGCCTCTTGTGATAGAGAACTTTGTAGTTTACTCATTATACATGTCTCCTAATTGTCTTCAGAGGACCAGAGTTCCCTATCAATCCTCTTAACAAAGCATGATCAAATGGAGTGGTGGAAATGTCTGGTGAAAGGTGATCCTGAAGTAGATACTCAGAAAGTTGAGCCAGAGAACAGTAAACTCTCAGACTTAGATCCCGAAACTCGACAAACTGTTGAAAAGATGATGGTACATTTTGATATTTTGTTTCTTAGATACATTTATGGCCATTTGCTAGGCTTAAGTTTTCTTTACTTCATCGTAGTCTATATTGATAGAAATTTCAACTTTCACTTTCATTGGTGTTGGTTGAGATTTTGTAATTACTTTGTCATGCAAGTTTGACCAAAGACAGAAGTCAATGGGGCTGCCAACTAGTGACGAGATGCAGAAGCAGGAGATTTTGAAGAAGTTTATGGCTCAGGTGAAGTCAACTGGCTCTCGAACAGCTTATTTAGCCTTCTCATCAAAAGTAGTTACGTCACCGTTCTCTATGTCTTCTTAGGGAAAGTTTAACTAATGACGGGTTCCGAATGTGGTAATTACTTCATCAAACTTTAAGTACTATTGACGGGAAGCTTGCTTTAAGCCATATAATGACTTCCT
>JAOXYD010000006.1:9395829-9406220 GCA_028565735.1 Pinacopodium congolense
AGGTTACCTCGTGGTTAGGGGTAGGTTTTCTATCGTATAGGACCTATCTAAAGTTGGAAGAACTGAGGGTTTGAGAGTTTGTTTGAACCTATAAGCTAGCATCTTACACCAATTACAACTTATCTATTTCAAGGATCAATTATAAGTCTAGAATTCATGATTTATCTTCCCCCAAGCTTTTCGTATTTATGATTTGTTTCTTATTTATTTGATTATATTTCATTAATTGTCTTTAGTATTTAGTTTTAACGTTGTTCAATTCCAGGGTTTTTTTTCTTTCCTTTTTATGCAACTTTAGAAATAGCTTTAGCATACCCTAGCTCCATGTGGGATCGACCCTGACTTGCCCTAGCTACTTAGTTAGGTTAGTTAGGTATTTTATTTTTTGGTAGTCCATGACATACTCACCATGGGATTACTAAATTCTTAGGTTAAATGTGTCAAGGCTCCTCTTTGTCATATAAAAATTTGTCGAAAGGTTGCTTTTCACCTTAAATAAGAAGATTGTGTCTTGTAAAGCCTCCTCTTCGCCTAAAAAAGATTTGACTTGTTAAAAGATTCATCTTGTAAAGGCTCCTTTTTGCCTTATTCTTAACCCTAGAAGAAGATTGTATTTATTTTTGAGTTATAAGTAAAACAAATATTCAATAAGTAGTTGGAGAGGAGATGTAGTCCATCTTTAGGGTAGGCAAACTTCTTTAAAACTTTGTATCTTTCTCTTTACCATTTTCTTATTACTTGTTGTGTGGTTTAGTTATTAAGTTAATTGTTATCAAATTGGCATACATATTTGCATATCATATTAAATTGAATTGGCTTAGTTAGCAAGTTTAATTAGTCAATAAAATTTCAATCACTCAATTCACCCCCCTCTTGAGTGCCTTTAGGGCTTACAGTAGTGTATCTTAATGATAATGTGATATATAGAAACTTTATGGATGAACATGTAATCAATTTACATATTAGGTGTTATAGTGTTTATAGAAAAAACATATTATTTTTCAAACTAAAGACATAATCAAGTTTTTAAGGCATTTATTAAGAAAACAGCATGCTCTAATAGACCCTAAAAAAGGTGTAGGTCATTATGAAGTGGTCAGTCCCTACCAATGTTTTGAAGTTGCAACCTTTCCTAGGATTGGCCAACTACTAATCTTTATTCATAACTACTCTCAGGTGATTGCTCCTCTCATCGATCTATTGAAAAGGGAAAGGCATGGTGCTATTTAGATCATTGAATAACTACCTTTGAGAAACTTAAGTAGGATATAACATTGGAATCAATTATAAGGTTACTAAACTTCAATCTCCCCTTTGAAGTTTATACTGATGTATCAGACAAAGCTATTAGAGGTGTGTTAATTTAAGAAGGACATCTTATATCCTTTAACAGTATAAAATTGAATGAGATAAAACAAGGGTATTCTACCTTTTAAAAGGAGATGGCTATTATTGTACATTACTTAAGGATGTGGCATATATTGATCCCAATGGCACTCAAAAGCGGAATAAATTGGGTGTTATCAAATTTCTAAAGTTTTTTCAACTTTAAAAATGGCCTTAATAAGATTTTAATAACTTAGAGGTGATGCCAATATAATTCAATATCAATAAAAAAAACAAATATGAAAGAAAGAGTATAGAGAAAAGAAAATGAAAACTAATTTGCAACGGTTCAACAAAAAACTCTTACCTACGTCCATTCTCTAAGTCAATCATAGAAATTCACTGTAATCTTCTTCTAGTAAAGTGAAGAGAAATCTCCTTACAAATAATCTTCTTCGAAAGTGAAGAGGAACCTTGTACAATCTTCCTATCTAGGTGAATAGTGACATTCACAATCTTCTTACAAAGGTGAAGAAGAACCTCTCAAATTAACTTAATATCAAGATCTGCAATAGAATACATAATTCACAATATCTTGCTTGATCAAAACATTACTTTAAGGCTCAAAACTCAATATGACTGATTAAATGTAACAAATGTTTTGAAATACTCTCAATTATGCTATTAAAACTCAATCATTCTTCCTCAACCTCTCTCAACTCTTAACTCATCTAACATGTTTCTAACCTTTCTAAAAATCATAAACCATGTATTTATACACTCATTTCGAAAGCGTTAAAGACAAATGCTAGTCATTAAAGACAAAAATTAGTTGTCAGTGGTTGACTAGTTGACCAAATTAGTTGACCAATGACACATTAAAATTTCAATATGTAAAAAGTTCAATATTTTAATCTATATTGGTTGACAATAATATGGTTTTTAAAGTTTCAAATTAGGATTGTCTACTTTAAAACATACTAGGATTAATACTAAAATAATCATCTTTATTGTCTTGTGAAAATGACCTCTTCTTCATTTAACTCAGAAGTTAAGATGGACTTATACTTTAGTGGTCATTGTATCATTACAAAATATTCTTCTCTTGATTGGGTTACTACTAATAATGTACTTTCTTTTTACTTTTGCTCTAAAAATATGATTTGTTTTAGATTTTCACTCTTTATTAGAGAATAGTAGTGTCTTATTATGCATTCTTCTACACCTTCATCTGATGCTCGATTTACTTTCATGAATTTATCCTACATTTTAATTTAAATCTTCTAATAAGAATCGAGATCTTTGAATTTTGTCCTTTTTATACTTATACGTCCATATATAGACCCATGGAATAAAGAATTTCTAGGTATATGATAGAAATAGGGGAAATAAATTTCATATATTTTGGACAATACTTTTCTTTGAAGACTTGTACCTTTAATATATCATTTGTGGAAATATTTTTGAATGGCTCCCCAATATTTCCACCATCTAGCAAAATAAAATTGGAAATTGTACTTTACACTTGTAGTGAAGAAAATAGCCAAAAATGGCAATTTTCCTTGCTTCAAATAATAAAAGAACTAAGCCATACTCATTGATAGTCATAATAACTATATGTTGGATCAAATGGAAAATTAGTTGAGAATCTCGCTTTAAATTTCTTTGGCTTCAATAATTCTTTTCCCTACACCATATGATGGATGACCTTTAATATTCAATATGTCAAATAAGCCAATGTCGTTTTATTATAACTTGAATAATTGTGCTCTATCTTTACTAATTATATTTCTTTCAATATAGGTATATAGTAGGCTTGAGGTATTGATAAATCAAATGATTTGTAACATTAATCTCTTGGAAAATAATTTTTAATAGTTTGATAAGCATCGGCATTGAAAAGTCCATTTTATATGTTATGACATTTTAGAAATGTTCTTTCTTAAAATTAGGGCTCTGAAAAGGGATTTTTGAAAATTTTGTCATTTGAAATTTTTATAAGAATTTTTCTATTGATTTTTATTTAAGAAAAATTTGACAAATATCTTTTGACTCCTTCAAAACAATTCTTTTAGGATTTTCAAATACCATTTAAAAGCAATCTTTTATTTTTGGGAGGCATGTTTCATTAAATCTTTTAAGGCTAATACCAGTTTTGTAAGTCTTTTTAGTTGCTTCAACTAATCATTTAAATTTATCATTTTTTATGAGGAGCAAGAACTCTCACCTAGAATTTAGGATGAGAGATCCTTTTCTCCTTCAAGAATTTCTCTCTAGGTTTTACTTTTTGGATTGATAAAGATGTGTAGAGGCTTTGAGAGGATTTAGGGCTTGAGAACTTTCAGGCTTTAATTATTGAGAATTAGAGGTGGCCTTAAGTTATGGGATTACAATCTAGATTTCAAATAATTTGCTATAGTCAAAATAAGAGTCAACCTTCAAATTCTTTAAATATAAATACCTTTAAAAATAATTTCAAAGGGGTTAAATATCATTGATGTTAACAAATAGAGCATGCTTTGATAAGTTGATTTTTTCCCCTATATTTTTCCTATAAAGGAAAAACAAATTATTTTGCATTATTTTTTGTTGAAATAGCACCATGGTTTGTCAAATTTGATTTATAAGCTTTATTAAAGGTGTTCCTGATATTATAGTATGGCAAATTTCATTAACTGTAGGAAATCTTTATTTTGAATTCTTTTCACAAACATAAGCATATGTTGTTACAATCTATCTTTAATTTTAAGTTGTTTTAGGTTTTCTAAATTTTTGTATTTTTTTGAAGAAATTCTACATGAATTACTCCTTTATTTATATAATTCAAATTAGTTCCTGGTTCAAATAAGGCTATGGCATTTTTTATAAAGCCTTCATTTATCTTTAAAGAAAATTTTATCAAATATTTTTATAAAGTAATCTCATTTATTATGAATACAAAGTCTTATAATACTTTATTTCTATTGTTTAGCTGAGGATTTTCTCCTAAATATTATTTTTCATTTATATTTTTGTTACTTTATAAACATTGTAAAAGGTTTTATATTGTTTCATTATTTTCTTGCTGTTTTTGCTTATTGTCTTTATATCTTGCTTCATCGAATTAATTTCTTGTTTTAAATTCCTTGAATTAACTATTAGATCTTTACTTTTCCTGGCTTTGTCTAATATGTTTATGAAATTATAGGTTGTTGCTTAAGGAAAATGTTTTTCTAAGGTTTCAAATGACTTTTGTAGCTTATCCACATAATCTTTTTGCAATTGACGATTTTGAATGCGATTTATTACTTCTAATAAAAATTTTGATCTTCAATGAGCGTGCTTATCTCTTTATCACTTCCACTATCATATAAGCCATCATCTCCTAAACAATCTTCTTTTAATATTCAAGCTTCATTTTTGGATTCTTCTTCTCTAAAAGTTTCACTATTAAATACCATTAAGGCTTGAATCTTTTGTAATACCTCTTCATCCAAATATAAGCTTTGTAACTTTTTATTCATATTGCAAAATCTTTAAATTTGGCCTTTTTTTGTTACATTTAAACCTTTAGGTCTTCATAATCTTATGGAGTTTACAATTTTTTTTCTATAATTTCACTTCTTTTAATTGGTTTAAAAGGCTCTTTTCTATAACATGATGGTATAAAATTTAATGAAATAGTTAATATCATAGTTGAAGTCACATCCTAAATGGGATAATTGTTTTCATCTAATATCAAATCACCATCTTCATCTTTTTTATAGTCTTTAATAATATCTAATTATTGCTCTTAGTAAGGTGGAAAACCCATTAATCTTTGAGTTGTTTAAAGAATCCAATTATAAGTAAATTTATTATGGCATAGTCGGATGTTCCTAATCAGATTCTTTAGGCATTAGAAGCCATTGTCATTTTTTGTGTGATGTAAAATATACGATATTCTATGGGTATTCTGTTGATGATATGCAAAACTATATAACTTATTTTAAGTTCAAAACCGCAAGTATACAGTTCATAACTTGTAGTAAAAAGCAGATATCGATCCCACAAAGTTTGAGTTTAGTCACCACGTAACTCAAGTTTTACTTTGTTTAAGAAAATGATTTCAAATGATTAAAAATTGGAAATTAAAATAAAATTAACTAAACTAATAATAAACAACCAATAGAGATAAAGTGCAGTAATTTGTTAACAAAGGCTTAAGATTAGGAGTTACTCCCTATTTTGCTTCCCTCTTATGTTCTTAATCCAATTATCCTTGTCCCGATATTTCCTAATGCTTAATTACCCTCTCTCAAGGTGTAATTAGTTTACCCTATTTGAAATGGATTTGAATCAATTATGTTATCTCTAGACTTACCAACTTCTCCTAACCTTTCAACTAGATTTTAAGCACTCTTATAGGTGATTTTAAACAAATAACCAAGATCTCCCTTCAACTATTTGGAAAAAACTAAATATTTATAGGTCCATTGGGAGCTAACTTTCATTACACTACCCAACTCAAATGCCCAAACTCACTCTCTTGGTCTATTATATGGTATAACCATAATAAATATCACAAACTATCACTCATTGAATAAAAAACAACAATAGTTTCACAAATAGTTCAAGAACAACTCCTACAAAGTGTTTAGTTAATCATAATCATAAACAATCCAAAAACATTCATGGTTTTCATACTAAAAGTCATAAAGAGCATAAGAATCAAAACTGGGTAAAGTTAAGAACTCCTCCTGTCTACTTAAAAAATCTAGAAAAACGCTAGATGTTAATGTGTCACCACTTTTCCCAAGGTATATTTTAGTTTTCCTTTTTGGCTAGTCACTAAAAACCTGTCTCTTTTCCTCTTTTGGGTGTTGTCTCTTTTAGATTGAGGATCATAGGGTTTAGAACGCTTAAATAGGTCAAAACAAGGTCAAACCACTTAAAATCCTGTATTTATCTCGAAATAGGCCATTCCCGCTATCATCACGATCGTGACAATGTCATGATCATGACACCCTCCTCTATCACCTTCAAACACCCTTCACTCTTTTGGCCATAACTTCTACTATAGACCTCCGATTGACTTGAAATTTTAACTGTAGCTTCCTCACATATAGATCTTTCTCCCTTCCAAATTTCATTGCCATATAAACTCTAAAACTTTGCCTAATGAGCCATAAAATCACCTAAAAATTCATCCTCAACTGAATTTCTGCTACCTGCACAATCCACCACCAAAGTGCATTAATCCATCCCCAAAATAGCTCAAAATTTACCCTCAAACACTAGACAAACAAAAGAAATAATTAAAAACATCTAAGATCATGAAAAGATGCAAAAAAAAACAAGTAAACTAATGCTAAAAACACACAAAGAAACACTTAAAACACATAGAAAACAACTTAAAATACAACCTAAAACATACTTATCATATTCCATTCATATACCGAAGTGTCACTATACTTTTTAATATGTAAGATCTTTGGCTTATTAGACTTTCTAAGGTTTAAGATCTCTGGTTTATTATCTATATTTATATATAGGTTTATATATCTATATGATTTGCTAAAGATTTTTAATATAGCTCACTAATTATAAGGGAAGATGACTCAAATTGCTTAGATGGGTGAGCATCTTCTATATTATTCTCTTATTCTACAATATTTAGACTTTAGGTATGGGATTCTTAAGATGTAGTTTGAATTGTTTCTTTTTATAGGACTATAATTTAAGTATAGGAGATTGATAATTTTGAGGTGTCGTAAACTATATGGTCATTTATTTTTTTACTTGCTCCTAGATGGCTTTTAAGAACTCGTTATCTTTTCTTTTAAACTAACTGGCGCTATTATTAGATGCCTCATGGACCCTTGAACATTAAAGCCTTAATCAAAGAGGTAGGCTTTATGACTATTGTGGGGCTTTCTAATATCTTCTCCATCCTTATCAACTGCCTATTTATACTATGTAGTGTAATTATTTTAACACATAATACTCCTAATATCTTTTAGAAGAAGATTTTGGCTT
The DNA here is from genome assembly GCA_028565735.1 of Pinacopodium congolense. Taxonomy (NCBI): domain Eukaryota; kingdom Viridiplantae; phylum Streptophyta; class Magnoliopsida; order Malpighiales; family Erythroxylaceae; genus Pinacopodium; species Pinacopodium congolense. Next base: position 9,403,153 of record JAOXYD010000006.1, read on the forward strand.
TCTACTTTGACCTTTAATGGTAAGATTATAATAGTATATTATTTATGTAGGACTAATTTTAGAAAAATGGTGGATTTTCTGACTTTATACTCTCCTGTAATAGTTTCCCATTTCTTTATGCTATTACTGGCATTAACGATTTTAAAAGGATAATCTATATTCTTTTATTAGCAAACATCTTAAACCAATCAAAGAATAACATCTGGAATCTATAATCTTGTATAAACTCATTATATTCTTCTTGAGTCTCTTTTCTTTACTTTAAGAAATGCTTGAAAAACTATAACCTTTTATCTTTATTTTCTAATGGGTAAGAATCTTTATGCAAATTTTAAACATTAACCTCAAATTCTTTTTCTAGGAAAAATCATTCATTTTCGACATTTTTAGTAAACAAAGAAAAGCTTATGAATGCTAGACTACTTTATTCTTCTTTACTCCATTAATTCTTATTCATAGTTTATCATATATTTTTTATATAACTAACTCCTTGAAAACTTGAACTTGGAATATTAGAAGCTCAATACCTTTTTAGAAAATCTATGATAGAAGGAGTCCTAGAGAATCTACCTAAATTTAAGGTGGATATTGATGCTTTATCATCTAATGTTTGGCTTGTAGGTCTCATATCAAATGAAAGCTTTACTTTACCATCTTGCAATTGCTTTACATCTCTAATTTGTATAGAACTTAAAGAAAGTAAGCTCTATTGCACCTTTAAGGATCTATTATTCAGGTAAATATATATGCTTTTATTTTATAGTTTTAGTAATAACTATATTAGACTATGTCAATTCAGATTATAAATATATAGTTTCTCCTTTTTGACTCTTTACTAAGGCTTTATTAGAAAAGGCTATTACCATGGCTTCATAATGAATTTTATAAATTAAAGGTATAGGAATTGATCCATCATTCGTTTTATAATTATGGGTCTTTATCTGCAACACTAAAGAATCTAATATATTTTTATCTCTAAAAAAAAGTTGTCAAATTAAGATAACTCTCTATAGTATTTAGACCTTTACATAGACTAGACTCTATAATACTTAATAGGTGATTATAAAATTTTTTATAACATATCTTAAAAAAACTAATATTGATATGTTCAAACCTTCTTTAGTAAGGGACTTTATTCTTATTTAAATCAATGCTATGTTGATGTGCTTATAAGCTTTATCTTTATATTTTGTCAAACTTTGTTATGACAAAAAATGAATGGTCCTAAATGGCTTTGAAATAGGAATATTCCTTTCTTCTATCTTTATCATATATTCTAACTTGTGAAACAATTTAAACTTTGATTACTGATAAACCTAATCTTTTTTAAATTTAGGAATCTCCCAATTGTCAACTGATTTCTCAAAATTCTCTATTATCATCTCTTTATTATTTTTTATTCTTTTACTATTAATATCATAACTAGAAGTACTATATGTCGATTTAGATCTTATAAAGAAATTCATTTCAAGATATTTTTTTCTTTACCAGGTTGTGAATGAGCTAAACCAATAGTTTTATTTAAGATATTTTTTTTATCTCTATCCGCTTATGAATGAGCTAAACCAATAGTTTTACTACCTTTCCTAAGGCTTACAATTGGAACCACTCATCCTTAGTAAGCTGTAGAATCCAGATATCTTAATTAACAAATTTCAATACTAAATCTTTACCTTCTCTAAAAACAACTTGGCTCTGATGCCCAGAAATAACCAATGGAAAAAGAAAGATGAAGCTGTGATAACTATAGAGAGATGAATTCAAAAGTAGGAATGTACTCATTAAAGCTCTAAAGAGTAGTTTAACAACATGCTTTAGAGTTCAAATATTTCTTTAAGACTTTTCTTTAGGAGCTTTTTTGCAAATCAAAATACCTTTAAGGTTAAATAGTAACTAAGGTCAAGATATGATCTCTAATGAGTCTCTATATTATTTTAAAGATTGATTTATTAATTTTATTTTTAAATAATTTTTATTAATATCTTCATTTACGTATTTTATTTCTTATTGTGTTTAATTTATTCTTTTGATATTGTTTTCATGTGGAATTAATAACTAATATTTATTAATATTTTTAGGGATAATAATTACACAAGTAAATTTTTTGAATTTTTTTAGTTGAGTGAGTGACCTTTAAAATTTTTTAATTGAGTGAATAACTTTTAAAAATTTTCACTTAAGATAAAAAACGTTAACTCAATTATGTCCATGCTGACATGGCAAAAGGACTTTGTCATGTCAGCATCCACATATATACGCTCAATCTTTAAAATTTTTCAATTAAGTGAGCAACCTTTAAAAAAAATTTCAATTAAGTGAGTAACCTTTCAAAATTTTAATTCAATGACTAACCTTCAAAATTTTATTCAATTCTGGTCCAAATTAATTTTTTCTTAGAAAAATAAAAAATGATTAATACACCAATATTTTATGAGGAAGTATTGTATAATGACTTCTAAACTTAATTAACAAATGTATAATTTATTCCTTCAAAATATTGAAAATTTAATTATTGAAATAGAATAATTTTTAATGATATTTTTAATTGGAAATAATTTTTCAATTGATATTGTAAAAATTATATTTTCAATAGAATAATTCTTAATTATACAAAAATATTTTATAATTGAATATTTTCAATTCAATTTAAGCATATAAAATTTTTTAAAAATAATATATAATTTTTACATGATACATACTTTTTGTACCAGACATTGTTGCAATTAAATTTATTTTTTAACTATGTCCAATTTATGATATATAATTAAATGTAGAGATTTTTATTGATATACCTAAGAAATTTTAAATAATTATTATGATAAATATAATATCTTCACAAATTTTAAATTTTAAATTTTAATATTTTTATTCTAAAATATTTTTGAATAATTTTAAATTATAAAATAATGCTCTAGTCCTATTGTTGAATTTTAAATTTTATTTCAAATATATTTTAAGTTATATTTTCAATTATATTTTAATATAATAATTTTTAATTATTTAACTATATAAAATTAAGGAATTATTTATAAATAAAAATATAATTAAAATTGAAACTATTCATAAAT
>JAOXYD010000006.1:9411871-9426076 GCA_028565735.1 Pinacopodium congolense
TTATTTTATTTTCAAAATTCAGACCCAAAGTCTACGTATTAACACACATCTCTATTTAATTATGTGTAAGAATAATACCAATGATCCTTTGAGCATTGATGTTAGAACTAAACCTAAACATAAACAACCTATCCTCCAACCTATGTCCTTTCCATTTCTTCATAGCCCGCAAGTGGAAGGGAGCAAATGTTGGTCTTCTATCCAAGAAGAACCTAATTAAAGTTACACCTCACTTTATGGCTCCTTCCTTGAGGGTATCAATTGGAGGGATGATTACCTCCTTACCAAATTCAGAAATTAGAAGCCAGTATTAAAGCATTGCTCTAAAGGTGTTATCACTCACCACTTGTTTCTATGATTTAGCTAGTGTATAACCAGCTAACACCCCTATTGGAGTCAGAGTGCCATCTACAAAAAGCTAAGGAAACGATGCCAACCCTAGAGAACTAAAACCAAATGGCTGAGTTCCCATTGCTAGATAAGATTAAAACACTTTTGTTTAAAACATTACCAAAAATGGACAAAAACTAATGGCAGGAAACATCATATCAATCAAATATTAACACACATGATAAAATAGGATTAAAGCATTGCACATGAAAACAAATGAAACAGCAAAAATTAAGATCATCCTTGACTGCCTGGACTATAGTTTTAAACAATTATTTTGGAATTATCAGATGCATGGTGAATCCTTGAGTGGATTTTATGAAGAGCAAGTCATAGGAGCTATAAACTTACATTTTCTAGTATGAACCTAAAAATCTATTTTGTTATTATAAACCTTATATGAATATTGTTTTTCACCTTTATGGGTGGTCGCATGTATAGCTTTCATGCTTTGATTCTATTAATGCAATTCTTTTATTTACTTTTTCAAAAAAAATGATAAAACATTATGAAGTACTAATTGATATTTTTGAATAGATTTAAACTTATGTCAATATTTATAATTTTTTCAATATTTATCTCTTTTCATCTTGTAACATTTACCTCTCTTACATCATATCTTTACTACTTGGCATGATCACTTTCAATGGCATCATTTGTTGTAAATGAACAGTCTCGCTTATGAAAATTAATTATGGATTTTTTAGGCATTTGGAAGATGTTAAACAGATAACTAATTATTTTCTCAATATTATAAGTTTAGGTCTTTAATTTCTACATATGTAATCTTTCATATTTTATTTTATGTAGTGTCCATACCTACAATTCTATATGGCCATTTATAATGATTAAAGGAAAGTATTTAATAAGCTAGTTTGAATGAACAAATTTTTAAATTATTATGTCTTTATGATAATCATGCCATTAAACTAATTTCAAAAAGGGAAAGGAAAACAAAAATAAAAAGAAGAATAAGTGGTACCTATAATTTTGTTGTATCAGCATTACATAATAAAAGTGCTAGACCACTGAGAGTAAATAAAGATAAAGATGCTCTCCATTCTCTCTAATTGCTCTTTTACACCTCAACTTCAATTATTGTTGTCGCAAGCCCGTCTCCACCATAGCTATAATCAAACATATAGCAACTCTCACTCAGTTACCCTTCGGCATTCTTTCTCCTCACCCTTTTTTGTCCTCTTGTTTCCATTTAGTTCTTTGTTTTCTAATAATAGTCATTCTCTCTTTGTTTTTCCCTACTTAGTTTTTTACTTCCTTCTTCTAGTAACTAGTTTTCTAACTTCTTAGAACTTTCCTTCCCTCTTTCCCATTATAGCAAATTATGAGTTTTAGATCAGAACTACATCCGAAAACCTCAATAGCCACTTCCTCACCATCATCTCCTCCTCCTCCTTTCCCTCCATTACCTCCCTTAGATTCATTCCCTTCTAATGATTGAAACTCATCAATTCCCCATTCCTCAAAAATTACAAATCTTATTGCCTTTAAACTAAGTCTCATATGATGGTTGGTGCCTCCCCTATTTTGAAGTAACTTAAATATTTGCCTCTAGTTGATGTCGAGGGTGTAAGTATAATTACTCCATTATTTGATATCTAAACGCAAGGAGTAATAAAGTAAGCTAACTACAATGCCAATTTCTTTGTGGACAAAGGAAATTCATTTTTAGTCATGTATAAATGGACACAACTATTCTTAACAAGTATGGATTAAAGAGGTAATTCTATAAGAACAACTTATTGATATTCAAATTTTCATCTAAAAATTAGGTTTATAAGATCCTAGATGAGGGACCTTAGCATATTCAAAATAAGTCAATATTCCTACGATAATGGAAACTAAGGATGCACCTTGAGTTGATGAAAACATTACATATACCTATATGGATCAAGTGTCATAATGTACCTCTCAAATACTAGTATATAATGGGTCTAAGCTACCAAGCAAGTTTCAGAGGTAAGCCGATATCCATGGATGAAAATAGACCATCATGAAAGGTATCTTTTAAAATCTATGTTGAAATGAGGATTAATTAGGAACTACTTAAATCCATTCCTATAATAAAGCTTGATAAGAATGATAGTTTGGTTAAGGAGGATGTCTTGATAACCTGTTAATGGAGATCTATCCTACAACATAAAGGAATAAAACAAAGACAGATAGGTAGAATGTTTGTAAGAGGGGACTATTATGAGCTATAGACCTCACCAATCTAAGGAGGAATCAATAGGAGGGTTCAAATATTAATACATGGTTATATTTGACCTTAAATATAGAGGTAGCTAATGGTATTCTAGGAATAGATGCAGTGCCTAACTCTAACCCTACAGTTTCTTATGTTACTAAGGCTAAAGCAAAGAAGAGTAATACGCATTTTCATATAGAGAAGGGGGTTGTAGATATTCCTAACAATTCTAGTATTAATAATGATATCTCCTCCCAACCTAACTTAGTAAATATTAGCTTAAAGATACCAATTGAATATTTCACATATTTCTTATATAAAAATAGCTAGAATTAATATAAAGAAAAGATTATTCAACTCACATATAAAGTTCAATCAATTCAATCAAAACATCAAACAATAACAATAAAACCATAACAATAAGCATTCATATACATTAACATAAATGTATTTAATTAATTATATCTAAACATTATATAACAAGAGAAAAATATAAAATCATCACATCATCTTAATGCTGAGGAACATGAAAAAGCAAAAGTGAATTCTGAAATAAAAATAGTTGTAGTTATTTATATTACATATGTAACATTCAACATATACATTAAATACAAATGAAGCTAAAAAGTAGAAACATTTAAAGAAGTTGGAATCTCATACAATGGTATATCTGCTTAGATTGCATTCATCCCAATTTTTATTTGGTACAAAATCCTAATCACTATAAGGAATCTCATCATCACCTTCATTCAAACCCAATGTACTGAATAACATGTCAATAGTCTCCCAACCAAAGCTAACCTCCAAGTCAATTTCATCTATAAATCGTAACGCCTCAAAAACCCAATCTACTAAGACATCAATATGGTTAAAGTAAATAAGATCAATAGAACTACTTATTTTATTAAGAGTCCTAATAACAAAATTAAATTAAATTATAAGAAATATTAGAAAATTATATTGAACATATTAATTACATACCTCTCTTGAAGCTTCAAATTGTAGCGAACAAATACCAAATCATTCATTTTTTTTATGTTCCAACCTATTCCTTCTCTTGAACTGAATGAATTCAAATGTACTTCAATTTATTTCACACCCAGTCGCACTCACACATTGACTAAGAATTCAAATTACAAACCTTTGTAATTATGGAACATAACCTCCAAATTGGTCCTAGCAAGCAACTGTATAACAACAAAAATAACTTTACATATAAAAAGAATTCACAATTAATTTTAAATAAGTAATAAAAATAAAAAAATCTATACTTAGATTAAGTTTATCTCTTTTCCATATTGTAATGGGAATTCTAAAATTACCATAAGCATCATTGTACGCTTCCATTTGTAAGCTAAGGAGCTCCGACATCATCTCATGTTTAATAATAGTAGTGATATTTAACAGCATGCCCTATTAACTTCAACTTTCTTTAAGAAATTTGGTCTCAAATATACTGTTGGATTCAGAAAAGCTCTAATCACAAACAATGGAGAGTATAGCTATCTTCTCCATCTCTTATCGATAGCTACAATATAAGGAGTGCATAAAGAAGACATGTTCTTCAAATTAGCCTTAAATGCTTCCTCTGCCTTTTCCATGGCATCATAAAAATATCCTATTATTGTTGTCTCATTACTATCTAAAAGACATAATACCCTCACCAAAGGCTAACACACTCAAATAACAAATTAACATTGGAACCAAAATTCATAATCTTCAAGTATAATTTTAAAAATCTCCAATCCAACATTATACCCCACATGTTGAGATGTAACCCACTTATTTTTTTAAGTATCTGCCTCAACTCCTTCTTCATTTGAAGAAAATAATAAATTAATAAGAAATTATTTTCAATCTAGTAATGGTAGGATGACACAAATTTCTGCCATTTATAAATTCCTTTCTCATCAAATTCAAAACTCACACATAATTATAATTGAACTTAGTCACTTTTTTTACTTTCTACATAGTCTCATTGATAATAGGAAAGTATCTAACATCTCTTATATTCTTTAGCATCAAATCAATATAATTTTTAGCACAAGGAGACCAAAAAAAAGGAATTATACCTATTTTAAAACCTCTTCCCAACTGTTTTATAGGCAGCATCATTGTTAGAGAAAAATTTTATGATGTTCTTAGGCTCAGTTTCATTCATAAATTTATCAAAAATCCCAAAAAGAGTATTAGTATCCCTTACAAGACCATATACGTCAATTGATTTAAAAAATGTCGTCGCCTTAGCAGAATAAACTAAGAAGTTTATGATACATTTATGTCTTCAATTTGTTTAACTATCATACTTGATTGAACATCCATAATTTATCCAAGTCATTCTTCTTTCACTCAAATAACTTTTAAGTTCAATAACTACACTATTTAAGAGATTACCTCTGTAGTCATTCATACTAGGAGCTTTGTATTCAGGACCATAAAAAGCAATCTAATCCACCATAGGCTGATAATAATAAGATTGTGCAGCATTAAATAATATATTTACATCATAAAATCATCTAACCATTATCATATCTACATTATTAGTTGCTTAATACACTGCGAATCGAAGGTTGAGCTCTAGGAATTGTTTTTGGAGCAAAAAAAATAGGCACTTTTCTTCTTTTTCTTTTCCTCATATCAGTTAAACTTTTGGCAAATCCTTCTAATTGGGTAAAAATACCAGCTTTAGTATTATCAATAGGCTCCTAAAATGAACTTCCACATCCAATGTCATAATCTAGTCTTTGCCTTCTTTCTTTCTTAGTCCAGTACTAATCAAGTAAAGTCTTCATTTGTTATTGTTATCATGGCTATCCCTCGTACAAGGTTCAAAATCATTTTTGACTTTAACCTTATAATTTCTCTACCTTTAAAATTTTTGTTACAATATAAACATATTGTATGGTTCTGCATACTAGGAATCATTCTTGTATAAACCCAGGCTAGATCATCAAATCTCCCCAAACGTACTGAAGTTTCAGGAGTCCTTGAAGTTAAACTTCCCTTCATTTTCCTATAACAATAAAAGGAAGTAGATTAAGTATAATAAACTAATTATAACTACTATACAAATGCAAGATAATATGCCTAAGTTGCAAACATGAGTTCTTATATTAAAAGTTATACAATTTATCAATTTCAAAGTTGGAAAGGCTAGGTTAGCGTTCAATTGCATCTATAAAAATTTAATATATGAAATAGTTCTTAATTTATTATAATTTTGAAAAGAAATCCTCTAAATTCTAGGGGTCTAAATTAGGAAATTTTATAGTTGAATAAAATCATATGTAATTGATGCTTCAATGCACTCAATTTCACTTATAATTTCATAAAAATTTATTCAATTTTAAAAATTGTCTTAATTTCTCCATATAATGAAAATTTCAAATTCTAAACCTTAATTCTATAACAATCCATAATTTTTACAATCCTTATTTCACAAATGCTTTAAAAATATAAACACTAATTAAGAATAAATTACATTTAGTTTTTAAAAAATTAAAAATTTTGTTTAAACATTATGTGTTTCCTAAATTAATAGGTCCAGATGTATTTGGATTAGGTTTGGAAGATTCTAGGGGAAAGAAAGGTATGGGTTATAGCAATTAGGAAGAGCAAAGAACATGAGTATTTAGGGCAGGTACGGCATATAGCATGCAGCGTGCAGCGTGTGGTGTGTAGTTGGCAGAGAAAACAATAGTGACCAACAAGTGTGCAGGGGGTGTTGCAAGCATGCAGGCATGCAAGCAAGGCATGGGGCAAGGCAGGGCAGGGTTCCAGGCTAGGTGAGATGATGTGCAACGTGGCAAGGGTACAAGCATATATGTGGCTAGCGCTCAGTAGGGGTACAAGTGATGCCATTGAAAATGGTTGAGGATGGATGAGAAAGAGAGATCCTGAAGTTAGAAAGAAGAGTAAGTTAGTTAGGAAAGGGGTTAAAAATTTTTAAATTTGCACTTAAGTACCGATATAGTATCGAGACTTAAGTTATGGTCAGTACTTGCAACAATGGTTGGTACAAGCAGGTATCGACTAGCATGATGATAAGTAGAGTTATCGTTTCATTCTAAAGTCAGGACAACACCTATCAAAATGGAACGATAACAAAAACTTCAGTTTTAAGACATGGAACTTGAACTTGGATTTGGGTGGACAATTTTCTTTAATTCGTATCTTCTTTTTTTTTTTTTGGTATTCTTAGGAATTACCCCTTTTCTAAAATTTAAACTTTACAATTGAGTTATTATTTTATGGTAAGTCATCCAATGATAAATAAAAAGCAACGTTTTTTGAGAAAACACCTCTATAAAACCAAAATCCTATGATTGATTTAGTTTCAAAAAGTCATCTTCTTTCCACTTTCCTAATACTTTTGGTTTAATTATATAAGCACACGCGTGCAGCCATGCAGGTAAGGCACGATGTGGCAAGGGTGCAAGCATATATGTGATTGGTATGCGGTAAAGGGTGCAGATGATGCAACTGCTAAAGGTTGAGGATATAAGGGAGATTGAGATGTGAAAGAAAGATGCTAAATCTAAAAAGAAGAGTAAATCGGGTAGGAATGAGGTTAAAATTTTTTAAATTTGCACTTAAATCCTAGTACAGTATCAAGATCTAAGTTATTGTCATTACCACTAAGAACAGTTGGTACAAGCCAATATCGGCTGGTAGAACGATAAGTAAGGTTATTGTTTCATTTTAAGGTTAGTATAATAATAACAAAAACTTTGGTTTTGAGACATGGAACTTGGACTTGGATTTGGGTGGACAATTTTCTTTAATTCGTATCTTTTTCCTTTTTTTTTTTGGTTCTCTTAGTAACTACCCCTTTTTTGGAATTTGAACTTTACGATTAAGTTATTATTTTATGGTAACTCATCCAATGTCAAATTAAAAGCATCCTTTTTTTAGAAATCACCTCTATAAAACTAAAAATGATCATTCACTTGTTCTTATAAAAAATAAACCAAAAGTAATAGGAAAGTGGAAAGAAGATGACTTTTGGACACTAGATCAATCATAGGATTTTCAATCACGAACCTTTTAAAATCTAGCTAGTACAAGTCGATATTGACTGTTAGAATGATAAGTAAAGTTATTGTTTTGTTTCAAAGTCAGTACAATATCGACTTGAACACAATAATAACAAAAATTTTGGTTTTAAGACATGGAAGGACTTATATTTAGATGGACAATTTTCTTTAATTCGTATCTTTTTCTTCTTTTTTTCTATCAGTAACTACCCCTTTTATAGAATTTAAACTTTCCAATTGATTTATTATTTTGTGGTAACTCGCCCAATATCAAACCAAAAGCATCCTTTCTAAATAAATCACCTCTACAAAACTAAAAATGATCATTAACATATGCTTATAAAAATGAACCAAAAGCAATCGGAAAGTGGAAATAAGACTTTTTGACACTGAATCAATCATAGGATTTTAAATCACGAACCTTTTAAATCTGGTCGATACAGGCGGATGACTAGCAGAATGATAAGTTGAGTTATCATTTTGTTCCGAAATCAGTATAATATTGACTGGAACAGAGCGATAACAAAAACATAAATTTTGAGACATGGAAGCTCGACTTGGATTTGGATGGACAATTTTCTTTAGTTTGTATCTTTTTCTTTTTCTTTCTTTTTTTGGTTCTTTTTGTAACTACCCCTTTTTCTAGAATTTAAACTTTACAATTGATTTATTATTTTGTGGTAACTCGTCCAATATCAAACCAAAAAGCATCCTTTTTAAAGACTCACCTCTATAAAACTAAAAATGATCATTAACACATGCTTATAAAAATAAACCAAAAGCAATGGGAAAGTGGAAAGAAGAATTTTTCACACTGAATCAATCATAGGATTTTAAATCACAAACCTTTTAAAATATGGCTGATGACTGCCAGAACGATAAGTAGAGTTATCATTTTGTTTCGAAATCAGTATAATACTGATTGGAACAAAGCGATATCAAAAACATAAATTTTAAGACATGGAAGTTGGACTTAGAATTGGATGGACAATTTTCTTTAGTTCGCATCTTTTTCTTTTTCTTTTTTTTTGGTTCTTTCAGTAACTACCCCTTTTCTAGAATTTAAACTTTATAATTGATTTATTGTTTTGTGGTAACTCGTTCAATATCAAACCAAAAGCATCCTTTTTAAAGAAATCTCCCCTACAAAACTAAAAATGATCATTAACATATGCTTATAAAAATAAACCGAAAACAATGGGAAAGTGGAAAGGAGACTTTTTGACACTAAATCCATCATAGGATTTTAATGGCTGATGACTTACAGAACGATAAGTAGAGTTATCATTTCGTTCCGAAATTAGTATAATATCGACTGGAATAGAGCGATAACAAAAACATAAATTTTGAGACATGTAAGTTGGACTTGGATTTGGATGGACAATTTTCTTTAGTTCGTTTTTTTTTTCTTCTTTTTTTGGTTCTTTCTGTAACTATCCCTTTTCTAGAATTTAAACTTAGTTATTATTTTTTGGTAACTCATCCAATATTAAATCGAAAGCATCCTTTTTCAAGAAATTGCCTGTACAAAACCAAAAATGATCATTAACATGTGCTTGTTAAAAGTAAACCAAAAGTAATAGGAAAGTGAAAAGAAGACAACTTTTTGATATTGAATTAATCATAGAATTTTCAATCACGAACTTTTAAAATGAGCAACTTGAGCTATTGTCTTTATGATTTGTAGAATTAGTTATATGATTGAAAAGTTTTATTTGATAATTGAAAAATTATATGATACAATGACAAAAAATTGTAATTATACGATACAAAAAAAATTGTATTAATCCACATAATATATTAATTAGTATATTTAAGTTTTCCTATCATGCAGTACACATGTTATTAATCATTGGATACAATTTTTCAGTCATAAAAATTTACTCTACAAATTTCGTTGGCAATCTAATTTTTCCATTAACTAATTTAAACATTGTAGAAAAAGAGTTGACTTATATTTTATATTAAGAAAGTTAATGACCCTTTTTATGATTTAGTTTTGTCTTAAAAGATACAAAAGTTAATTGTCTATTTAATCAATTCAAGTTTGATCTGTTCCCCGTCTTAATGTGATATGCCAGTCGATCTTCTGAACACTTGAAAGCAAAGTTATTGGAATTTCCAATGCCATATTATACGGAATGAAATTGACTACGTCAAAGAAAGCTTCGATTAATAGATGTCAACCCATGAAATTACAGGGGAAAGGCATGGGAACAACATGACAAAAACTTTCGAACATATATATAGTTATAGTCTTTTTTGCAGAGCCAATTGAGTTGTGGAATTAATCCTCACGACATTGATGTCAACTGAAATTGAAGTCTAGCAGTAACTAGCTGGAAATATGGAGGCTTCTGCCTTATATGATTGTGAAATAGTGGCTTAAGTTGGGTGTTAACTTGCATTATTCTTCTTATGGTTATGTCACCCATTCAATTTTGGTCTCATATATAAAGAATTACTCCTAAATATCGATTTCAACCTAACTGTAAAGTGAGAATATGCCTAAAATAACAAGTTTTTGTTGTGGATAAATGCAGAAATATCTCGATTTAACAAGCCAACACAAGACTGGGTCATAAACAGCAAATTCACTTATTAAATTACTTAATTTACTGATTTTTTCTAAAAGAGAAGCAAAGAAAAAAAAAAAAAGGAGACGACAAGTAAAGTAAGAAAGAGGACAAACAATATGAAGAATGGAGAAACAACATAAAGAGAACAGAACATGCAAAAATGTCCGAGTTATAAAGACTAGCAATACACACACAGACACACACACATCCTGTGGACAATGGTGGAAGTAGAAGCCAGCTAATGCTTTCGACATAGACTTCACACCAACCTCTCTATCTATTAGATACAGAGGAATATACACACAAGCACATCCTCTCTCCCTTAACCCCACGTCAATTTATATAAAAAACCACACTTCCATACATGCTTAAAAACCATTATCATTTGACCATTGTATTCTTCTTCTCTAGTCTACCATATTCTTTAATTCTGTGTGTAAATTAACACACGCTCATCAGATGCCTTTAAAACACAATATCAACACTCTCTGCCAACGCTACTCGAGCTAGGCACTCACCACAAAAACATTTGCCATATAACACTTCTACATTATTTCACTGATGGAGTACGGCAAGCTAGGCCCATCCGATCTTGGAGATGCCCCTCCTAATTCACAATCTGAATACCCAGCTTCTTCGCGTCCCTCCTCTTCGCGGAAAAAAAAGATCATTCTCCTGTCCCTCCTTTCTCTAGCATTAATCGCTGCCTCCGCCGTCTCCGCCACCCTGTTCTTCACTCTCCGGAGCCGTATCTCTACCCACCCTGACACTGTTACCCACCGAAAACCCACCCAAGCCATTTCTAAAACATGCAGCAAGACCCGGTACCCTGCTCTCTGCGTCAATTCACTCCTCGACTTCCCCGGTTCCACCACCGCAGACGAGCAGGACCTCGTTCACATTTCCTTCAATATGACTTTGCAGCATTTTAGCAAAGCACTGTACCTCTCTTCAGAGATTTCATATCTCGATATGGACCCTCTTGTACGCTCGACGTACGAGGACTGCCTGGAGCTTCTTGATGATTCTGTTGACGCATTGTCGCGGTCACTCTCCACAGTGGCGCCGCCTATGGACGGAACTCCACAACCCGTTGGTGGATCAACGCAGGACGTGATGACATGGCTCAGCGCCGCGTTGACTAACCAGGACACATGCACTGAGGGATTGGCCGATGTAAGCGGAACCGTTAAAGATCAAATGACGGAAAAGTTGAGGGATTTGTCAGAGTTGGCTAGCAACTGCTTGGCAATATATTCGGCTACCGACAGTGATGACTTTTCCGGCGTGCCGATACAAAACAAGCGGAGGTTGATGGAGGCCGACGAAGATATCGGGGAATTTCCCAGCTGGGTGGGGAAGAGAGAAAGGAAATTGTTGGGTCTGCCAATTCCGGCGATTCATGCAGATATAATAGTGTCAAAGGAAGCAAACGGCACGTATAAGACAATATCGGAAGCCATTAAAAAGGCGCCGGAGTACAGTAATCGGAGAACTGTGATTTACGTGACGGCAGGAAGGTAAAGTAACAGGAGAAAAGGACAATTACTTGAAAAGATAACACTTTTAGACACGTTACAAATGTTGCCATCCTTGATCCTTTTTTCTAAGCTGGCATAAATACCTCTATAGTCGCTTGTGGTTTGAAGGAAACCACCTAAGCTTTATGTGAGTAGGGGTCAAATTTGAATGATGTGTGGTTGACTTGGGAAAAAGCATGATGATGATAATGTTAACTATTATTTTCTAAGCGTAAGATGGAAAACTGGACTGGTTGTGATTTTTCAGGTACGAGGAGAAGAATCTCAAAGTGGGAAGGAAGAAATGGAACTTAATGTTCATCGGAGACGGGAAGGGCAAAACAATCATTTCAGGCGGTAAGAGCGTATTCGATAAGATGACGACATTCCACACAGCATCATTCGGTAAGAGGCTCGAATTTCCTTTTCTGCCCTGTGGTCGGTTTCCCAAACATTCATGCATGCCCATCAGCCTACTTTTGGAACCCCCCTTTCTTGTTTAATTCCATTTATTGGACAAATTTACCCTTTCTTTTTTAGTTCGAATTTTATTAAGAAAGGGCGGATTATACCCTATCGAGTGCGGTCTCCTCATTTTATTCTATATGATGCTGTTCTACAAAAGGAAGTGTCGCTAAGTGGAAAATTTTTCTTATTATCTATTATCATTCTAATTTCACATTGCACTAGCCATTCTTTTCTTTTTTTTTTTTGTCCTTTTATTTATTACTGCTTCTTGCATTCATTGTATGGCTACAACCTAAAGATAGGATTATTAATCACATTATTGGAGGTGGGTCACGTTCATCACATGATTTCATATGTATAGTTTTGGCTGTAGTGAATTAGGAGAAAGCCTTTGGAGATTATTGAAAGCCTCTAGTCATGGTCTTAATTTGCCTTTTTAAAAACAATATATATATAGAAAAAGATGCCATCTTTTGATTAGTTACCATAAGTTTAACACAGCTTGTAAGTTAATTTAATAATGTATGCAGCGGCAACAGGAGCTGGTTTTATTGCTCGTGACATAACATTTGAGAACTGGGCGGGTCCAGCCAAACACCAAGCTGTGGCTCTCCGGATCGGAGCCGATCACGCGGTGGTCTACCGCTGCAACATTATTGGCTATCAAGATACTCTCTACGTACACTCTAATCGCCAGTTCTTTCGTGAATGTGACATTTATGGCACTGTGGATTTCATATTCGGTAACGCAGCCGTAGTCCTCCAAAATTGCAGCATTTATGCTCGCAAGCCTATGCCCCTCCAGAAAAATACCATCACCGCCCAAAATCGCAAAGACCCAAACCAAAACACAGGCATCTCAATCCACGCATGTCGAATTCTCGCCACGTCTGACCTGGAGGCCTCAAAAGGCAGCTTCCCAACATATCTTGGTCGTCCATGGAAGCTCTACTCTAGAACTGTGTACATGTTGTCATACATGGCTGATCACGTTCATCCAAAAGGATGGCTAGAGTGGAATGCAACCTTCGCACTTGATACATTATACTATGGCGAATATAAGAACTATGGCCCCGGTGGAGCGGTGGGTCAACGGGTTCAATGGCCAGGGTATCGGGTCATTACTTCTGCCGTAGAAGCTAGCAAATTCACAGTGGCACAATTTATTTTCGGGTCGTCATGGCTGCCGTCTACAGGAGTGGCATTTTTGGCTGGCCTGTCAGTTTAATTAAAGGAACCAAAAAAACTAGTATAATCCAAGTCACAGCTATAAATGAGCACCGAGATGCTGTCTATTATTATTTTTTTCCTTAAT
The DNA here is from genome assembly GCA_028565735.1 of Pinacopodium congolense. NCBI lineage: Eukaryota > Viridiplantae > Streptophyta > Magnoliopsida > Malpighiales > Erythroxylaceae > Pinacopodium > Pinacopodium congolense. The sequence goes on from JAOXYD010000006.1 coordinate 9,425,386, forward strand.
TATAATTGCTTTTTCTTTTAAATAATTATTCTGTTCCTTATATATATATATATATATATCCATGCAATAGCATAAATGCAACGGTTATACGGTCCATTTCTTTTTAGTTTGTATTTTCATAAAACGCCATGGAAAGTTGAAAAAGTACTAAATTGCATGACATTGGGATTTCGTTTCTTTGACCTTTTCTTATCCATATATCTTTTTGTGGATTGGTTGTCGTTATCGAGTGTGAGGCTGTGATTTAATACTTCATACCACGGTGTCGGTGGAAGTTGAAATATTAATTAATGGTAGAAAACCTAACATTGTGGGTCCAACAAAACAAAAAGAAAGAAAATGCAACCTACCGAGAGAGGACCCATTGGTCATTATGGAGGAGTCCAACCATCTTAAATGCAGCCCAACGGTACGCAAGTACTTAGGTCCAGTCCAAAAATTTGTTGAAGATTTTTTCTGTTGTATTTTGTTTTAGTGTGACGTCTATCAGACCCTCCGATTTAAGTTGACCCTAAATCCACGCCTTACCTCTACGGATGTCAATCGGGTGGGTCAGGTCAGATTCGGGTTAGATCATTTCGGGTTCGGGTCATTTCGGGTTAACACTTATTCGCGTTCAGGTCGGGTTAATTTGGGTTCGGGTCAATTTCAGATCGGGTCAATTTCAGGTCGGGTAGAGTTCGGGTTGGGT
>JAOXYD010000006.1:9426176-9449729 GCA_028565735.1 Pinacopodium congolense
TAACCTTTAAAATCATATCAATTTGACCCCTATCACTTATCCTTACCCTTATAACTAAAACTTATCCCACAGTTGTAAAAAAAAATTTTGCAACTTTAGAGAGGTCAAGGAGAATGATGAGTATATCAACTACTCTAAAGTAGAAGATATATCTATCCAATTATCAAGAGACATAATCAACATCATCCTAGGCATACCAATTCCTTATATGTTCTCTTATTATGACAGTATATCTAAATTTGACTCCTCCCACTCCTTAGCAAAGAGAGATCAAAACATTTTTGAGTTAGAAAGTGAGGAGGGAATCACTGAAAAACTAAAAGATGTTAGGAACCTGAGTGCAATACTAAAATTTCATCACCTTTTTATCAAATACAACTTCCTATCTACTAGTGATCATTACAATGATGTAGGCTATGATGACCTCTGGTTTTTGTCTACTATTATGCTTGGTGAGAGAATCCATTTAGGAAACTTCATCTTGCATAATATGATCCATTTTATTCGTGGCAAGAAAAGAAGCTAACATATCCCTTATACCTTGATTCTTGGCCACATCTTCCAGCATTTTCACATTCCTCCCCCTAGAAGATGACTTTGAGCACCAATCATTCTTTGATCAATACTCACTAAAGCGCGGGCTTTCATGCCACTACTGCACCAGCCTCTTCAGCACCTATTGCCACTTCCTATGATGTTAAAGCTGCCCTCACTATACTTCATCATAAGGTGGACCATTTGATGGGTCAATTCAACGAGCACAACAATTTATTGCACAAGCACAGTGCTCTACTACAAGAGCACAACTCCTTACTACAGGAGATTCTATCCAGACTCCCTCCTTCGCCACCTTTAGACATTTAGTGTTTATTTCTTATTTATTGATTTATTTATTTGCTACTTTGGTTGTATGACTTTTTATTATTTATGATATTGACTTTTTCTTATCATGTCTCCTTGCTTTTCTTATCATGTGCTTGTACCCTTTGGTGATTTCAAAAAGGGTGAGAAGTACATGATAAAAGCAATTGATATAAGTTTGTTTAATACAAAATATGTTGATCAATTAAGAGGAAGCTAACAATTGAGGAGGAGCTACTTATTTGCTATGGTGTTATCATATGATTCTAAATGATTAAAAATTGTTAACAATTGTTATTCCATGATTTTTGCAATATTTAGGGGGGGCTTATGATTTATTTTACTGGTTATTTTATTTATCATATTTCCTAGTTTTTTCATCACCAAAAAGGGGGAGATTATTAAACCAAGGATGGTTCCACTTTATTTTGGTAAAGATAAAACAATCTTTATTACTAACGTATATGTTTTTAAGTGTTTTTGAAAGATAGGTTGGATAAAGTTCAAATTGATTGATTAAAGAGTCTTGAAGGAGAAATCGAAGAATCATATGAAGACTCAAAAGTTTAAAGAATAAGTTTTAGAATAAGTTTCATGTTTGGTTTATTTAGTGTAAACTTTACTTGCGTTTATTTTGGTATTGTCAAGAGACTCTATATAACTATTCATGCATACATAATTTTAGAATATGCATTATAGGTGCATAATCAAGAGGTATTATGTGTTTTAATATGATTACATGATATAAGTGTTTAAATTAGTTAGGAAAATATACATAAGTTATTAAAGAAAGATTAAGACTTTTTTTGATGTGTTTGGAACTCAGAAAGCTCACTTACTATAGATAAATGTTTCAAGAATTATTTAACTGAGTGTGGTCCTGAGGTCGGTCGACTGAATAGGATAGGTCGATCAACCGAATGATTGTGTTCGGTCAACCAAATAATTAACAAGAGTTATCGGTCGATCAAATGAATGGATCGACCGACCGAAGAACAATGAGAAAGACTTATCAGTCGATCGAATCATGAAATTGGTCGACCGAATATTTTGAAGGTTCCAGATTGTACAAAGGATTGTAATGTTGTACAACGGTTATTTACATTAATATGTTTTTCCTGTTGGAAAAACGGTAATATTACCATTGTTTAACGGATTTATCAAAATTTGTTAGTATAAATATGTCTATTGATTATGCTTATGGAAGTGTTGGAAAATACATAAAGCTTTTGTGCAAATAAATTGTTTTGAGTCTTACAAAGTTTTGACTATTAAAGTTGATTACTTGAAAGTCTTTTATTAAGTATTTTATTTTGTGTGTGTGTGTGTGTGTGTTTTGAGTGAGATGATCAAATATTTACTGTGCATTCATTCATAACCTCTTTGGATTATCAAGTGAAATCAAGTAAAGTAGTTTTCAATCGTATCGAGTGGTTATGAGGTTATTCTTGAATCTAGGAAAAGAAACGAGTGAAAGGTTCTCCTTTAGCTTATGAAAAGGGATTGTGTCTGTGGCATTGTTATTTTCAAGTTGTTATAAGAATGAAAGCTCAACAGTGGTGTTAGGTACTGGATTAGGAGCAAGTGGATAGCTCCGAACCAAGATAAATTACGGTGTATACTCTCCTCTCTCTTTACCTTTATTTTGCATTCATATTATCTGATTGTTTGTTTTAGATAAATCTATTTAAACTTCCGCATTTGTGTAAAAGAATTTTTATACACTAATTCACCTCCCTTTTAGTGCCATATCTATCCCAACAGTTATAAATTCTCCTAAAGTATACCCCACCATATGATTTGTTATATAAATAGGTATCTATTCATTTCCATTATAGTCCCCTCTTAAGGTGCCACTGGGGACCAACATGAATGATTAAAGAAGACTTGGTCACTCCATCTATGGTAAAGATTTTGGTTGGGATATGGACCCTTTTTTAACTACATCCATAACTGTATTCCTTCTTCCATAAGAAAGAATCACATCCTAATTTTCCAATGCAAATAGTCATTACCTTCAAACTAGGGTGCCTGACTAATGTTTTGTCCCTTTATATGTGCCATTTTTTTTTTATCTTTTACCATTAAATACTTATAAAGAGATACTTGCTTTAATACCAATTGTTGACTCTAAGCTCCTGTGAGAGGGTGAATTGAGTGACTAACTAAAAATTGCTTATAGGAAATTAATCGAACACTTGATATGTAAAGGAAAGAAACACTTTATATGTTTAACAAGATTTCTTAAAAAATTAGTTTTAATTTAAAAATGCTTATATATTAAAATATGGCATTGTCAAGGAAAAATAAACAACAATACAATATCAAGGTATTTCTAATCTATTTAAGCAAATAGCCCTGCACTCTCTAGTATACAATCAATATACTAAAATATACTTTAGCAATAATTCACATAATTGCATAATATATAACAAAGGCAATAAAAATTACATAAGAGCAATATATAGTAACTGAAGAGATAAGACAAGAGAAGAACAAATATAATTTATAATGGATTGTTCCTCATTGACCCACATCTACTTCCTATACTCCACTCGAGAATTTTAAATCTAATATGAGTCTCTTTTATTGGGTGAAAAAAAACCACTATAAATTATCCTTTTCAAGGCTCAAAACCTTAAAAGTTTTGTGTTATAAGTTTTTCTAACATATTCCTAGACCTCTCAATTAACGTTAGTTTTATCAGTAGTTATAAAACTCACACTATAACACAATTTTCTCACTTTTGGAAACAAGAAAAACAATGGTTACACAAGTTCTGAATCTTTTAATACTTGAATCTTTTGTTACCTTTGTTTCTATTGTGTATTTTGACATATATGAAGCTTCTTATACTTTTTTTTATATTTTAGTTATTGTCAAAATTATTCTTTTTTTCACATGATGCAAAATATAACTGTTTATGCCCTAAATAAGAAGCTTGATTTGGGTGATCGATCTAGTTTAGTTCATCGACTTATTGTTCATAAAGACTGGAAACAATACTATTTAGTCGACTTATCCACTTCAATTATCAAACAAAAATTCTTTCTAAAGAGTATCTTTTGTTCTTGTGATGCTCTCATATCTTTACCTTTGGGACTTGTTTTTAGAGCAAGTGAATATTTCTTATAATCTTTCAAGTCACTTCACAATTACTTGAAACAACTATCCAAGTGAAACACATAAGATCGAATTATCTAAGTCTTATAAATACACTCAAGGATATAGGTTTATTCCTTTCCTCAAACAAACAAAACATGCTTTATCCACTCCTTTTTATGAACTCTTGTTATCTATCTTAAATCAAAATTTACTACTAGTTCAATATTTTGTAATTATTAAAACCTTGGACACTGACCAGCTTCATTTAATAAATAAGTTTCACTGGATTCAAAAAAAGATATTATGAGGATTACTCTTCAGTCAAATGAAGACAATAGCACAAAATGTTACTCATTACCTAATAAGGAAAAAAATACAAAAGTTTTTCTATAAGAGTTTATGAATTAAATGTTGAAGTTTGGATTATTCAAGAAACGATGATGTTTGTTAATCATATACATATTTTAAAGACGGGGTGAAGTAAGTGGGTACTTGATTGAAGTTAGAAAAATGAAACACATGAATGATTTATGTGGTAAGAAAAGGGTAAATGTGTATTTTCTTATGAAAAAATGAGTAAAAAAAGTCTTAAATCATAAATAGGATTATTAATAAATCTTATTAATAATTTTTTTAAGATTTAATGAACATTAAATTTAATTTCCCTAAACTTTTTTAAATAAAGTCAATAAATTTTACTGTATTATTTTGACGTCTTACATGTTTATACCTATCTTGCTACCAATATGAAATTGTATCAACTCATTCCAATTTATTGGTTTCCTATATTTGCATTCCATTAAGATAACTAAAATTCATTTTAAGGATAACTAAAAAATGGTGTCTCTAACCCCTAGTTATTAAATAAAAACGATCACTAATCCACTTACTTATACAAAGAATATCCTCTCCTTCTTTTTAATATAATTTACTATTGTAAAAAGTTAGTAGTACCCCTCCACCTTAGATGTCATCTCTTTCTTTGTACCCCAACCTTACATCATCACTTTCTTTCTCTTCGTTTCTTTCTTTGTGTCTTTCTTGTGTCTATATGTTTTTGTGCTCCTAATGAGTCATCTCACTCCACTGAGATAGTCGTCTCATTTGAAAGCATAACTACTCATATTGTAAGGCAAATCATGTCACTATTAGAAATTTGTATTCTAGGTGGGTCTCCATTAAGGCAAGTGACACCTTAAAAATATAATTTTATCTAACTAAATTAGTTGTATCACTCCTTGGAATTTGTGCTCCTCACTTTAATAGGGAAATTGCTTAGCCTAAAAAGCACAATTGCCTCACTCAATTAGACTGGTTATGGGCATCTATGTTTTAAGCAAGTTGTCTCACTTCACTAGGCAACTTTTTCACTTCATTTAAGAAGTCTCACATCAAAGTCATAGTTACTTCAACAAATTTAATTAGCTATATCACTCTTGGAGTACCTATATTCCTGGTAAATTGCCTCACTCTATTAAGGCATTTGCCTCATTTGCAATGAATAGTTATCTCATCCCATTAGACTGGTTAGATAACTGTTATGCATTTATGTTTTAAGTGAAATGTGATTGATTGTAGTAGTTACTTCATCTCAAAGGCATAGTTGCTTTACCTACTAAACCAATTGCATCACTATTAAGCATCTACCTTTTGGGTAAGCTACCTCACTCTACTAAGGTAGTTGTCTCACGTCACAAGTATAATTATCTCACTTAATTATATCTCTTTCATCATTTTTTTATATTTGTATTTTAGGTAAGTTGTTTTACTCAGCTAATATAATTGTTTTACTTTTAAAGTGTAATTGTCTTACCTACCTAGACCAGTTGCATTGCTTTTGGATTTTCAATATCATATAAATTTTATATAGAGAGGAGGGGGAGGGGGGTAGAGAGAGTGAAAGAAGGAGAAAGAGAGAGTTTGAGAGGGAAAAAAAGGGTGAAGGAGAGAAGAAGATAGTGTTGAAAGTCACACATAAAAGAAAAAGTGAAGAACATAGTAAAAGAGAGAGAGAGAGAGAGAGAGAAATACATAATTGTAACTGTTAAAAATGACAGATATAAAAAAGGGAAAGACTATAAGAAAAAGATGGGACTAAACTTGAGAGCCTCCGTGTAGGAACTTCTCATAGGGGCTTTTATGTCTCTTTTATTTTTATTAAATAGAAAAGTCCCGATGGTAGAGAGACTCTTATATTTTTTTGAAAAAGATAAAGAGAATACAAGTTAGATTTTTAAAAGGTCATAAAAAAAGAAAAGAGAAAAAAAGAGAAGAAAAAAATTGTCAATAATAAAAGGAGAGAGGGGAAAAGAGAGAGTTGTCACTAATAAATTGAAATATCAAAAATATTTTCATGATTTAATTGTTTCATTAAGTATTACAAAAATGTAGTCCTCGAATAAATCAAAACTTTTGTTCAACAAAATAAGTTCTGTTTATAATTGTCCCGTTTTTATTTAAATATAAAAATTTATTATTATCTTTTTATTTAAATATAAAAATTTATTAGTATCTTTTTCTATTCCTCACACACCTCGCCCAATAGTTTTCTATGGATTGTTGTATGTATGATGATTTCAACTAATTCATTGAATATTGATTTGGTAACCACATAATTACTTTCGAATTTCTCCTGATGATCCGTCGGAGCTTTGCCACATAATTCCCAGCTGACACTTTTAAGAGCGATCTTCATGGCTTTATATCCTATAATGTAGTTCTTTTAGTGGTCTCGTCGCCGATACCATCCTAGATGGTCTAGATTTCAAGATAAATAATGACCTCTATTTTAGTCCCCCACATCATCCTTATTCTGTTTACTATTTTCATCATAATTCTCTTCATTCGAACAAGGTGTTTTTCTATGTAGACTCAGCTGCAGTTTCAAGTGCATAAAAACTTCTAATGCTCATGTTAATAGTAGCTACATGTAAAGTGGTTACAATCAAAATTATTGAACCTGCAACTTGTGCCACTTGAGAAAGGCGGGGGCTATGACAGCCTATCTGACAAGCTTAACTTGAGGTATTGAATTCGAATAATAATAAAAATAATTAAATACTATTTATCCTTAAGTTTCACTTTACATCTTCATATTGAAATTAAATCAATGACCAAAAAAGAAAATCACTTCTTAAAAATAAACAGGCCTATATTAGAAACAATCGAAGTACATCTGATGAATGGAAACAAATGTATAAAAGAACACTATCTCCCGACCAATCCCTGTAGCACTCACCTCTGAAGGTACAAGATAATAAATTTCTACACAACCTGCCAGCCATCATGACCACAGCACGTTACGTCTGATATATCATCCAAGACTTTAAAGAAAAATTTTGGGTCATTTGACAAATCAAAGATGGACCAATAAACCGTACAAATGACTCCAAACGTCCTAACATTAGCATCTAAAATACTCTACATCCAGCAAAAAGATATTAGTGCAAATATCTCTGATGGCCCAATCTAACAGTCCAGCGCCTTTGATCGCATTAGGCTCTATACCTAGGAAAACCTCAGGGAAGAACGGAGCAAAAGAATGCTATTTATGTTCACATTAATCTGCTGTCATGCAATTGACCAATGAAGCCCATGTACCCGAGTTTAGCAAGTCACGAAATTAAGCTATGCAACAAAAACAAAAGCCTAAGAATCCAACATCTCATCTTGTATCTCATTAGGAGCAATTAGCCCTGGGATGGAGAGCATCCTTTGTCTCTCTCTCTCTCTTTGGGCAGCAGCCTCCTCTGCATAGAGATCTTTATTATCCTGCATAAAAGGAACAAACCATTATAATGTATCAGCTTCCTGAGGAATGTTCTCGAGGACATTAATCACTGGTTAGTAGCACTCAATGATAAGGAGCCTAAATGAAGTGGACGGTCCAAGAAACATTTCTATCTTCCAAGTGTAAAATGACCCAAAATTTAATATCCCCTTCAACGCCACCACTTGGATAACACCTTCCCTATTTAAAGAACTTTTTTTCTTGGGATGAAGTGGACAAAAGGCAGCACGCTAAGGTAGACCATACTTAGCATCTTACCTGAGCTGAGAATTCTTTGGATTGCACAAGAAAGTCCCGTATGTGATTCTTAAATACAGAGAGATCATTTCTTGACTCAAAAAGCCCACTGACAAATTGAGTGACCTGAAAAGCCTCCTCACATTAGCAATGCGCATAATAACTATGCATCACAGCAAATAACCATATGAAGAAATGAAAAGAAAATCACAGCCGTCTTCACCTCTGCAGCAGTCATATTGGGAAATGATGTTCCCAAAAGTTTAATAGTGTATTCACGAACAAAAATTCCATTATTTGGGTATGGATAAGGAACTGTTGCAGCATCCCACAAAGGCTCTGTTAATGAGCCACTCTCCACCTAAGAATGTGCAATATTATTGTGCTTGTTCCTGCCCAAAGCTAAATATGAACAAGGTTTGAAGGCACATACCAGGCAAAATAAGTGCTGTAACACTAAAACATGCAACTTAAAACCGGGTTTGTGAAAAGTATCCGTCAGAACAGCAAATATTTCCTGCTCAATGGTCAAGAAATATGTCCGGTAGAACTGATTACAGAACTCAGAAACCTGTTTCATACATACACAAGATAAGTATCACGTACCCCCTAACACTGATAAACAAATTCCAAGCAAATAGTTAAACCTGGAAGTTCTTCAACATCTCCAATAATAGATTTAATCCAGTCTCGGCAATATTCCTTTCTGTATGCCGGAATGCCCATATTATTGAATCCATAACAAGCTTTAGTTGCTGGACAGCAAAGATAAAGAGAACAAAGTTAAGTTCGCATGAAGCTCAACACACGCACACACACACACAGAGTGAGAGAGAGAGAGAAACTATAAACAATTAGCAACAATAAGAACCTACTATATAAGCAGATAACAAAGCACTTGTCATTGTTTCTGCTCTTCCTTGAGATAGTACTGATCCAACACAAAATTCAATGAGTGAATCACACCAACCTGACTAGTTAAATGAACCAATGCAGGAAAACAATGTGTGGCAATGGCACGAAGCAAGGAAAAGAATTTGAGTCGATGTTCTGGATAGTCCTCAAAATTCTTGGTTATCATCTGCAGTATGCAGAAGCAGAAACATTAATTTATATAACACTACAGAAATAACAGAAAAAGTATGCAAATTACTATAGAAAATATTTTGAAGGCATGCAATTCAGATAAGACAGCAATTAAAGTAAAAGATTAATGTCATGAAACCATGTAATTCATTTAATGCACATCTCATTTTGTATTTTGGAACCAAATTATATACAATATAACCTCTATAAATTAATAGTTCGGACCATATAAAATCTATCAATTAAAAAGAGATTAATCAATCTGTAATTATAGCCTATAAGCTCAAGTAAGGATTTCAAAAATTATTATATAATAGGGGTTATTAATTCATTGACTATTAATTTATAGAAGTTTTACTGATTAGCTAATATCAAGGTTCTAACATTTAGTGCAGCTATCTTAGACAACTTTCAAAGTTCATCTTGCTTGAAATGCCCTAGAAATGTTGCCTGTCAACCACTGCTATGGGTAACATCAGTAGCAAGAAAGAACCGACAGAAGAACACAACATATGAGTATCAAAACAGTAAACTGGATCTCACCTCCAGTGTACACTGGAAAACAGCTTCAAAAATACGAGGCACATCATCTATCATTGCTGCTTTGTACCTTGGCCAATAATCCAGGAAAAGTAACATATCAGAAGATGAAACCAGACACAGAACACAACTTTAGCAACATAATAATAATAGGCACCCAATAAAACAGCAGCAACTTGCACACAGATTACCACTATTCTAGGAATGCCTGTAAAACAAAAATAGATTATCCAATTAGGTAACATATTAACCCACATGATTTGCATCTATCAATCTTAAATCCTTACCTCTGGTGACTAAATAAACAAATTCAACCATACATCCAACAAAGGTAGCACATACACCCATCTACCATGCTACTAACAGATAAAGAGGGTATGACATGACTAAAATGGCACATACTTGTTTATAATTGTTGCAAAAAGTGATAGAACTTCAGATTCTCTAGCATCAGGCAAATTCCTTGCATAATCACCAAGGACTGGATCCATCATTGGAGGCACAAACTGCTTTCCAATATGTGGCTGATCTTCAGCCTTGTCCAAAAATGTTTCAATGAGCTTAAGTGTCTCTTTCTTGACAGACCTGCTCCACAAGGACCATCAAAAACTAGAAAAAATTGGTGCTATCTGATGTAAAATCAAAGTGAAGCTCACCGCAAAAGTTTCACATAGGAAGTTCTAGATGCATAGGGGCCTCCTTCTGCAATGCTACTTGAGATCAATTCACTATACATTCTGTAAAAAAGAGCAATAGATAACTAGGCAAATTCAAAGACCGTGCACAGTTGAACTGAACTTCAAAATGAAACAACAGTTGATGAGAATGCACCTGTACACATTAAGCATGTCCAAGAATATTAAAGAGATTTGTGATAGAAAATACGTCCCAAGAGAACTTGCAACACTTGTATTTGTCTGCAAAATAATAGTGATAATGAACACAACAAGAATGCAGATCTAACACAACAACTCTACAGCAGAGGGTTCAACCACAACTCAAGTACAAATGGTAGCTGGTATATGAGAAAGGCCAAAGGAGCGTGACCCAATGTAGAAATTTGTTCCATATCAACATGTAACCAATGGTAGCTGGTCTATGAGAAAGGCCAAAGGAGCGTGACCCAACGTAAACAATTGTTCCATATCAACACTTAACCACCAGGCTTGTCGGAATCAAAAAGATACCAAAATTGTAAACATTTGTTCCATACCAACATGTATACATGGTATACTGTACTATCCCAGAATCAAAAAGACAGCAAATTGACAACCACTATGCCTTTCAGTTACCAGTAATGAAGTGTCACCCAGTAAACACCTATACCTGTAATATGTTAAGCACAGTCCTGATAACATCTTGATCCTTAAGAAAATCAACACTCTGGCGGGCCTGCCCTATAATTTCAGCCCATTTCTGTGGCCAGAATAAAACAGAGAACATTAGCAGTTGAGCTGGGAAGCTCTTATAGCAGTACATCATACAGCATGAAATGTCAGAGATTAGCCTAAGGTACAGAGAAGAGAAGAAAAACAGTAAGTAGTGGAGCCAGAAACACAATTAAGACATTAAATAGTTGAGCACAAAACTCAATTAAAACATTAAATAGTGGAGCCAGGAACACAATTCTTTTTCTGTGATATTCTATAGAACACACACCAAAACACAAATATGAATTCTAAAACTGAAAGGAAAAAGAAGCCTAGTTCTCTGATTATTGCACCTGGTTGGGTAGATCCATCAATCTCTGCAGGTATTCATCTCTCTTCTGTGGATCAGATTCAGCTTGAATCATTTGGCCAACCTGAGGAAATACAGAAGGCAAAAGGAGCAGTGTCACAAACATCATAAATAGACAGCTCACCGAATACAGTTGTGATCAGAGCATAAATTGCATACTGATTCATAAAATATATGAATTTGATGAGGCTCAAGATCAGCAACAGTAGTTGGAAGTCCTGTTAGAAGTTCAGATACAAATGGTTCATTTTCTCCAACCTGAAGCAGCAGATTACCGCTCTATAAGTATCCACAGGATTTTTACATATAATTAAGACCTAAGAAGTGAATAAATTTCACCTGGACAATAACAAACTTGCGCTTGCATTTCTGAACAATTTTCAAAAATGTATCACAAGCCATATCCTGCAAGATATTGAGAAGATATAATTAGTCAATTGCACATCACATGCAATCCTACTAATAATGAAAAAACTACTAGCATTTTTCAAAAATATGATAATGATCATATACAGTAAAAGTAGATAAATTTAATACAAATATTGAAAGCATCATAACCTGAACTCCAGGATGTGTTTCGTGCATAAACTCAAACAATTTGTTCACAACAGTTTTCAAGAATTTCCAATGGGCTCGAAGAAATCTTGGGTACTGTCCAACAACATACCTGCAAACAGAACCAATTTCCAAGGTAAGTAGAAGCGACTTTAGATCAAAACTTGTCACCATAGCAATTATATGATTGTGAGCTTTCTCATCAGTCTCCTTGAGGAACGCCACACATAATAAAATTAAGAAAACAAATTTAATTTCCATTTACCATTCAAATTAAAAATCAGATAAACAGCAGAATATGGCAAGGTCACTTTAATAGCATCAAATAAGAAAATGTTCCATCTAACTAGAGTCATTCCATTAGATATCTGGCAATCCAGATTTCTTACATGATGTTACTAGCAATGACAGCTTTGTTATCCTTTCCTTTTGTGATTTCACATAGATTCAGTAAATCACGAATGACCATCACCAGAAATCTGTTCTCCTGCCAAAGCCAATGTCCTTCATAAATGAGCAAAGGTAACTTTCTACAAAGTATGAGCTGTAATCCAAAAAAGCTAAACAATTTGGTGATACAGTACGTACAGGTGTTAACAAGACTACCAGCAATAACCATTTACACGTTACATCACCGAAGCAGAAACAAAACAAAGCCCTAAACTTTTTCTCACTTTCTTTGATTTCTATAATCCATTGCATTATAATCCTCTCCCAGATGGTGAGAGAACTCAATTCTCACACCATATCCCCAAATACCCAACAGCAGTGATATTCTGGCCTAGTGTACAAGCATTCAACCACATATCGGAGTTATTCTTAGAAGAAACAGTTACAATAATGATCCACGCAAATAAAAGTCTGCACATTATAAAGATAAACATTGGCAAATGAAATTCAATACTATTTTGAACTAGTTGGAACAAGTGATAATTAAGAAAAAGGATGTCTTTCTCAGTGTCACCATTCCCTCAAAAATTTACCATTGATTTCATTATAGAAGAAATGAGAAGTACATAATAAGTAAAAATCACATACTACAAATTTTCAAAAAGCTATACACAGTAGACAATCCAATATCTCATAAAGAATAAACTGGAAGCATCAAAAACATAATTTCACCAGCCCAATATGAAACAGAAAACTGAATGCAATATATAGTCAGACAACTTAGTTTCATTTGTCAAAAGTCACAAATGCTACTCTTCATTCAACCATTCTACAAGAAAGGATGTCACCATAAGGACTGCCAGGCAAAGCAGTAAAGGAAGATTGTCATTCATGTCATCTTTCCATATTGCAAAATAATCATTATTGAAAAAAATAATAACAATAACTACTGCAAACTAACCTTCACCATACACGCAATTGTTATGACATTCACACCAAATTAATTAAACCAAGATACTGATAAATTATATCCCAACTATCACAAAAATAAGGGTAAATTTAGGAATTGTGATAAACACAAATGAGGAAAAGAGGTCTGATTAGTAAAACTGCAAATACCACACAAATCTTATACCTGCTCTTCCATCATTGAACCAGAAATAGACCCTATCGCCCAGCAAAGAGTATTTAGGTTGTTCCAACTCCAGTCCTCACCACTTAATTGTTTACTCAATTTCTTCAGCATCTGAGTGATACCAACAAGATTAAGCAACAAAAGTCCTATAAGAATATTTCTAGACCAAAAGAGTAAACAGAAGTTCCATAAAATCTGAAACACACAAGGAAAAAAGTGGCAAAACATGGTAGGGAATGGCACTATTTAAACAAACGCCTACGCTATTATCTGAAAAAATGGAATGCCTAGCCAACCATGCAATAATTTAAAAGTCATGATGGTAGAAAAGAATCATTCCAATTTGGTTGTTCTTCACTTGCATGAAGCAAATGCAACAAATGCTAACCAATAAAAAATCAGATTGAATGAACAATTTAAAGAAAGTAAAAATAAATCAATTTTTATTTTACTGACAGTGAAGTCATGAACTATTTTAATCATTAAAACCTGTAGATATAAATATATATACTCATCACAAGTTATTATGTAGTCCAGAAGTTCAGAATTAAATATCTACCTGCTTTTCAGTGTCTTCGTGATCAAGATGTGACAGGTAAATCAGTGTTTCTCTCATGATCTGTAAAATCAGACTTTCATGAGAAGAAAGACAAGAAATAACAACATCAACAACAATGGTAACTCTCCTGGGAATTGGGGAAAAAAAGAGTGAATCGAAGAGAAAAATCCAATCCAAAAATGGAAAGTTTTTTTTTTTAGGAAAGCGATTAAGAAAAATAGGATTCAAGCTCCAAGTAAAATAAACAGTTGAGGTATTTTTGTCGATTTTGTAACGCCTGGGCAGCCTTCCAACTAACTGAAAATAATTTCACCTCGACCTTTTCCAACATAAAGAGAATATCTGAAGTAGTCATGGTATTATAATAACCATTCTTGTCAAAAACCCCACCAAACTTTCAAATATAGTTTCATACAGTAAGTATCTCTACCAACTACTACTTTTTTTAATTTGAGTAAACATTTAACCATGACACTAATACAATGCTACAGGCACAATATGATTATCCCTCTTTTAAGAAATAAATTCAAATGGTTCTTTCAACCAAGACCTTGATCCAAGCATCCACCACAATTAACATATTTAGCCCCAAATGCTGCTTTAGCAAAATCTCGAGATATCTAAAGCAATAAGTTTTTATGATGACAGATTCATATCTATCATAGATTACATTGACAATAGACAAGACAAAGATTTATGACCTTATATTGAACAAGAACATCATTGTCCTTCATGGTCTCACGAACTATGTTGCCATTTTCATCTTCAACTATCAGAACCTCCTCTGGTTTAGCCATACGACAAATCATAAGCATCCTCAGCTTTGACATTGGACCAGAATAGAGTTGTCTCCGCGGAAAAACTTGTGACCCTATGCCATCGACCATACCATGAAGCGAAGGTATCTGAAAATTCAATACATAGCCAAAGGCAAGAAACCCAACAATTGATTTACTTGATCAAAGACTACAAAATTACAAACTAGAACTAATTATATAAAAGTGAAAGGGCAAGAAAGCGTGCCCGTAAAATGGGAAGAAACAATAGATAATTAACTAGAATGAATAGTAAATAATGCCCATCAAAAGCTAAGAAAGCAGAGGAAAATATTAGTATTTTACTTAATAATTTCTTTTTCCTAAGCAGTTTTAATAAAAGAGAACAACTTCATAACCCTCCTACTTATCCTCTTTGATATTTAAATCCACTAACTTTTTTCTACAGAAGTCCTCTTACTACTTAGAATATGGCAAAACAAACACTCTCTGTTCATTACTAGGTCACTTCAGTTAATTATCATATTATTAATAGCACAAACATGTTGAAAGGAAAATAAAACATTAAATAAGATTATTACAATGGAAAATACAAGAAGTAAAAAGATCAACAAAACTGTTTTTCAATGAATCTATAACGGAGTAAGGAAAAGAAACTTATACTTTTTCTCAAGCATACTAAGGCTGTCGGAAAATTTCAAAATAAAAGAACAGTTCATGATTATCATAAGCAGTGAAGAAAACTAGGACATGGAATTATGACAAATAGCGCAATGACCACCCAAATAGATTCATGATCGAAAAATACTCATAACAAGGTGACATTGGAAGATTTCAGAAATTAACAGATTCAGATGATAGAAGAAGGATTAGAAGTCATCTATGGAACACATTCTTAAACTATTATGTTACTCCAAGAAGCTGACATCATCAAACTGCCAAATGTAGGTTGTCAATAAGAAATATGTGCCCTACAGCTCAACAACCTGTGATTAGCACAGCAGATCTTCTCACATAAGGTCATGTGAGAAAAAAAAATTGTAAGAAATTCTATTTATCATACCTGGAATCCCATCATGGTTGCAGCCACTGCAGGATTGTCGAGATTATGGTGTGCCTCAAATAGCTCCGAAACCAAGGAGTTCCAATAGTCCAAACAAACCTATAAATCAAAGAAGGTGTTTCACACAAGATCACAAATTGATGATTAACAGGATGTGATTTGGGAGATTGTAGGAAATACCTTGAAGACTTCTGTGTCATCAACATAAGAGATATTAATTAGATACTCAAGACCCAAAAGCAGTGCCGAAATGTTCTCCTGAGTGGACTCCAGCACTCTGATATGAGACTGCAAAGTTAAGTAAGGGCGTTTTCATCAAAATGGTTTATAACAAGAGCAGGTGGGACTAACTGCCAAAGCTCATAGGAGATAGGATTCCCTTCATGGTGCAAGATAATGAACTTGTATGCACTGGAGAGACAAGTTTGACAGGACATGAATTATTTATGTTTGATGTAGGGATCAATTAATAAAACCACCATCATATCTCAAGCAATAAACGTTCAAACTACAAAAAAGGAGCATTGATTGCTAGGTTACACAAACAACACGAGGATGTGAACCTGAAAGCATGTATATGGACATCTCTAAACAAACTTTTTGTCACTCCCCAAAATGCAGACTACATTTCCTCATTATCACATGTAATTGACAAACCCAAGGCTTGGGACCTATATCACTGATCAGTTTCATAAGTTACACTCTGGCTTCTTTCTTTGACATAATTTCATCAAATTGCAAGAATGCAAACATAAAATAAATGCAAGATTGCATATGTTCAAAGCAACAGAAAGCTCACCTTGTAAAATGAAGTGAAAAACAATGCCAAGTTCTGGATAAAGGCCTGAAGAAGTAACAAGAAACAAAGATAATCAGTTGCATGCAAAACTGTATAGTAAGTAACATCAAAATAATACTTTGGCATGTTACCTGCTCTTCACTAGATCCATGTGCATAAGCCTCTGGTATGTTTGTCGCTGGTGGAAGAATGGCCTAAGGAAGGAAACTAGGTGTCAGAGAAGGTCGCATTAAATGGAAGCAATATTGTACATATTCTTACAACTGGGTTCCAGTTTGCAATCAAGATGAACCATACCTGTAATTGGACCATGAAAACAGAATACATCTTAACATACTGCACGTTATAGAAGTCTCCAAAAGTAAGTGCAGCAACCTGTAAATATCAAAACACAAGCATGAGCACCACAGTTCTCAAGAAATTAAAATATACAGATCCTCAACATGAGTGCAATCTACCTCAGTCAAACATTGAAGTGTGAGATTCCTATAAGATGGCATGGGAAAAAACTTGAGGAGCGTTTCCAACTGTAATATGGTATCATCATGAGAAAAAGATGTAAATATAAAAACAGAACAATCCTGCTACTATAACACTAACAACCATGTATGATTATTCACATGCATACCAATGGAGATTCAAAAATGTAACCCAAAGGAATCCAGGAAAGGAAAGCATGCAAGGTGGATAGAGTTGCTCGAATAAGCTCGGTTCGTTGGGAGGCTGATAGTACATACAAGCATAACTCATGGATGAGTTGAAATTCACTGTGAAACAAAAGCAAATTCTTAGCAAGTGAAATGATTACTAATTATGTGAGGAGCACATTATTGGATGCCAAAATAAAAACAGATGAAAAATAAAATAATTAAGTGGCAAAAACTCATATTTCAACTGTATGTAAATAAAAGTCAAATGATGCTGGAAAAAGACAGCATAAGAAGAGTCATCCACGAGAAATTAGAAGATTGCAGCAAGATTTTTCAGAGATTTTTAGTATAGCCAAAGGTCTTAGAAGACAACAGCAAAGTTTATATACCTGTTTAGGGATTGTTTGAGTTCTTTGATCTTCTGTTGAGTCATTTCTCCTCGAGAGAAGTCAAAAACTTCCTCACTTAAAAGCTGAAAAACAAAATGTCACTACATGAACCCAAAACAAGTATATTTAGAAAAGAGTACAAAAGCAAACTTACTTTCAAAATAGCCATGCAATTCTCACAAATTGTTTCACTAGTTTTTGCAGCTGCAACAAGGTCAGGTATAAAGCTTCGCCATCTAGCTGGCCATTCATGCTTCAAAATCTGTACCACCAGTAAAGTTATATTCATCTATCTAGCAAATCTCACCTTAAGAAAAAAACTAAAAGAAGGTCAAGCCAAAATCAAACAACAAAGAAAAAAGTTCTTCAAAATAATTTTGTCTAATCAGTAGCAAAGAGGTGCAGTTACAGTATCATCACTATCAATGAAACCATAACAATAACAAATCTATAATGAAGATGACAATAAGATTCTGGACTCGAATTACCAAGAACAAAAAGCTATACCTGAACTAAAATAACATTTAGTTTGTTCACATAAAGCCTTTCCATTCGAAAAGAGGCCTCATTACTTGAAAGCTGTGCAAGAAAATACTATTAGCTATAGTAACAACATATCTGAAAGATTCAGCAAAGTACATAAATAATATTTACACTCCTATTATCCATATCTCTAAGGAAGGCATACCTGAACAATTACTTCAGAGATATAATTTTTCATTCCATCTCGCTGCTCAACAGGCAATGCGTTCCATCTGTACTTTATAACAGTTTCTAGAACCTTCACAAATGGATGGGGAAATATCACGAGTGCAGAAAGCCCAGCAAATATGGTCATCCAAGCCACTAGACCATTAACCAGTAAAATTAAACAGTAAAATCCTTCACGTGAGATCATAACTCCTAGACCATTTTCGAATATATCACTAAGATATGACGAAAGTAAAAGATCTTGCCATCTCTGTTGAGTTCATAATATTACTTGCTATCAAATTGGTTTAACTCATTCATTTCTGTGAGTTGTGGTTTTTTGTTGTAGTTGTTATATTTTTGTATTGGTAATTGTGTTTTCTTTATCAATTTTTGTGCTGTATTAGTATGTTTACTTTATCGATTTTTATATTTAGAAAAACAAGAAACTAAAACCAAAAACCCAAGCTAAAGCAAACAAGCCCTTAACAAAATCCAGCAGCTTCCACAAGTTTCATTAACTAGTTGACATATCTTCTATTTGTCCTACATCATAAAATCTCAACTAACATGTTATATCCTTTCTCCTTCAAGAGAAAGTATCAGGCTCTCCAAAGTCCAACCCAATGGAGAATGTGAAACTTATGGAGGCCCCAATAAGATGGGCTATAATATATTGTGAAGATATTATGTGAATAGGGCAAATTGAACAAAGTGACTAACCCCATAAAGCAAAAGGCATTTCCCATGACTGAAGTGGCAGACACGAGTTCTTACCAAATATGCAGTGATATAAACAAAGCATCTATTACAAATATCCATGTTCCTTTCCATCCATCATGTTGTCTTAATGGAACCTACAAGTTATGGAACTTTCCTATTGTATAATGCTAGATTCAGACAAGGAAGTCATAGTTAAGCATCAATATGAGTTACCCAGGTAAAAATATTAAATTCCAATTCTTGGAGTCAAGATGGAATGTAATCCACTGGTTGTGGAAACCAGTGTTGAGAGTTACAAGTGATAGTCCTTCAATTTACATGCCAAGAACAGAACTTTAACTGACCTGCAAGGCAAAGAATTTAGTGTTCAGGCTCTTTGTATTTTGCAAAATGTGCACAACTTGCAGCCACATATCTGGATTGCTTTGTAAATCCTGCAAAATACGATCAGCAGCTGCCCTCTATAGAAAAAAAAGACACAGAAAAATCAGAAATTTGATAAAAGATTAACAGCAATCAAAGAAAGAAAACCAGCGCTCAAGCAACAAATGACTTCTGTAAATTTCAGCCATCATGTATTACAACAATAGTCATAGATGGATTTGTTAACCAACTGAACAAGAAGCAGGAAAAACAACTTTTACCCAGATATTCTAAAAAGTCCTCCATGCATCAGCACTCAATTTGACAGAATTTTTTTTTTTTTTAAAGAAGAAGTTCAGTGGGATTGCGCATGGAAGGACTTCTATACGTACCTTATAAATGAGGTATTATATAACAAATACAGAATTCAAATAATTATAAGATTATATACGTTCAATTAGAAAATGGAACCTTTTTGTGCAAATTTTTTTCGGCGCATGTAAGTTAAATCAGTAAGAAAACATATTGAAATCGAAATAAAAAAATTTGAAGCTATTTTGATTATCGTCCCGACATAAAACAAATTCATTGGAGAACCAATTAAAATGTAAAATGTTACAATCTTACAAATTTGAAAAACCCTACGGTCATTTACTTCAACACGGAACTGGAGGTACAGAGGAAAAATAAAAAGAATAACGAAAATCAGAAACAACACTGATAACCCTACAACGGTAAAAAATTCAACATGAGACCGTGTTTTTTAGCACTTCTGAGGTATTGGAATCCAATCATAATCTCCACACAACAATGGGAAGAAGCAAAAGTAAGTCGACTGAGGGCATAAATACTGCTAGCAATACAGAAGAAATAACGGATTTCCTTCACAAGTTGCAAAAGCAGAGAAGAAATAGAGACAGAAAAAAATGAACCTCATCCTTAGATCCGGTGCCATAGAAGGCAGAGACGGTAGCATCAAGCAAGGGAACGTCAATTGGTTGGCTTAAATCCCCAAGCTTCTCGGCAGCCATAGCCAAGGAAGCCATTTTCAATCCGCTAACAAAAGAAACACCTTCTGTAAAACCACTGACCTACCAAGGAAAGAAGAACCCTAACACCGAGACCTAAGAGAGAGAAACTCCAACAGCGGAAATTTCTAGAAAAATTAAAAAAAAAAAAAAGGAGGGAGAGGGTTTAAGCTTTTTTTTTTTTTTTTGGTTATTTTTTTAAGAAACGAAAATTGAACAGTTAGGCTCAGGCAAGGGCGAAGCTTCACATAGAAGTGTTAACACACAAAGATAGGGAGTTGTAGGCAAAGACGCGACGCTAGTCGACTGCTTGAAATTTAAGCAGAGCGAGGGAGAGTTTTAAAGAGGGGTGAAAAGACATAAAGAGAGTGTGTTGACAAGCTGAAAAGTGCAAGACTACCAAACCGGTGCGTCTAGGACTCTAAGCTCTAAGGGTTGTGATTGTGAAATTTGGATTTTCGTTAAAATGGATTGCTTTCTTTAAAAAAAAGCGTCTCTTTTTGTACTACTTTTGTTTTTTCTATTTTTATTTAAAAAGGTTTTATGGTTGAGTTTCGTTTCTTTAAAAAATGTCTTCAAGTGCATTGTATTTAATTTTGTTTAGGTATAGAGTTGTACTCAAAGTTAATTTATAAGTATTCTAATTAATTAAGGAGCCTAGATTCACATTTATTTATTTGTTTAAGTTTCATTATGTCAATTTTCTTTCAATTTTTAAGTAACATTCTACTTTTAATAGATTTGAAGAAATGAACTCTTGTACCATAACATCAGGAGGAAGTTTTCACTTGTATATGTTGGATTGAAATAAGTTATGTAATTGTAATTTATTTGATAATTAGATATTCATTAGTTTGTATAAAATGGGATTTGACTTTGATATTGTACTATATCGATTTCAACTAATACCAAATATTATAATGGACGACTTTTTAAAATTATAAAATATTATTTAAATTTTATAAAATTTGTAAAATAATTTTTATATATTATATATTTTTTAGTTTTATTTCAACCTATCTCAAATATTAATAATACAATAAATATGATATAATAAAAATTATTTTCTTTATTTTTATTAATATTAATTTTTATCTATTTCTTAAATAAATAGCAATTTGAATTAATATAATAAAAACAATATATCAAATTATTATAAAACAAGAGCAATACCTCAAAAAGTCATAAAATAAGAACAATTCATAAAATCATAATCAATTGTATCAAAACATCATAAAATATACACAATGCATCAAAATATAAACATTATAACAAGTATAATAATCCTGCTGAAGAACTTTATAAAGTGGAATTGTACCCTAAAATAAAAACATTTATAATTAGAAGTTATATATTTATATAGCATATATAAAATTTATATAGCAAATATGACAAATATAAGTAAAAAGAGAGAAAAACTTGAATCCTCATTCTACTTCATACATACTCAAAACTCTAATTTCCATTCGGTATAAAGTCATCAACATTAAAAGGAATCTCATTATCTCCATCATCTAATTTTATTGCACCAAATGGTATATCAATACTCTCCTAATCAAGATTATCTTTCAAGTCACTTACCAATGACATATCAATACTCTCTTAATCAAGATTATCTTTCAAGTCACTCTCATTCAAAAGACTTGATTCCTCAAAAATTCAATCTGTTAAACTATCAATATGATCTAAATAAATTAGATATATAAAACTGTTTATTTTACTAAGAGTCCTAATAAATAGATAAAATTAAATTATTAAAAAATTTTGATAAACTATATTGAATTTAATAATGACAATAACATTATAATATACCTTTCTCAAAGCTTCAAATTATATCTAATAAAGATCAAATTATTCAATCTCTTATGTTTCAACCTATTTCTCTTTTTGGAGTGGATGAATTCAAATGTGCTCCAATTCCTTTCACATCTACTAGCACTCATACATTGACTTAAATTTTGATTTTATAATACTGCTTTTAAATTAATCCCACCAAACAACTATAGGACAATAAACAATATTAAAAAAATCAAGAGGAGCCTATCCCAAATCTTTTCAAGGCAAAGAGTAGCCTATACAATTCAAATAACCAATAGATACAATTTCCCCCAATACAAGTAACCAAATACACTTTGAATGGTGTTTCACTCAATGCACAATTAAAGTAAGGGCTTTACCTTTCAATGAATGATATGAATGAATAATAACAATATTGACAGCCTAAACAAACTTAGTATGATAGAATTCAAACATAAAAACCTATATGTGTCCAAGCAATATGATCAAAATAAGCAATTCACAAATTCTGGACAGATTAAGTACTCAATGGATATTCAGCTCAAAATACAGATATAAGTGCTTAAAACTCAAAATAAAAATACTAGAGCAATTTTAACACCTTATGTGAACTAGTAGCAGTAAGTTTATGCACCCAGAATTGATTTATGTGATGAAACTTGTGATCAAATGAAGAACGCTTAAACCTGGACAGTTTTGATGTCTTAACAACCTAATGCACACAAATGATCAAATATTCAACCAAAAATTCGAAACTAAGTATAATATGATTCCTAAGAACTTAAACAAACATAAAACAATAATACAAACACAAAACACTGGATTAGGCAGGTCAGAATCGAATTCAAACTTGAGATAGTGAAAACAGAAACTATCTTGAAATGTATGGAGTTTCTATCTCAATGATAGCTTAAACAGGCCTAAAAAATTTGAAACTAAGTTCAAACATAATCTAGAGACCTTAAGCAAACTAAAAACTCAAACAACACGATTTTAGAAATAGGTTTGATCACCTGAAATTGAGATTTAAGCTAGAACAATATCAACAGAGACAGTTTTGATATAAAGACGAGTTATAGCTCTAATATGTTGAAATAACACTTCTAAAATGTAAAAGATAGATCGGTTAAGCTCCTAGACACTCAAGCAAGATATTAAACACAAATTCCCACACATATAAACACAATTCGATAACAAAAGATCGAAAATCAATAAGTGTAGTAAGGAAGTGCACAATTTGAAGCTTTTGACGAATTCAGATGGTTCAATCTGTGTTT